>BDSI01000068.1:0-372025 GCA_003117195.1 Eudorina sp. 2006-703-Eu-15 | reverse complement strand
GGTCAGGCGGGGTCAGGGCGGGGTCAGGGCGGGGTCAGGCGGGGTCAGGGCGGGGGTCAGGGCGGGTCGGGGCGGGGTCGGGCGGGTCGGGGCGGGCAGGGCGGGGTCGGGCGGGGTCGGGGCGGGGTCAGGGCGGGTCAGGGCGGGGTCGGGGGGGGCAGGCGGGGTCAGGGCGGGGTCAGGGCGGGGTCAGGGCGGGGATCAGGCAGGCGGGTCAGGGTCGGGGGGTCAGGGCGGGTTCAGGGCGGGGTCAGGGCGGGGTCAGGCGGGTCGAGGCGGGTCAGGGCGGGGTCTGGGCGGGGTCAGGGCGGGGTCAGGGCGGGTCAGGCGGGGTCAGGGGGTCAGGGCGGGTCCACGGCGGTCGGGGCGGGGTCGGGGCGGGGGTCAGGGCGGGGTGAGGGCGGGTCAGGGCGGGGTCAGGGCGGGGGGGCGGGGGGTCAGGGCGGGTCGGGGGGGGTCAGGGGGGTCAGGTCGGGATCGGGGCGGGGTCCATGCGGGTCAGGCGGGTCGGGGTCAGGCGGGGTCAGGCGGGGCGGGGCGGGGTCATCGGGGGGGCGGGGGTCGGGCGGGGTCGGGCGGGGTCAGGGCGGGGTCAGGGCCGGATCGGGGTCCGGGGTCGCCAGGGCGGGGTCAGGGCGGGGTCGGGGTCAGCGGGTCAGGGCGGGGTCAGGGCGGGGTCGGGGCGGGGTCGGGCGGGGTCAGGGGCGGGGGGTCGGGGCGGGGTCGGGGCGGGTCAGGGCGGGCGGGGTCAGGGCGGGGTCAGAGGCGGGCGGGGTCAGGGCGGGGTCAGGGCGGGGTCAGGCGGGGTCAAGGGCGGGGTCAGGGCGGGGTCAGGGCGGGGTCAGGGCGGGGTCGGGGCGGGGTCGGGGCGGGGTCGGGGCGGGGTCAGGGCGGGGTCAGGGCGGGGTCGGGGGCGGGGTCAGGGCGGGGTCAGGGCGGGGTCGGGGCGGGGGTCAGGGGCGGGGTCAGGGCGGGGTCAGGGCGGGTCAGGCGGGGTCAGGGCGGGGTCAAGCGGCGGGGTCAGGCGCGGGTCAGGCGCGGGTCAGGGCGGGGTCAGGGATCGGGCGGGGTCGGGGCGGGGGTCAGGGCGGGGTCAGGGAGGGGTCAGGGCGGGGTCAGGCGGGGTCAGCGGCGTGGGTCAGGCGGGGTCAGGCAGCGAGGGGTGCAGGGCGGGGTTCAGGCCGGGGTCGGGGCGGGGTCAGGGCGGGTCGGGGGGGGTCAGGGCGGGGTCAGGGGCGGGGTCAGGGCGGGGTCAGGGCGGGGTCGGTGCGGGGTCAGGTTGATGGATGGGCGATGGATGGGCGATGGATGGGCAATGGATGGGCGATGGATGGGCGATGGATGGGCGATGGATGGGCGATGGATGGGCGATGGATGGGCGATGGATGGGCGATGCATTGCGCAGCATTGGTGCACGCGCCTGACGGACGCTGCTGCAGGTGGCTGGCGCGGGTGAGGGGCAAGAGGCTCGCTCGCCGACGATGTATGCTGACGTGTGACATGTGACATGCGTCGCACGGTGCTACCGAACGTTGTAGGGGTTGGCGGCTTACTGGCTGAGTCGTGGGTGGCCGCCGGGTGCGTGCAAGCCAGGGAGGGGAGCTGCCGTACAGGCCTTCACAGGCCCCGCATAGGGGGCCAATCAGTGTTGCTATCTTCCAAAACGGGGAAATAGAATTCCGCAGGTTTCCGGCCTGTCGCCAGTAGCCAAAAAACTTTTGGCAGGGCAGATTTTGGGGGGCTTCCTAGGTGCCAGGAAATAAAAACCTCCGAGGCAGGGCGGAAATATTTCTGCGTGTTTCGACAGCAGGGCCACTGTTACCACAGCGACGACAGGGATTCTAAGTCCATGGAGGCCTGAAGCGCGCTTTCCTTGCGTCGCGGATGCATATGGGAGGGTAACCAGGAGTTGGGGACACGGCATTCGAGTGTGTTTTGGCGGTAGGCAGGTGTACGATGCCTTTTTGGTAGTCTGGAAAATAGTTGGCAGGGCAGATTTCCGGCTCTCCACAGCGTCAAATAAATGAAATCTCGCAGGTTTCTTGGGGGTCCGGGAAATAGAAAATTTCCGGCTTTTTTGCCCGTAAATATTCTTTTTATTTAAGATAGCAACACTGGGGCCAATCCCCACCCCCCGCCAGCCCCGACCCGATTATTTAATCATATAAGGACCATCGAGGACCGGGTAATGGATTCTTCCATTAGAAACGAACCTATGCCCAAATCAAACGTGTGCGGTATATACATCGACTCACCCCGAGGAGCACGCCAGCAACTCCATCCGCCGTCAGGCGTTGCCGCGAAAGCCGCGACCGCGCCGCTGCCAGCAGCCGCGGGTACGCGTTGCCGCCGTCGCCACCGCCGCCCGCTTCTGCGACTGCGCGGTGCACAGCTGCTCCCAGCGCCGCTTGTGCTTACGCCATTCCTCCCGCTGCCCGCACTTCTTCGACCAACGGCGGCCACCGTCAGCGGCAAGGCCGCGGTGGTGGGGCAGCTCGTGCCGGTGTTGCGCTCCGGCATGCGGCTGATCCGGGCAGCCCGTCAGCAGCGGCGGCTGTGAAGCCAACCAGTCCATTAAGTCCGGCTCCCCGGCCGCCGCAGCGCCGGAAAGGTCGGCGGACGCGACCGACGACGGCGGGCAGTCGCCATCCACGCGCTGACACGCATTTACCGTATGGTCCGAGGAAAATTTGACGGGATGGTTGTCGAGTCGGGTTTGAGGTCTCCGAAGGTTGGGAAGGTGTTGCGACCCGATGACCACCTGGTGCTCCGACAAGTCCTCCGAAGGAATGGAGTTGCCAGCCATCGTCGCGAGACTAAATATGTAATACTAGATTCTAGCGAAACTAGTTTTAAGTCGGACTCGCTGAACTTGATGGCGGCAGCACCCCGCCGATGGCGTGTGCAGGCTGCGGCCCCTTGGGGCCGCGTGCCTAGTGAACGCACTTGGAAAAGTATACAAGTTGCAATTGCAATAAATATAAGGTAAGGTACTCACTTAGCTTTCGCTCGGTGCTTATGTCGTTTGTCGAACGAAGCAGGTGAGCAATTGTACGGATGCCCGCTCACAACCCACGCTCCCACACTTTAGACATTAGGGCGCATGATGTGTAGGATGTATTTTTTGTTTTGAACGCATGTTAAGGCTTGAATACATTTCGCGTCATCGGTGAACGTGTCTCGAGACCCGTGCTTTGTCACGATACCTTAATAGCTTTATTCACATTCGCAATCATTTTATCGCCATAATATTTCCATGGGCCCTGACAGATGACATCGCCTCCGGGGCTTCGGAAAAATTACCTTCGAGCGCATGTACTTACAGTGATATTGTGTACGGTACGGTGGTCAGCAAGGGTCCGCGGGTCGCAATTCCCGCACAGCCGTGCGAACAGTGTTGAGCGAGACATTCTCCAACAGGATAAACATGGATCAGCCCTCACGGTTCATGGCAGCGCGAACATTGACTTCCCACAGCCGCAGCACCCTTCCTCAAATCTCCTCGTATAGGCGAGCCCACCTTTGCGCTCCGCCTTCTTCAAAGCTTGAAAGCCTGTACCGCCGTAAGACCTCTTGCGCAGCCGGCCACCGGATCGCTTCGACACCGAGCCGCGGCCCCGGGCATTTAGAAGTTCTGGCCTGGGCGGCGGAGTCCCTGGGGTACCACCCCGCGTGGGACGTGGGGCTGAGTGCCGAGGCGGCGGCGAGTGGCAGCCTGGAGGTGCTGGCCTGGGTCTGGGGACGGACGGAGGTGGTCTGCCCGGGGGCGATGGAGGCGGCGGTTTTAAGGCTGGAGGAGGACGGCTACCTGCAGGAGGGGGACAGGGAGGAGGTGAGCAGGGCAGGGCAGGCCATAGAGGGTAGGGCAGGCCATAGAGGGCAGGCCAGGCCATAGAGGTCAGGCCAGGCCATAGAGGGCAGGCCAGGCCATAGAGGGCAGGCCAGGCCAAAGAGGGCAGGGCAAGCCATAGCGCGGCAGGCATGACGATGAGGGGAGCGACCCCTGGCAGGGCAGTGTCTTAACCAAAGAAACCGGCTGGAGCTTTCCGGGGGTTGGTCGCATGCATACCTACCGTCGCATGAGGCTACCGTAGCTGCGGCGAGCGGCCATCCCATAGCGGCACACAAAGAGCGTGTCAAGCGCCGGCTAGGTCCGTCCCAAGATTGCCGTACGTACGACAGCACACCGGCCATATGATCACTTTGCCGTCCCTCCGCGGGATGGCAATGCGATTGTCAGGGTGCGTGGTCGAATGGGTATAACCCATTCGGTACCATGGGTATAACCCATTCGCACCGTCCTCTGTCTCGCGCCGCCGTCCGCAGACCGGCCATCGCCTCTATTTGGCGGCCGCTCGAAACCAGGACCTGGCGGCTCTCCGCTGGCTGGGCGCGAGGCTGCCGCCGCCTTCCGAGGGGTTCTTCTGTAAATGCGTACGGGTGCCGTACTCCGTATGGATCCTCCAGTTGCTGTTGGAGGAGGCCAGGTGCCCCGTCAATTGGGCGGAGGTGGTGCGGGTGGTGGACGGCTGGGCCGCAGATCCGGAGCTGTTCCCCGTGAAGCGAGAGATCCGGGATTAGATCCGGCATTGGATCCGGGATCTGGTGCGCCGGACAGCGGCATCGGATCCGGAAGAACTGGGTCACGCCAGCGGCGCGACGGGGGCCCTGTGGATCCACGGCCTCGGTACGGCGCACTGTGTATGCGTGGTGGCGGGCGTGTCTGCTCGCGTCCTGGGGTCTATGGCGAGGTGAACCGTGGGGAGGGTGCGGGGATGTGTGCGTGGCGGAGGGGCCGTTGCTGCGTCCGAACTGATGACAGCCGTCGCCGATACCGTTGGATATCGGTCCGCTGCGCACGAGGTCGCCGTCCGGCGTCATTTGCTGGTGTGCAGGTTTGCACTCTCGGCCTTGACGCCGGCAGAAATGTGGGGATGTGTACACCTAGTTTCCAGCCGCGCCGGCGTCGCGCCGGTCGCGCCCGAAGGAGGGGACGGACAGTGAGGCAGATTCAAAACACAGTTCTAAGAGCAGCGCACACAGGTGCGTCGCCACGGGGCTGCACGACAGCTTATGGCTACGGTCCTGCCGTACGTGGGACAGTGCACACAGCGGCCAGCCACAACGGGAAGCTGAGATCCCAAAACCCGAAACAGCAAACCCCCTTGATCGGCTGTGTGTGGCTCTGGGAGGTGTATGGTTTGGAGGTCCATGCTCGGGTGACCTGACGCGGGGCTGTCAATGATAGGACCTTCGCATGGGTGACCCTGGCCGGCCCCCTGCCGGTTGGTACAACCCCCGGGGCTTCACCGCTTTTGCGGGAACAGACGAACGGACGGTCGCAGGATGGGCCCTACCGCCGGCCCTGCCTGCATGCTGGAAGAATGTACCGGCACCACCAACGGCGCATCCGGAACCCGACGGCGGAGCGCCAACACGGTAGCTGTTGGCAGTTGGTGGGCGTCTGCCGCTCTGCCCCCTTTTGTCAGCCAAGACAGCGAAACCGCAAAACAGCGTACCTGAGAGCGTATGCAACCCCCCTTGGGCCCTGAACCCATCTAATGACCCGAGAGGGCCTGATGTCCCGCAATCAGGTGCTCGACAGTGCAGCCGCGGCCAATCGCACCGCCGCCAATCGCGGTAATGCCCCGCCCCCCCCGCCCTGTCGCGCGCTCCGCACGATGTCGACCGCGCACCCGCCCGCCCATCCGCCCGCCCGCCATGCACAACACCCAACCTGGTTGCCGCGATAGATAGATCCGCGTCCCAACCACCCTCCGCAACCAGAAATACACAGTTACAACCAACCGCAACAACCGTCTCGAAGGCAACCACGACGCGTTGACGCCGCTATCACCTCCCACACCACGTCGGGGCCCCAGAGCGGCTCGCTGTCTAGCCACCGCTATAACACCCTGGCTGCCCGGACAGAGGAGGGAGCCGCAATCCAGCCAAGCAAACGGTCATCGGCTCCAGCCAGCCCTCCAGTCCACATCCACACAGACACACACACTCCGCCTTCGGCCGCAGGCTGCCTGTGTCTTTGACAATCGACGAACACACCCTGCGCCTTAGGACGCGGACGGCCGTCTCCTCCTCCGCCTACGTGTTGTCCTGGGAGGCGCCTCGACGGCCTCCGCCCGCCACGACCTGTCGTGAGACCCGCACGGACGCCGCAACAACCCGCCGCTGAGCCGCCTCTATCAGCCGCTGCTGGCCGACCAAGCCCTCCGTCCATCTTGACCGGATGCGGCAGCGCATCGCATCCTCCCCGCACCGCCCAGCTGCCTACCTCTCACGACCGCCACGAAAATAATGATTGGAGGCCCCTTGGGGGGCTTAAGGGGGTCGGGGGGGCCATGGGGGGCCAAGGCACGTCACAGGCCCGCCGCCTCGCCCGACCCTGCTGCTGCTGCTGCTGCGGCGGCGGCGTTGGTTGCCGCCAACCGCTCCAGCGCCTCCACCTGCTCCCTCAGCTGCCGCTCCTGGAGCTGCTGCTGGGCCAGCAGCGCCGCCATGGCCGCCAGGGTGGGCTGCAGGGAGGTCTCCACCAGCCGGACCATGTGAGCCTGAGGGGGGGGTAAGGTGCCGGGTGTAGGGCATTCGGGTTCGCGGACCCGGGCGGCTGGGCAAGGTGTATGTGTGTTTAGATATGAGACCCGCCCGACCCAAAACAAGCACCAAAATACTCATCATATGAACCTGCGAATTTGAAAACATGAAAACAGCAACAAGGCAGCCGCGCCACCACCGTGGTGTGTCTGTGTGTGTGTTTGTGTGGTGGGGGGGGAGTTGTGGTGTGTGGGCGCGGGGGTAGTGTGCGGGCAACAAACGGGAGACGCGAGGTGGCGGTCGTGGTGGTGGAGATGCGTGGGTGTGGGTTTTGGAGGAGACGCCCCAATTTGGCCCTGTGGGTGGCGTGTACTGCGAGACAGTGCGTTACCCGGTGGCATGCAGGCCGGTACGGCAAGTTGCTGGGACGTCCCTCCCTCCCAGCCAGCCAGCAACCCACCCACCCAGCCAGCCAGCCAGCCACCCGCCCAGCCAGCCAGCCAGCCAGCCAGTCAGCAACCCACCCACCCAGCCAGCCACCCAGCCAGCCACCGACAAGCACTGCCGCTCACCTGGTACACCCCCGCGTGGTGCACCTCCGTCAGCTCCAGGGAGGGCAGCGCGATGCTACCCGCCGGGCTGCGGTGGGGTGGGGTGGGGGGCGGACAGCGTGACGAGGTGACACGGGGAGCGGTCCGTTGCGCGAAGGGGGAGAGGAGGGACTCCAACCAGGCGGAGGAACGGGATCGAGACCAAAAGCAGGGAGGGCAGGGCGCGGGTGGCTTCCTGGCTGATTCCCGTGTATCCACCGGGCGTTAGGTTATGAACGGAACGCCCCGGTCTGCCCGGCCGGCCTCTCCGCCCCCGCAAACGGAACCCTGGAGCTCCCACCGTCCCACGGAGGTCCTCCTCCGAGTGGATGGCGCACCCCGGCCACCGAGCGCCGCCTGGCCAACGGAGGACATCCCCACCGGGACAGACCGTCCCCTCCCCTTCCCCCCCGCCATCAAGGTCTGGACCCACGGGACGGGACGGGACGGGACGCGCCGTGTGCCGTACCTGGCCGACGACGACCCGGCGGCTGCTGCGGCCTGGGCGGCGGCGGTGGCCAGCGCCAGGGCCTTCGTGTACACCTGCCGCGCGCCGCGGGTGGGGAGGGGCGGCCGGCCGCGGAGTGGGGGCGTGTGGGCATGGCACCCCTTGAGAGTCAGCCATTCGGATGGGACACGAAGAAAGCGAGTCAGCCTTTCGGCCGAAACAGAGTTAGACAGCGAATGAGGCACTCAGTTGACACGGAATATGGCTTTGGCGCGCATCACTGTCCGGGGGAGGTCACCCGCGTGGGGGCGGGGCCGCACCTCGGTCTCCTCCATCAGCAGGATGCGTTGTACGACAAGCAGGTCCGAGAAGGACCGCTCCAGGGAGGTCGCCGCGGGCACGATCTCCACCCGCACTTCCTTGCGGACCAGGGGGCCGGACCCGGGGCCGCCGCCGCCAGCGGCACCGGCGGGCCCTGATGCGCCACCGCCGCCGCCGCCGCCGCCGCCGGGTGGTGCGCCACCTGCCCCGTCGTGTTCGAGTTGGGTGGCGTACAGTGGGCCTTTTAAGACCAAACAAAGAAAACAGCAAAGCCCAAAACGAGCGGTGGGTGGAAAACGACGTACGGTACGGCGGGTTTCGTGTGGTGCCCACGCGCGGGGATGGATGCGGTGGCACGGGACAGGGCGAGCAGGGGCAGAGCCCGTGCTGTCGTGCAGTCCGCCCTTGTGTCGCGCAAGGGCGGAGGGCGGAGGGCTCACCGTCGGGCAGGGACTGGAAGGCCGTCAGCTGCACGCCAGCCCCCACACACACGCAGAGTGGCGGAAGGCGGTGGGCGGCGCGGTGCGTTGGTGGGACCCCGGAAGGAGCCCCGGCCACAACGAGCCACAGCACCGCAGCAGCAGCAGCAGGCGCGGGAGGAGCGGCGGGGGCAGTAAGCGCGGTGGGAACAACCGGAGGATTGGGAGCCTCAGGCGCAGTCAGTAAGAGCGGCTGGGGTGGCGGCGCGGCGGCAGTAGGGGATGGGACCACGCACGGCCGGTCAGCCGGCAGGAAGCTGCAGGAAGCTGCGGGACAATCACCCGACGTCCTGCTACCGTGCCCAACGGAGGCTGGACAAGGGGTTCACGCGGCACCGCATCGGACTGTTGGTGTAATTGTTCGGGGTACCGATTTGGGGTGCACGCATCCTGGGGTGCCCCACACCCGAAGGCGCGGCCGTCACATTCGGTGCCCGCGCCACCTGCATGCCTGCCTGCCGACCGACCGACGGCTGTTCCCGCGCCTCCACGACCCCACCCTCCCGCCCTCGCCCACCCCCACCCACCTGCACGGTGCAGCCCTGCGACCCCGCGTCGCGGTTAAAGGTTGACACGATAAGGCCCACGAAGCCGGGGTCCAGAAGCTGGTACATGGCCTGGCGGCGGGCAGGGCGTGCAAAAAGGCGAGGCCGCAGGGAGGGTCACAGAGGGTCACAGCAGATTGATAGACATCTGCTTACTTCGCTGCTGCCAGAGCAACGGTCCGGCGAAGGTACGGGCTGTGCCAAACGGCAGGGGACAGGCAGGGCAGGTCAACACCAGAGACGATGAAGCACAGCGGGCGCTACGCAGGGACCTGCGCGCGGGGGCTCTGCTGCAGGTACATCCCGACTGCTTGTCCCCCAACCCCAAATCCCCATGTCGCCCCCGAAAAACCGGGCTCCGGAGCCCGCCGAACGGTAAGTCGGGCTCCGAAGCCCAGCGCACGTGCCCCGGTTGCAAACCCCACCTGCGTCCGTACGTCCACGTGGGACGGCAGCACCGTGATGTGCGGGTGGCTGTGGTACCAGCCCACAACCCGGGTGCGGTGGCCCGTCTCGAGGCTGAGTCGCTCCGCGTGGGCGGAGCAGCGGGCCATCTGCTCGGGGGAGGTCTCCACGCGGTCCTGGGGGGCGGAGGGCGGAGGGGAGGACGGGGCGGGGCGGGGCGGAGGGCGGAGGGGAGGACGGGGCGGGGCGGGGCGGAGGGCGGAGGGGAGGACGGGGCGGGGCGGGGCGGAGGGGAGGACGGGGCGGAGGGGACGCGGGGCGGGGCGGGGCGCAGGCAAACAGAGATTTGATGAAGCAGGGCGGGGGGGAGCAAAATGGCAGTGCAAAGGACGGGGCGGCACGTTGCATGTTTTCATGCATCCTCGCAGTCCGGTTCCCAACACCCGGCACATGGCCCCACGCAGCAAGGGTCCTCCTGCCACCCTGTAATCCGGGCGGGGCCAAACGACCACCCATAAAGCCAACCAACAGGCCAGCCAGCCAGCTAGCTGAGCAGCCAGGCTGCCCACCTCACCCACCCATGCAGCCGGCGGGCATCCCACCACATCCCACCCGTTGGCTGTTTTCCTTTGAACTCCCACCCGTGCCCACACCACACCCACCTTGCGCCTGTCTGTTCGGATCTGCGGGAAGGCCAACGACACCCGGCACACGGCGCCACCGCCGGAGGGCGGGTCGTCCTGCGGGGCCGGCCCGGGCGGGATGACCCGCGGGTCAGTGGTCAGGAAGGTACGAGGAAGGTCCCAGGCCAGCACGGCCATATGGAGTTCGCTAGGGCGCGAGGGCGCGTGGACCACATCGCTGCACAGTCCATCGTCCACCGGACCTCAGCTCTGGAAATAATCAAGGCCAGCTCATCCGTGACTATCGATTTCCTGTACCCACCCCCAACCCGCCTGCCCCCACCCGTGCGCAACACCCACCCGTATGTCCCCCAGCAGCAGCCCCATGACCTCCTCCGACTCGGTCGAGTGCGCGTGGCTCAGCATCGCCAGCAGCACCTCTGTGGCCACGACCAGGGGAGGGCGCAAGTAAGGGATGAGCAGGAGCAGCTATGGACTTCGCGCCTCGGCAGCGTGGCTTCTGTGCTGTAGTGCGTTGCGTGGTGCCCGGGGGCGCAAGTGATGGAGCGAGCGGACACCCAGCAGGCTGCGAACCCATAAGGACGCCAAAGGAAGGACGCCAAAGGAAGAAAGCAGCCGCCCCCCTCGAGGGGGGCGGGTCTCCCGGCGGATCCACGTGGCCTCTCCTGGAGCGACCATCTGCCAGCTCCATGGCGTTCCTGGAGCAATACGTCTCTGGGCCCATACCCTCCAGGAGCAACACGTCCCTGCCCGCACCCTCCCGGGGTTGCCCGCCTACCGTTTGTGACCTCCACCTTCTCCAGACTCATCTTGGCCTGCAGTCCGGCTGTATGAAGATCCGCTCCGACCTGCCCCGGTGGACAGCCGCTCCTGGCTCCTGACTCTTAGGCTGGGAAAAGGGTTCTGACCGGCTCCTGGGAAAGGGGTCCTGACCAGCTCCTAGGAAGGGGGTCCTGCCTGGTTCCCAATCAAGGGAAGGCTTCCTCAGGGGTTCGGAGAGGGCGCCTCCACACTCGCCTCCGACACAACCCCCAGCTCGCCTCCTCACAAGGTGAGCACCAGCGCCGTCTTGCGCAGCAGCAGACGCACGTTGTTGCCGCCGCCGCCACCACCGCCGCCGCCGCCGGCCCCGCTGTACTGGTCGAAGCCGGGTGGGCTCAAGGCGCGGCCGCCGAAGCCGTAACCGTAGTCGTCGTCGCCCGCGGGCCCGTCGTCCGCTTGGTCACCGAAGATGAGCTGACGAGGTAACGAGACGTCGAAGTAGGCCTGGACGTAGGGAGCAGAGCGCCGGCAGGGCCAGGGAGGGGTGACAGGAAAATGGGCCATATGGGGAGTGAGGTTGGCCAGGGCGAGGTTTAGATAAGTGACGGTTTAGGTTACGGTCGCAGGGACAAGGCCAGGGAGCATGAGAGCCGAGGGTTGGGTTCGCCGGGTTGGCTGGGCAGGGTGTGACGCGGGCTGGGCAGGGTGTGACACGGGCTGGGCAGGGTGTGACGCGGACGTCACGAACACCGCAGCCGCAGACGCAGATGGCAGCAGGGCACGGGACAGGTGAGCCGCAGGACAGGGGTCAGCGGGCAGGGGCCGACAGCTGGAGGCCGAGAGCGTTCCCAAGTGGAATCACACACACCGCACACACAACACAGTACAACCCAACCCAACACATCTCAGTTTCCTTACAACACAACCCGACGCGTCCCTAGACGAGACCGGAACCCCACCCGACCCTGTACCTGACCGCAGCCCGACCCGACCCCAACCCGATCCTACCTTGCCACGCAGACCCCGCTCCCCGCCGAAGCGGCTCTTGAAAGACAAGGACAGCGGCCCCGGCACCGCCGCGCGCACACCGCCCCCCAGCAGCACCAGCGGCGAGCCGCACAGTCCCAGTCCGAAACCCACACGGGGCTGCCAGCCGGGGGCTGGGCCGCCGAAGTCGGAGAAGCGCCGCAGGTCCCAACGAGCCCAGACGTTCGCGGGGACGAACCCGAACAGCTGGAAGCGCTTGCTGCGGGGCCGTTGGACAGGGGTTGAAACGGGGATGTGGCGAATTCGTCAGGCAGGGGAGCGGGGCCGGGGCGAGGGGAAGTGCACAGCGGGCGGCAAAAGGTTTCCAGGGGGAGTGGCGGCAGGAGGGAATCGTGAGAGGGTAGCAAGGTAGTGTAAAGTGCCGGCAGGGCACCGGCCCGGTCCCCACCCCATGGTAGGGATGGGCGGTGTGGTAGAGGGGCCCTTGCAGACCGTGAGAACCGTGTCATGACCACGCCTTGTATCTGATTGGTAAAGTTTCGGCCCGGCACCTTCCAAACCAGCACTCTTCTGACGGTGTCCCAGTACCTTACCGATATTCCAGCTCCTGCTGGCTCGGCAAATAACGGATGCTTCCGTTGAAGAAGCGCTCCTGCAAGCAAACCGTGTCGGAAGCTCTAGACAATGATCATGCTTGGCATCCAACGTCCAGAACAAAGAAAAGCAAGCTATCCCTGCGTCAGGTTTACCTTGATAGAGATTTTTGTGCGGACTGCCTGTGCGTTGAAATCCAATATCGCAGCAAGGCGCACCCGCAATGGTAAAATGTATAATATTTTTTCAAGCTGAAGTTCTGATGGGATGTAGCCTGGCGCGATGGCAACGTCCAGACAATTAAACAGGGTGACGTTCGTCATGCGAACAGACTTTGCTGCCCTGGCGCCAGCAATTGACTATAAAACCCTGTCAAGATGATCGTTGCAGTCAGCTGCGGTGTGCATGCGCGCTGTCAGCAACCCAACGTACCTTCGCAACTGTCGTAAATGCCGTTTACGGTACTTCGCCTCATGCAATTTCCCATCCATGCTTCCGTTCAACGACGTCTAGCTTAGCGGTATTAGTAGTTATTTGACTCCATTTACTGTATAGCTTGAAAATTTACAAACAAATGTCCTTGCTCTACCATGAGAAACAAGTAGCTGCCCTTTGCGGAGTACATTGCCTCAACACGCTTTTACAAGGGCCCTACTTCAGCGAGATTGATTTGGCGCAGATCGCGCAGGGCCTCGATGAGCTCGAGCGTGCGTTGGTTGGAGATGGCGCGTTGGGCGAGGCGTCTGGGAACGTTGCCATGGACGGCATGTTCTCAATACAGGTACATGTGCATGGGAGCTGGAGTAACGCGGGAGAGCGTTTTGGTGCCGCTTAAACCCTGCGCTGCTGCATAAGGGCGGTGACGCGTGAGAATGCCCTGCGACACCAATCCACACAACTCGCACACCGCTTCTTTGGCCACAAATGTCAATGCTGCAAATCTCACACGACGGCACCTTCCGGCAGCACGGCCGCAACCTCTCAAGCACCTCCAGCCGTCATTCCAAAACCGCTCACATGACTTCACCCGGGTATCCCCCATCCCTCCCTTATCCTTCCATGCTGTAACGGCCAGCCTCCTTGAAATATGTGTAAACGCCTTGGACCTTGTCGCGCGGCTGCTGCTGCTGCACCGCGATGCTGCAGCAGCGGCAACTGCAGCAGCTCCCCGTCGTGTGGCGGCGCCTGCAGCTGTTCCCGCCTGCCGGGGCCACGCACCTCCTCACGACGGCCATCCGGCCCACGTAACGGACCGCCCCTGGACCCCGCACCGCCACCTGCGACGCTCTCGGGACCGTCGGGGAAGGGATACCCTCGTGTTGTGTGTATCCGTGCTTCGACCCAAATGAGCTTCTGCATCCCGACACAACCACACAACCACCCTTAACCAAACACGTGGACCTCCACACGAAGTAGGACGCCCACAAGAAGCGATGCCCTCTGTACGGCACCCAGACTGACTCTGCCTCGCCCTGTCACCTGCCCCTGCTTCCGCCTGTTCCTGTACCGCTGCCTGCCTCCCCGCCCCTCCCTGTGCTCACAGGTGCTGAGCCGCGCGTTGGAGTCATGGGGACTGCAGGTGTGTCTTCCCCTGACACGTGTAAAACACATGACACGCCCCACCGACCGGTGCTTGCCGGAAACCGCGACCCTCCGTTGCCTACACTTGCGGTAATGTACGACAGTTGTACTACCAAGGCTGCGATGCAGCGGTCCAAGTTGGGGTCAAGCCGACACTTTTTCCGACTACCGCCTCCGCCGGACCGCTCGATAGCTCCCTCTGGTGCCTTGCGCCGGAGCCCCGCTCCGGAACCTTGCGCGCTTGCAGTCCGTCTCTTTCTCTTTGCGCTGTAGTTCTCTTTGCGCTGTAGCGCAAAGTTGCTGAATGGCTTTCATGCAAGGCCAGTCAGATCCCTGGATGCTTGACTGGACGGTTTGATGGTTTGATGGACACCGCGGCCGTGGCCGTGCTCCATGGCCGCTGCCTTCGCCCATCACCCAGCCCTGAACTCCACCCACCTACCTGCCCACCCTCCAGGTGGTCTCGCTGGAATCGGAGGAGGCCAGGGCGTTCAAGGCAGCGCCCCTGTCCGCCATGGCCTACATCTGCAACCTCCATGTACGACAGGGATGATAGAATCGCGCGCGATGCCGCGATCCTGTCCCCTGTGTCCGTCTTCCCGCTGCCAGGCGGGGCGCAACTGCTGTGCAATTGCATCCCACGATCGCCACCATAAAACCCAGATCAGCCATTCCTCTCCCTACATGTGCCGCGTATGGCTCGAGGCCTCGGGCCCTCTCCTGTGGGCGCCGCTCGAGCTGGGCGGCCCCGGTGCGTCCCGCTGCCGGTGAACCGGTTACCTATAGCGCACACGTCGTCTGACGTCCCCAGCCAGCGCTCCTTGTGTAGCGATACACGTTCCCCTCTTCCAAGCTCCGGCACACGGCGAAGCCAGGCACGATGGCTGATGCCCATCCCCTGATGCCCATCCCTGTTCCCCTACCTACCTACCTACCTGTACCCCTGACAACGTGACCCACCTACACGCGCGGTGTGATGTGCTCCTCCGTAACGGCAGGAGCACTGGTTCACGTTACGGAAGGTGGCGAACGGGGAGTGGTGGAACTTCAACTCGCTGTAAGGTTGGGGCCACGGGTGGAGCACGTCGGGGTTCTGGGAGGAGGTGGCTCGGGGCTCTTTTGCGGCTTCGCTGTCTTTAGCGACAAAGGTGGCTCGGGGCGGCTTGTGGCGGTCTCGACGAGGCGGCAGGGGCGCTGGGGCTATAGCTGCCGGCCCGGCCGTTTTGCGGAGGCCTGATGGCGGTGGTACGGGGCTGAACACGTTCTGGAACACGAACCCCGAGCAGCCCCCGTTAGGAAAGGGTCAGGGCTTCGAGGGAAATCAGCCCCAACGCTAGCTAGTTAATCGGGCTTCGGTCTACGACATTGTTCTGGCACGTGGCGGCCGGGGGGCGACTGGTGTATCCGCGCAGGCCCAGCGCAGCGAGTGTACGGCTCTGCAGACGACCCATTGTACGGACCAGTCCCACATGTGGTACGGAAGATGCATGGGGTTCGCTTTGGTGCCGCGTTGGCTTGGCCGCTCGACGCGGTGTGTCGGCCGTCACCCTTTCTCCTCCCCCTGCCCTGCCCTTACCCCAACATGCCCCCGGCGCCCTGGCCCTGGCCTCTTGCAGGTTCCCCGCCCCGCAGCCCCTGTCAACTTTCTACTTGCAAGCCTTCCTGGACAGCCTCCGAGTTGAGGGCTGGACCATTTTCGTGGTGCGTGGGTCGGAGGGGAAGGCCGCGGAGAGGAAGGCAGGGGGAGGGGCTTAGGGGGCCGGGACAAAGGGCAGCGAGGCGGGGCCAGGGAGCGGCGGGGAGGCGACCAAGATTTGATGCAAGACAAGGCCCGACGAGGTTAGTGGTCGTAAGGCTGCGGTTAAGGGAGGCGAGGCTGCTGTTCGAGGAGGTGGACCTTTGCTGCGAGTACAGATCGGGTCTCATAGTCTTTCCCGCCGCCCCGATGTGGTAGCCTTCATGCTACAACATACCCATATCGTATGGACAGAGGCAACCACCCAGTCCTTTCGGCTGGGCCCCATCTCCCTCCGTCTCATCCCGAAGTGCAGCACCTCCATGACGTGTTTACGCGCCTCGCCGCGCGCGCGGGCTGGGCGGTTTTGGGTATGTTTCTCCTTAACTCCCCTTGCGCGCACCCTTGCGTTTGGTACGCATTGCAGGTGGTCGGGACCCTGCCAGCCGCGCAGCCGGGATCCCTGGACCAAACGCACAACGCGCCGGGCCGTTGGTGGAGCCCGGAAGAGGTACGGCAGCTGCGGGACGGACGTGGGCCAGGTGGTACGGCAGCTGGGGGTGTGGTTGTGCAGGGCGGTACGAAGTAAAGGGGAGTTCACAGATTCCGAGTATGTTGGGAGGAGGAGAGGGCGGAACTCTGGGCGTCTGGCGGTGCCCTGCCCTGCCTGACCACCTGGCTCGGAAATTTGCGGACCGTGCCTATGGCTCCAGGGGCGTACTGGCGGCGACTTGGGGGCAGGGACCTGAACATAGGGAGAGCGCCGTAGCCTTGCGTTTGAAAAACACACACGCACGCCTATCGTTCTCCTGCTTTCTCCCAATGCCCCACACCCAACCGTCCCGTCCCGCCCAGGCCCAGGCTGCGCCATCCTCCCCACCCCATCACAACCCCGCCCTCCGTGACAGGCCCGTGCCGCCACTGACGAGGCCGAGCGTGTCCGCAAGCGGGGCCGCCTGGCCCATGCATTGGAGGGCGCCCTGGCCCGGGCTGAGCAGCAGGGCGGTCGGCTTCAGCTGAGGACGAGGGGAGGACCGCCCGCGGGGGGGGCTGCGGGTGAGGCTGGTGAGGCCGCGGTTGGCGTGAAACCCGCCCAACCCAGACCACTTACGGATATGCTTACCAATATAACCTGCACATTAAAAAGCAACAAATACAATGACGGTGAGAGGTGAGGGTGGTGTATGCAGCTCAACGAACGAGACAGTAGCTGTGCGGGGTTGGGTGTGTGCCGGGGGTGGGGGAGGGGACGGAGCGGATGAGGTGTATAGCTCAATCCGGCACTGCACCGTTGCCACGCTGCTTGGCTGCGGCTTTGCCAAGTTGCTTGGCTGCCTGCCCACCCGCCTGCCCGCATCAGGGGGCAGCGGCGGAGCCGACGAGGACGTTGACGTGGGCGATGACGAGGACGAGGACCTGGCGGCTGCGATCGCCGCGAGCCTTCAGGCACATCCCCACCAGCAGCACCTCCAGCAGCACCAGCATCCGGGCGGCAGCAGCCACCACCACCCGCAGCAACAGCAACAGCAACAGAAAGCGTTCGAGGGGATGTACGGCGGCGCAGAGTACGACGAAGACCCGGAGCTGGCGATGGCAATCGCGGCCAGTTTGGCGGAGCCGTCGTCGACGGGGGCGGCATGGGGCCCGGCGGCGGCGGCCGGGGGACCCGACCAGGTGCAGGGGTCAGGAGGGAAGAGGAACTAGGAGGGAGGGTGGAGGCTGGAGGCTGGAGTTTGAGAAGGGAAGATGAAAGAGAAGGAATGGCGGTGGTTGTTGTTGTGGTGGTTAACGTAACGGTCCTAGGAGTGGACAAACTGAATTATACGGTGGTAACAACGCGGCAGGAGCAGCGGAACGGGCTGCGGCGAGAAGAGGCCTGAATGCGAGATGCCACAACACCAGAACGGAACGCCACAACACCAGAACGGACGCGCTGCAGGACGGGCTGCAGTACCACGGCACGGTGTACCCGGGAGAGTGTGTGCAGGTTGTCTTGGAATCGTTCAGTCAGCGTCCCCAACCCCCATCCCAAAAAGCCTTTCCGTCGTATCCCTCTCTTGTGCTGCCTCCTTTCCCCGACGTCGCCTCTGCCCTCTTCTCATATCGCCTCTACACGCCCTCTCTTGACGCGGCCCTCGACCTCCTTTGCCGCCTCTGCCCGCCCGGCGAGCAGGGCGGAGGAGGCAGCGCCGGCGGGCCGGAGCAACACCTGGCGCAGCAGCCCCCACAGCAGCCGCCGCCGGAGGAGGCTGATGAGCCTCTGGGGCCGGAGCCGGGGGCGGAGGCGGAGGGTGTGATTGAGGTGGCCTTCAGGTACGTGCCTGCGGCCTACTGCCTTGCCGTGTGAAGGTGGGCCGGCGTTGGGTGGTATGTCGGGGATTGTGGGGGCGTCGTTCGTGCTCTGTGACGGGTTGGAACGGTTGGATCATGTCCTGTGGTTTCATTTGAGTCGGGCTTTCTTCGAGCTTTTTCCATGATACCCCCTCCGCTCCGATCGCTGGCGATGCTGATACAGTCCATTCTTCCTTCACCGGACCTTGTGCTCTTTTGCAGCAGCAGGGCCGTGTGGATGTATGCCTACCTAGTTTCGTTTCCCCCGCTCCACTCCCTCACAGGCTGCCCAGCGGCTCTCGCTCCAGTCGGCGCTTCCACCTGACCAGCCCTTCGTCCGCCCTGTTCGCGTTCGCGGGGCCACTGCTCGGCCTGCAGCCGACCCAGGTGGCCCTCTCCACGGCATTCCCCAAGAAGGTCAGAGGAGGGGGGGAGCCGAGGCGCATGAGGAATACAGCCCGCGATCAAGCTATGGAAATGATATCTTATGCCGGTCTGACCATTTACCGCCCGGGGGCCGAAGCGGCTGGCGGGGTGCTGACAGGGGTGGCCGGACAGATCGGCGCAGTTTGGGTGTGTGTGTGTTTAGAATTGCAACCCGCCCGACCCAAACCAACCTCCAATGTGTGTGTGTGGGGGGGGTCGGGGATGAAAACCCGAAGAACGAACCCAGGCACACCCAGAACAACTCGTTATACTGGGTGGGCGGGGGGTCGGGGAGAGGCCGCGGCGTGCGGACCTCGGATGTCTCGGTCTGTACCGACCATGTCTGGTCGAAGTCCCGCGCTTCCCTGCCGGTATCTGTCTCGTCCACACCTGCGGACATCTGTCTCGTCCACACCTGCGGACATCTGTCTCGTCCACACCTGCGGACATCTGTCTCGTCCACACCTGCGGACATCTGTCTCGTCCACACCTGCGGACATCTGTCTCGTCCACACCTGCGGACATCTGTCTCGTCCACACCTGCGGACATCTGTCTCGTCCACACCTGCGGACATCTGTCTCGTCCACACCTGCGGACATCTGTCTCGTCCACACCTGCGGACATCTGTCTCGTCCACACCTGCGGACATCTGTCTCGTCCACACCTGCGGACATCTGTCTCGTCCACACCTGCGGACATCTGTCTCGTCCACACCTGCGGACATCTGTCTCGTCCACACCTGCGGACATCTGTCTCGTCAACACCTGCGGACATCTGTCTCGTCAACACCTGCGGACATCTGTCTCGTCCACACCTGCGGACATCTGTCTCGTCCACACCTGCGGACATCTGTCTCGTCCACACCTGCGGACATCTGTCTCGTCCACACCTGCGGACATCTGTCTCGTCCACACCTGCGGACATCTGTCTCGTCCACACCTGCGGACATCTGTCTCGTCCACACCTGCGGACATCTGTCTCGTCCACACCTGCGGACATCTGTCTCGTCAACAGCTGCGGACATCTGTCTCGTCAACACCTGCGGGTATCTGTCTCGTCCACACCTGCGGACATCTGTCTCGTCAACACCTGCGGACATCTGTCTCGTCAACACCAGCCCAGCACACGCACAGAACTGCCTCGTCCACACGCTTTGGTCTTGACGCATCTCCAGATGCCGTCTCCGGCCCTCTACCTGTCCGGCACCCCAAACCCACCCGACAACCACCAAACCGGGGAGTACCGCCCACCCAGCACCCGGCACCCAACACCCGCCACCCTAAACCCTCGAGTCGCCGTACCGGGTGATGTACCCCACAACCTCCATATGTTTCCCAGCCCCCGTGTGGGTTGAGCTGCGTGCAGCTGCTTACGGAAGGAGGGCGCTGGGGTTGAGACTGGGGGGAGAAACCCGGGGGGCCGCGGGGAGCGTCGGGAATGGCGTGGGTGGGTACACGGCGAATTGGAAGGCAACGAGGGGAAGCGACGCAGTATGATCATACGGCCTCTGGGCGCGGCTGTCACTGCCATGCCGACATACGAACACGCGCGTGTTTGCCTGCCGCCCTGCTTCTTTGCGTGCACCCAAGCTTACGAGGCGAATGAATGAATGAACTTTACGGCGAATGAATGAACGTTACTCAGGAGATGTTACTCTCAACATCGCTGATCGCCGCTCACAGCCGATGTCCTCTGTCCCTGCCCCGTCCTCTGTCCGCGCCAGGGGTTGGACCGCAGCCGAACCACCTCCCTGGCTGATCTGGGCCTCACACACCGGACCATGCTCGTGGCGGAGCCGCGGAGATGAGGAGGTGCAGCGGCAGCAACGGCAACAGCGGCAATGGCAGTGGCATCAGTGCAGCAGCAGGAGCAGGAACGGCAGCCGTGGGAGGCGCAGTCGCAGTGGCAGCAGGAACAGGAAAGCAGCGGCGGCCGTAAGGGATATGCAGGGGCCGTGGCCGTTGAGGGCTCGCTCCCCGCTTCTAGCCTGGCAGCGACCGTCAGAGGGGGGCCTGCCTGGAGCAGTGAGGCCTGGAGCAGAGGGGTGGAGGGCCCGGGGCCGGGGTTGAAGTAGGGGCTGTCGAAGGACTCGCGGCATGTGCGTTGCTGCTGCCGCATCCGCCGGTGTGCGGTAAACTGGGCGTGTTGTTGCTGACACTGACGGCGCCTCGTGTGTGGGTGGGTGGCTGGGGTTTGATGATTTGTGGCGGTGGCAATCATGGTTTGTCGTGGTCGTGTTGGGGATGCTGATGAGGATCATGATGGTGTGGTGGTTTTGACATGTTCCAAGCGGTAAGCCCCGCGGGGAACCTGGAAAGCGCGTACCGCAATACTGCTGGTCCGAGGTGAACGAACGACCCGTGGCGTGCGGGACCCGGCGTCGAAGGGCGTCGAAGCGATAGAGGTCAACGGTTCGTAGTGAGGTCAACGGTTTATAGTTGTAGCAATGATGCTATTGACCACTTAGTCCCCATAAGGAAACCAAGCGACGGCAGAGGTGCAACTTACGACACTTCACCGACCGCGTCGTACAGGAAGATCGGGAAAACAGTAAAGCAAGCAGATCGATGCTTGTATTGATGTTTCCTCCAATCGACGCGTCGTGGCAGCCACATGACATAATTCCGGACATTACAAAAGCCTCAGCGGTCGCTGAGTCATTCATACGCAAAGAAAGGGATCAGAATCATTAGCAACTATAGGTGCAGCTGACTGAAACGTTCTGCTTAGTTCTGCTGTAACACTGTAACGCTGACAAGTGCCAGTTGCCGTGATGTGTCAGAGCAGAGGGCCGTCAGCTTGATAGACGCCTGGTTTTGAACATATAATCTCGCTTATCATAATGTGCATAATTTCCACAACAGATGCTAATCTGATTTCATGAAGCTTCCAATTCTGATAACGGGCTGTACGAATTGTAACAGACTCAGACACCCCGTGCAGACACCCCCGCGCAAAAAGATGCTGCTAAGTTATTACCTGAAGATCTCTTATACGTTCTTAAAAATTAAATGTGACACACAGTTTGCAAAGGTCAATGGAACTGTACGTTTAGGTCGGTCCAGTGCGCCATCTACCTACAGAATCTATAGACCGACAGTATATAACTTCCTACACGACTCCTAACCGAAAGTAAAATTGTGGGACGCCTGGACTGAAAACGGCAGAATAAATGGCAGGTCGAGGCGGCTCTTCTTCGACGCCTAGTCTGAAACGTGTCCGTGCGGTCAGCACGCATGTGCTTCGAGCTCTATGTGCCGAGGGAGGAAGCCTGCCCTCGGAGGAGCGAATAAGTCCAGTGACCCAGGACTTGCATGGCCTGCTTCAACAAAGGGTTAACACACTACCAACAGCCAGCATTTGGTCGACCATCGGTGAAACGCACCTTGGCGGCCTGGCCGCACTCTTCGGCCTGGCGTTGCGGCGCTCAGTCCAACCAGATGTACCCTCAGCAGAGAGGGATGCGTACACAGCCCTCCGCAGCGCCCTGGCCGCCCATCTGGGTCGACTGCAAGTGGACATCAGTCGCTCGGACAAGGATTCACTAAGCGACGTTTATTACCTGGTGTCGAATGCTCTTGTTAGGACGCAGACACTTCGGTGCTACAGTGCTATCTTGGCCGGGCTGGCGTTCGAGCTGTCGGCCACCGAATCCCGACTTCTCGGGCAGCGGGCGCTGGGGGTGCTGAAGGAGGCAGTAGCGCTGCTGGAGTTCATGGCGCTGCCTGACATACACCAATACCCGGACGGCGCTTTTGACAGGACGAGGGAGCTTGTCGATAGCCGCCTCCTGGAGCATTGCTCGCGTGCCTTACTGCTGGCGACCCGCCTTGACGGTGTCGCGGAGGAAGCGGCTGCGCTGATGCAGCGCTTGTCGCGCGTGTTGGGGACCCCAACCGTGTGCTGGTGGCGCAGCAAGTTCTTCAGAGGTCGTGTCAGTACGTCTTTCCTGCTGACGTCACACCTTGTGTGCTTGGCGGCCGCGCTGGATGGCGGCACCACGTACGGCATGCCATATGGGCCCGGGGCGGTGGCGGCACCGCTGTTCACCACGTGTGGGCGCCCGCTGCGGCTGCACTCAGCGAACTCAGCGGATGTGACGTTGGCGATTCAGGCGCTGTGGGCATGGGAGGACAGCCTCTCGACAGTGCATTACTATCTTCGCCGACATGCGCATGGTCCTGCCGATTCGTTGGAGGAGGTGTGCACACGCCGCCTCCATGTGCTGCAGTCCCGCATTGCCGAGCTAGAAGTGCTCGACGCGAAGGAGCTGGATTACGAGCTACGGAACGCGTTAGAGTCAACGAAACCAGAGCTGGACACTGTCGCGGAGGTCCTGGCCGGTCAGCAGGTACCGCCGTACAATATGGCCGCCAGCCGGGACGTGTCCATGCGTCTGGCGGCCTGCGCCGCGGAGGCACTGGCTGCCCCTGCAGCTGGCGGCGACCCACGGCAGAAGCAACAGCCGGAGCAGCAGCGAGCCAGGATTGATCCGGCGAAGGCGGATGAGCTGGGGCTGCGGGCACTTGTATGCGCCCGAGGCGCGCTGTGGAATGTGGGTTGGGCGGCTGAGGCAGTCACGCCGCCGCTGCAGCGTGTACAGCTGGAGCGGTGGTGGTCATTGGCCGTCAAGATCATTGACCTGGCGTCAAAGGCGGACCGCAAGGAAAGGGACAGGTGGCAACGGGTCGACTTGCAGGTTTTGCTGGCGCTGCGGACCAATACAGATGAGGGTGGGTGCGCTGCCATGGGGCGGCCCCTGCCGCACATATGTGGCCTTTCAAGTCGTGGCTTTCTTACGGCACCTGTACGACGACTGGCTGCCTTGGCCTCGTCAGCACTCGTGGCGGTGTTGTAGCAACCCTTTAACGTGCAAGTAACTGAGTATATGGTGATGAGAGTATTAATGAATGAATGAATGAACGAGAATATGCTTCATTACAGTTGAAGTGCACGTTGTTAGTCCTTTGTTGTCCTGTCGTGCCGGCAGCTTGATGACATTGCCGGTCGTGCTCCTCCCTGTGCGACTTTTCTCGACGTCCCCGCACCTTGCCTTCCAGGCCCAATACCGCCGGAGCCATCCCTGGACGTGGCGACGGCTCTGCGGGCAGGCTGGACGCGTTCAATGGAGCTGCTGCGGCGGCGGCCGGGGTTCTGTTGGTTCCGTGTAAGTGTAAGGGTCGCTCAAGGGCGATGATGGCCCTCTGTACTGACCGTACTCGGGTGCTAGCCGGGGCTTGGGTGTGAGGATGAGCACCTCAGGCCCACGTCTACCTACCTACCTGCGCTGCGTACTCTTCAATCCGGGACGGGGCGCCACGACCCACTCCCAGAGGTGGTCCACCGGGGCCAAATTGAAAAAAGAACTAAACCCGAAGCAACGAACCCGGGCACACCCAGCATAACTCCACCGGGGCGTCGTACACATCCATAGGGTCCGGACGCGCCAGGCTTGAACCTGGGAGCTTACCCACCCGCTCTGCGGATGCAGTTGGCCACCGAGCAGTTGGTGTTCAGGGGTAACCCTTGCCACTTGGCCGAGTGCAAGTAGCCAATACCACCAGCGAAAGCGCAGCTGCGTGCAGTTTCTGATGCGTGTGGTGAGGCCGTCTTTGCATCTGATTCGCTTGTTGAAATCACTCCATTTATTCGTTAAGGTTACTCCATTTACTCACGGGATTTGTAACTCATTGCTGGCCAGATTTCCATTTCCTGTGTGTACATCTGGGGAAGGCACAACGAACTGTCCGATCCGCCGTGTGCATTCAGGATATGGACGAATACGTCAACGCGCTGAGCGGGCTTTCCGGGGACGGCTGGGCGCAGGCCCTGGCCTTTGCTGCGCCCCCGGACGTGGCCTCCCTGGCTGCTTCCGTGGCCAAAACCGCCCGGCGCGGCGCGCTGCAGCTGACCTCGGCCTCGGCGGCTCTGCGGTCCGAGTTCGCGGCCTCGGGGGTCAGCCCGGAGGTCAGCGAGTACACCAACAGTGATGTCCGGGGCCGGGACAGCAGCAGATCTTCGAAGCTGAGAGGATTACAGTTTGCGGCAGAGCGAGCAGTCAGGCAGGCCAGAGAGCTGGCGGAATGTGCGCGACAAGCTTTGGGGCCACCGTGCAGGAGAGTGCCCTTCGTCCATGTTCTTCTGCAGAGTATGGGGCGCCCAATGCCGGCTTCCACAGGGGCGGCAGCGTCTGAGCCGGCGCCTGCTGCCGAGGTCCGACCGGCTGGCAGGGAGGGACGCCGGCAACCGAGCAGCGGCGGATCCGTCGGGATGGGCGATCAGCCAGACGGTGCAGCCTCCGCTGCGGGCCTGTCGGTGGCCCCAGCGACAGGATGCAGCGCTGGGGCCGCCACGGGTGCAGCTGCTGAGCTCGGCAATAACACAGCCATAGCCGCTAGCGGAGGCTGCGATGAGCCTCACCCTGTGGGTGACTGTCGGAAGGCCGCTGTCGGGCGCCTGGCCTCGGCGCTCGCGCAGATCGCTGTACGGGTGCTGCCGGAGGTGACACGCCTCGCGGACAGCCTGTCCGGGTACTGGAGGAAATCGAATCCTCAAGATTGCGATGTGGTGCTGGCCGCGGCGTTGTCCTGGGTGCCGCTTCTGACGGCGGCGGCGGCATCGGGTGGCACGGCGCCGCTGAATTCAGCAGCTGACGGCTCCCAGCGGGAGCAGCGCGCCGCTGCTGGCCAGCCCTGTCCTGCCTCATGGGGGTCGAGCAACGCAACAGCACCTTCAGCAGTAGCTGCGGCAGGAGCCTCACCGCTTCATTTGCCAGCAGGACCAGCCGTCTCATCCGCCGCCTGGGACAGGTTCCTGTGGTCGGAAGTCAAGCTGTTGGAGCTTCTAGGACTGGCGCTCGAAGTACTGGATCTCACGTGCTACACTTCCTTCAATGATGTAGGCTTGGAAGAGGCCTGGGTCCGGGCGATGTGGGCGCTGCTGAGGTTGGCGCCGACGCGGCTGGCGCACGCGCTGAGGACGAGCAGTGACCAGCAGGGCCATGGGGCCGTGGCAACCACAGCGGGGCCGTCGACGCCTTGGCGGCGCTTGCGATACACGCTCAGCCTGTCCCGCGCGCGTGAGGTGCTAAGACCGGGAGGCGCGGTGCCGCAGCCGAAGCTGCTGGCAGCGTTGGAGAGGGTCTGCGCCGGGGGGCCGGGCGTTACGTCGTTGGGCGCCGAGGGCCCTTTGACGGAGGAGGAGCTTCAGGCTTGGGTCGCTGCGTCCGCGCTGCTGCCCTCTCCTGGGGAGGTGCTGTCGGTGCTGCCGGTCTGCGGCAACCCGCTCTGCACCAACCTGGAGGGCGACAGCGAGGCGGATCTGAAGCTGTCCGGGTGCGGGCGCTGCGGCGGGCGGGTGCGGTACTGCAGCCGGGAGTGCCAGGTGGCGCACTGGAAGGCGGCGCACAAGGCGGAGTGCTGCAAGGGGTGAAAGGGATGAGGGGCGCAGTCGGGTCAAGATGTTAAAACCCCAGGCGCTGGGGTATGGACCGGCTTGGCGTGTCCCCAAGGACACAGGCGTTCGGCAAGGGGTGCTTGCTTGGAGACCTGGCTTGAAGCAGGGTCCGCAGGTCGGGTTCATCAGACAGCAAGTCGGGCTCATCCGCATCATCCGCAGGCTAGCTAGGTTCATACGGCAGGTCAGCTCATCAGGCAGGTCGGGCACATTGCTCCAGGAGGAGCTGCCTGGGTGGAAGCACTGCCGTTTGGTGGGAGTCGCGGCTGCTCCCGTGAGTGTGGGTTCATGGCAAGTAAGGTGGGAGCAGCACTCCGTTCGGCACGGCACGGCTGAGGGGTGCGAGAGTGACCGCCGCGTCCTGTCCCTTCACTTTTGTTGTGGGCTGACAATCTGGGGACTCCACAAGGGACCGAGAGCGGGTGTTTACCAGCTGTTAATATAACCAGCTGTTCATGCGGTTATGTCCAGTGGTTGTGAGGCAGGTTATTTTTGCCAATCAGGCAACTTACGATGCATGGCATGAATGGATTACGGCATACTTCGGGGTTATGGATGATCTGTACTTCTGGCTGGTCATGCAGTGCGTGCGGCACAGTGTAATAATGAAGTGTACTGAAGAGGCGCCACTCACCGAACCGCTGTTCCGTTCCGGCCGCTATCCGTGCGTATCTGTGCGTTTGTGACGGTCCTCTTTTGTGGCAAGCATTTAAATATGCCTATTGCCTAAGGCTTGCTGCCTTCGTCCTAACGTTGTTTTTTGGAAGCCAACCACGTCCTTAAGGTAGGTCCTGCACGATACCGCAATACCGCACAATCCTGTTCAGATGCAGCTACCAGCTGCCAGAAATACCGCGCATGTTCTGGTACTCCAACAACGACTGCACTTTGAATGTTAAGCTTGCATGATAAAAAATTGGCGCGATTTATTTGAGGAAAAACAAGGATGGAGCGACCACGGATGGAACACTGGATCTTCCTACATTCATGTCCAGGGGCGGGGCCCGCCTATCAGCATTGTCACGCTAACAATGCACCCAGAACTGAAATGACTTGGGGCGCCCCTAGGGGCGCAATGCGATATCCTGACAAAGAGCAAGCCGCCCGCCGCCGAATCGGCCTGCCCTGCTACCCGCCACCCGCAGAGCGAGCGACCTACCCGGCGGGCCGTGTACATACGGCTAGACGGAGCCTGGTGGACATGAGTGAAGCCGGGCTTGTTGTGTGACACTCCATGCTTGAAAATAAAGATCGTTTGCAAAAAATTGAAATGTTAAGTCTGACGTGTCCCGATCTTTCTTGTAGTCAGCTAGCCGCGATTGAGGCTGCGCAGGCTTTTCAGCCACGCAGCAAATTGCGAGCGCCTTTCGGGACTCCAATAAAGGTTTAAATTCTTGCACGACCGCTCCTTTCGTTAGCCGGGTTTGTAGTAATAAACCGTAACAAATCGTAACCGCCGTGACGGCGCTTTTACCTTGAGGACGCTTTCCGGTCTCAGAGGCAGATTCGTTTGAACTCTGGAAAATAAGATATGGCTCGAAATATTTTGCATGGCGTCCGATTAGGTCTTATCCTTTTCAAAGCCTTCTGAGTAGCGACTACCGATTGCCCATTGAATAGATCTGCGCAGGGACAAAGCGGCCTTGCTTCAAAGGATTCGACTTCCATCGATCCTTTGCATGCGAGTGCTCCTGTACCGTGTCGGGTTCGGTAATGTTACGGGCACACGTACTGCTGCTATTGTTGAACCCCTTTATTGAAGTGTACTAGCTTCGTAAAAATATACATCAACATGATGAACTATCATATAACTTTAACGGGTCCGTATTTGGGCCAGGTTAGAATAATGGACCGCAAACATTCATTTTAGCGACTTGAGATGTCGTTCGCGGCGCTTTTACATCGTAATTATATGTACTAGCAGTCATATAAATGCGGCGGCGTCTTGCTCAAGTTTTGACGACAAAATGAAGCGCCAAAGTTTTGGGCTAAAAACGGGGGGTTCCCTATTTTGGGCCACCACAGAAAAGTCGGTCCAACAGCGCCATTTCGCTCGAACCCCGCCTTCCAACCACAGCATCATAAAAGAATATGTCTCGTAGTATATTGGCAAGAGACCGCTTGTCGCCGGGCTTCAAAGGCATGCCAGAGGTGTTATATGAGGTCCTATAAGCTAATGTTAATGGCTAGAACATATCTCCACCAAGTTGCATAGCCAAACGAGCAACTGGCCCAAAATTTTCCGCCTAATTTCGCCGATGTTTGGGCCGGGCAGCTCCCCGAACACCTCCGCGCACAAAATTGACTCTATAAGCTTGAAAATAACTATGAAAGGAAAGTTTCTTCCAGCGAGAGCGTAGTCTGAATCTGCATGTGCGATGCATGTACAGCATTTTTCGTGACCTGGCCCAAATTACGGCACCCGAACCAATAGGCGCCGACAGAGTTACATTGATATTACAATTCGTCGGACGGACTTGTTGAATGATCGGCCTCCGGTTGCACACGGAACCTGCTGCCTGCTGCCTTTGAAAGAGCGCTGTATAGCCTGACAACCGACTGTAATTTAAGGTTGGTAATGGCACTGTAAAGGCTGGAAATCTTGCAAGGGCTGTCGATTGTAAGGGTGGGATTGTTAAAAGTGAGGTAGGATGCCAGCAACGCATACCGTCGAATCCAAGGCAATGCCACTTGCTTGCATCGCTGCACCTCGCGACTATTTTTTCACATGCTACATACCTCTTCGCGGAAGTCCTTCGGATGGCCGTGCGTCGATCACTAGCGACATTAGTTTATTTTGCACTTGCTTGGCGTTCGACATCTACATACATACATGTCTGGCTTAGCTGCTGTTCGTTAGTAATAATCATACATGGGCGGGCGCGTACACATAAATAATAATCGCTCCCCTAACTCCCCGCCCTCGCGGGAGAGACGGAATTGATTGTCACTGGTGGCTGGATGGTCGGTGGTGGTAGATGCGCCGCACATACGTATGTGGCACATACGTGCGCTCCTCCATGGCCGCGTGTAATGCAAGGATACTTGCTGTGCTTAGAGCGAGAGCCGGCGGCATGTGGTACGTACCCCGTACCGCCATCCACCTCATCACCATCACCATCATCACCGGCTGCGTGCGTGCGTGTGCGCGCGCGCGCCCCGCCACGCATGACCACGCACGGGCGGGATGGACGGACGCACGAAGGCGCGCGCAATATATCTTAACTATTTACTTTCTACGGATGTAATAGGTATCATCACTGGGCCTGCAACGATTTCGTTCCCGCTGGTCGATGAGGTCAAAGCTGCCGCCTGCTGCCGCCCCTTCCGGGTATGTGGCTTGTGGCGCCAATATTAATAATCGTTCCGTCCGTCCCTCCATATCCCCACCGCCCCTGCTGCTGACCGCATCCAGCAGGTAGCTGGATAGGCTACGTAGATGACGCGTCGTCGTCCGCTGCAGCCGCCGCCGCTGCTGCCGTTCCTGCTACTGCTGTCGCTGCCGCTGGTTGCTCCAGCCCCCGACTGGGTGGATGCTGTCAGCTTCGAGCCGCCCCCGCCGCCCCCGCCACCCCCGCCGTCGTCTTCAACTCCTCCGCGGCCGCCCCGACCGCCCCCTCCGCTGCCACGGGCCCCGAAGAGGCCCGCACCGCGGCCGCCACCACCGCCGCCGCCGCCGCCGCCGCCCCCTCCGCCGCCCTTCCCACCGCCCGCCCCGTCGCCCTTCCCGTCGCCGCCACTGAAACCCTCGCCGCCGTCGCCGCCACCGTCGCCCTCTTCGCCGCCACCACCGCTTCACCCTCCCCCTCCGCCGCCGCGCACCCACCGACCATCGGCCCCTGCA
The DNA here is from genome assembly GCA_003117195.1 of Eudorina sp. 2006-703-Eu-15. Lineage (NCBI taxonomy): Eukaryota > Viridiplantae > Chlorophyta > Chlorophyceae > Chlamydomonadales > Volvocaceae > Eudorina > Eudorina sp. 2006-703-Eu-15. The sequence continues at coordinate 342,325 of BDSI01000068.1, read as the reverse complement.
CCAAGACCACCCTTGCCTCAAAGTCCTCCTCCCAGACCACCGCCGCCGCCGCGCCGTCCACCGAACAACTTCCCCCTCCGCTTTCCCTTCTCTTCCTGTTCGAATAAGAACATAAGCCTGTCGCCATACCGTCTGATGCCCCCGACGATGACGACCAGCAGCAGCCAATACAACTCCACAACCGGACAGAGCACCGCGTGTTTCCGGGTGGACGACTCGGCCCCCGTCAGCCCTGCCAGCCCCTGCGCCGCCATGACCGTCAACAAGATCATGTTTGTCATAAGTAAGCCACTACTACGGGGTGTACAATGTACTGGGTGGAGTATATGGCTGGAGGGCATTACGTGGTACTCATACATGTTATAAGTAAGCCACTGCTGGATCGATGGAGTACGGTAGATGGGTGGGGGGCTCCAAGCAACATCCAGACATATGTCATAAGCAAGCAATTAAGCCACTGACGGAACCTGCGTGCGGAGCGAGGTAGGGCACTGCTGCTGCTACGTAGCAGTGGGGCCGCCGGCAGGCAGGGGTGTTGCACGGGCGTACGTACACGCACGCATGTATGCATGTCATGGCTTCATTCCGCCGTAACGTTCATTCATTGATGTCATGCTATGTCTATCTGTATGTCTCACCATACATGACAATGCATACATTATCACGTACGTGAGCCTGCCTGCCTGCCTGCCCCTGCCTGCCTGCCTGCCTGCCTGCCTGCCTGCCTGCCTGCCTGCCTGCCTGCCTGCCTGCCTGCCTGCCTGCCTGCCTGCCTGCCTGCCTGCCTGCCTGCCTGCCTGCCTGCCTGCCTGCCTGCCTGCCTGCCTGCCTGCCTGCCTGCCTGCCTGCCTGCCTGCCTGCCTGCCTGCCTGCCTGCCTGCCTGCCTGCCTGCCTGCCTGCCTGCCTGCCTGCCTGCCTGCCTGCCTGCCTGCCTGCCTGCCTGCCTGCCTGCCTGCCTGCCTGCCTGCCTGCCTGCCTGCCTGCCTGCCTGCCTGCCTGCCTGCCTGCCTGCCTGCCTGCCTGCCTGCCTGCCTGCCTGCCTGCCTGCCTGCCTGCCTGCCTGCCTGCCTGCCTGCCTGCCTGCCTGCCTGCCTGCCTGCCTGCCTGCCTGCCTGCCTGCCTGCCTGCCTGCCTGCCTGCCTGCCTGCCTGCCTGCCTGCCTGCCTGCCTGCCTGCCTGCCTGCCTGCCTGCCTGCCTGCCTGCCTGCCTGCCTGCCTGCCTGCCTGCCTGCCTGCCTGCCTGCCTGCCTGCCTGCCTGCCTGCCTGCCTGCCTGCCTGCCTGCCTGCCTGCCTGCCTGCCTGCCTGCCTGCCTGCCTGCCTGCCTGCCTGCCTGCCTGCCTGCCTGCCTGCCTGCCTGCCTGCCTGCCTGCCTGCCTGCCTGCCTGCCTGCCTGCCTGCCTGCCTGCCTGCCTGCCTGCCTGCCTGCCTGCCTGCCTGCCTGCCTGCCTGCCTGCCTGCCTGCCTGCCTGCCTGCCTGCCTGCCTGCCTGCCTGCCTGCCTGCCTGCCTGCCTGCCTGCCTGCCTGCCTGCCTGCCTGCCTGCCTGCCTGCCTGCCTGCCTGCCTGCCTGCCTGCCTGCCTGCCTGCCTGCCTGCCTGCCTGCCTGCCTGCCTGCCTGCCTGCCTGCCTGCCTGCCTGCCTGCCTGCCTGCCTGCCTGCCTGCCTGCCTGCCTGCCTGCCTGCCTGCCTGCCTGCCTGCCTGCCTGCCTGCCTGCCTGCCTGCCTGCCTGCCTGCCTGCCTGCCTGCCTGCCTGCCTGCCTGCCTGCCTGCCTGCCTGCCTGCCTGCCTGCCTGCCTGCCTGCCTGCCTGCCTGCCTGCCTGCCTGCCTGCCTGCCTGCCTGCCTGCCTGCCTGCCTGCCTGCCTGCCTGCCTGCCTGCCTGCCTGCCTGCCTGCCTGCCTGCCTGCCTGCCTGCCTGCCTGCCTGCCTGCCTGCCTGCCTGCCTGCCTGCCTGCCTGCCTGCCTGCCTGCCTGCCTGCCTGCCTGCCTGCCTGCCTGCCTGCCTGCCTGCCTGCCTGCCTGCCTGCCTGCCTGCCTGCCTGCCTGCCTGCCTGCCTGCCTGCCTGCCTGCCTGCCTGCCTGCCTGCCTGCCTGCCTGCCTGCCTGCCTGCCTGCCTGCCTGCCTGCCTGCCTGCCTGCCTGCCTGCCTGCCTGCCTGCCTGCCTGCCTGCCTGCCTGCCTGCCTGCCTGCCTGCCTGCCTGCCTGCCTGCCTGCCTGCCTGCCTGCCTGCCTGCCTGCCTGCCTGCCTGCCTGCCTGCCTGCCTGCCTGCCTGCCTGCCTGCCTGCCTGCCTGCCTGCCTGCCTGCCTGCCTGCCTGCCTGCCTGCCTGCCTGCCTGCCTGCCTGCCTGCCTGCCTGCCTGCCTGCCTGCCTGCCTGCCTGCCTGCCTGCCTGCCTGCCTGCCTGCCTGCCTGCCTGCCTGCCTGCCTGCCTGCCTGCCTGCCTGCCTGCCTGCCTGCCTGCCTGCCTGCCTGCCTGCCTGCCTGCCTGCCTGCCTGCCTGCCTGCCTGCCTGCCTGCCTGCCTGCCTGCCTGCCTGCCTGCCTGCCTGCCTGCCTGCCTGCCTGCCTGCCTGCCTGCCTGCCTGCCTGCCTGCCTGCCTGCCTGCCTGCCTGCCTGCCTGCCTGCCTGCCTGCCTGCCTGCCTGCCTGCCTGCCTGCCTGCCTGCCTGCCTGCCTGCCTGCCTGCCTGCCTGCCTGCCTGCCTGCCTGCCTGCCTGCCTGCCTGCCTGCCTGCCTGCCTGCCTGCCTGCCTGCCTGCCTGCCTGCCTGCCTGCCTGCCTGCCTGCCTGCCTGCCTGCCTGCCTGCCTGCCTGCCTGCCTGCCTGCCTGCCTGCCTGCCTGCCTGCCTGCCTGCCTGCCTGCCTGCCTGCCTGCCTGCCTGCCTGCCTGCCTGCCTGCCTGCCTGCCTGCCTGCCTGCCTGCCTGCCTGCCTGCCTGCCTGCCTGCCTGCCTGCCTGCCTGCCTGCCTGCCTGCCTGCCTGCCTGCCTGCCTGCCTGCCTGCCTGCCTGCCTGCCTGCCTGCCTGCCTGCCTGCCTGCCTGCCTGCCTGCCTGCCTGCCTGCCTGCCTGCCTGCCTGCCTGCCTGCCTGCCTGCCTGCCTGCCTGCCTGCCTGCCTGCCTGCCTGCCTGCCTGCCTGCCTGCCTGCCTGCCTGCCTGCCTGCCTGCCTGCCTGCCTGCCTGCCTGCCTGCCTGCCTGCCTGCCTGCCTGCCTGCCTGCCTGCCTGCCTGCCTGCCTGCCTGCCTGCCTGCCTGCCTGCCTGCCTGCCTGCCTGCCTGCCTGCCTGCCTGCCTGCCTGCCTGCCTGCCTGCCTGCCTGCCTGCCTGCCTGCCTGCCTGCCTGCCTGCCTGCCTGCCTGCCTGGCCTGCCTGCCTGCCTGCCTGCCTGCCTGCCCTGCCTGCCTGCCTGCCTGCCTGCCTGCCTGCCTGCCTGCCTGCCTGCCTGCCTGCCTGCCTGCCTGCCTGCCTGCCTGCCTGCCTGCCTGCCTGCCTGCCTGCCTGCCTGCCTGCCTGCCTGCCTGCCTGCCTGCCCTGCCTGCCTGCCTGCCTGCCTGCCTGCCTGCCTGCCTGCCTGCCTGCCTGCCTGCCTGCCTGCCTGCCTGCCTGCCTGCCTGGCCTGCCTGCCTGCCTGCCTGCCTGCCTGCCTGCCTGCCTGCCTGCCTGCCTGCCTGCCTCCGCCTGCCTGCCCTGCCTGCCTGCCTCCCCTGCCTGCCTGCCTGCCATGCCTGCCTGCCATGCCTGCCCAGACCGGCAGTGCTGGACCGAGCACCCCAAGACCGTCCAGAACGCGACCGTCAACGGCATCACGGTGGCCCCCACCTACTCCTTCAAGCGCTGGAACGACAAGACCTATCACCTGATGTCCTTCAGCAACATCGCGCAGCACTTCCCGGCGACGCCCGCGGGGGGCCTGGAGCTGTGCCTGATCCTCAGGAGGGACTACTCCGCCGCCGGCGGCGGGTCATTGTCGTCGCCATGCGCGCACCTAGGGTATCTGTTTGGTTTCAGCGGCAGAAGCAGCAGCAGCAGCGCGGCGGGCACCTGCGTTTACTCGCTCTTCAACGAGGACCTCTCCTGCTGCCCCGCCGACCGGGTGCCGGTGTAATGACATACAAGACACGCACGCCCGCCGGTGGCGGCGTTGTATGCATGGTTACGTACGTAGGCGATCTACGTAGGCTGAGAATGAGCCTCATCGTCTCTTACCAATACACGCCAGGCTGGATGGGTTTGATATGCCTAGCTAGCGTACGCACGATTAACATGACCGCAGGCAGCCGCCAGCAGCAGGAGGAGGACCAATCAAGCGAGCTAGCGCACCGCTCACTCACCGCTAACGCACCAGCTAACTAGCTAGCTGTCATCACGCAGCAACGAAGCAAGATGAAGGGGACACACATACCGTGCAGCGAAGTGGGGGATGGAGTAGCGAGGGAGCTCCCTAGAGGGACGGCGGAGCTCATCATCATCACGCGCCAGCAGCACACAACAGAGCGATCGATGTCGCGATAGATCGAGCACGTGTGCGCGCGCGCATGTGATTAGGTTTATTGATGCGGGCAGCCAGTGCGTGCGCGCGTACATGCATACAGTGCCGTGCGTGTGCGTGCCGTACATCTGTGCATGGATGGCACGCGCCTTGCTTGCTTGCGTGCTTCATTCAGCGCGCGCAGCTACCAATCTATCTGCTGGGTAGGTAGGTAAGATCTCTACATGGCAGCGGGTGCGTGCGTGGGTGGATGCGAGTATGGGATATAGTTCTCGTTCTGCTGCATGCGTGCTGTTCGTTACCGTACCTCCGCGGTATCGTCGCTCCGTCGCGCACGCACCCCTGATGACTGTAACTGTTTTCCTGATATTTGCGCAGCCTGTAAAACCGTCGACGATCCGGTACAGTTGCAGATTACGGCGACCAACGTCATGTAACCGTTACAAGGTGGACCCGTATCCCGACCGGGTGTTCCAACGGGCCCAGATATATCGCTCGTAGGTGTCTCGTCTCGTCAACCCGTACCAAGCAAGGACACTCGAAAAGCAAATAAACGCTGTCCACCATCAGCAGCAGCAGATTAAGAAGTTACGTTCTCGTGGCTTGCGGCGGCCGTTGCTTGTACATAAACGAACGACGGAGCGAGGATGCATGCATCGGGGGCGTCGGCGGGAGGTAGCTAGGGGAGGGGAAATAATGTCAGCAATCTCGCGCAGGCAGGCTCTCCAACAATAAGTTTCTTAACTTGCGCAGCTGCGGCTGTAATTATTTATTTGCGCAACTTTCACTCATTTTTCAAAATAATTATTTATTATTGTATGACGATACCCAGGAGATACAGTAGTGCCATGTATGCGGTGGGGCTGATTATTGATAATGATCGATGTTACAGCGGACCCCGCCCGCGGCGGGTAACCCATGATAGATGACAGCCGTAACTACTAGTAGCCGCGCCCCTCATCATCGTATGCTGCAAATAAAAACGGAACCGCAATTATTGTTACACAATCAGAGTGTATCAGAGTACGTACGCAGTACGTACACAACAGCCCATCCACCGTTGGACACGAGACTGGGGCTTCACAAATATTGCACCGAGCGAATGCACACCACGCACGCACCCACTCCAGCTACCAGGGAACCACCCCGCCCGTTACTCATCATGCCACCCGTATGAAATTGCAATGGACATAGCGAGCGAGCGAGGCAGGCGAGCAGTGGATTTATTTTTGTTCTGCATCCAGCACGCAGCAGTACCGTCAAGCGCGCGGCGGTTAATGTATCATGCTATAAGTTGTTGCCGGGGCCAGTAATAATAAGCAAGGTAGGCTGCTCTGCTGCGTGGTAGGTCACGCAGGGGGGCGGGGGCGCCAGTAGTCGGGGCACGCCAGCCGGAACTTAATTAGCACACGCAGACAACGGCGATGTATGTATGTCGTCGTCGGTCTCAGTTGCGTTCTGGATACTTATGCGCTGGCATATCGCGTGCGTGTCTACATATATCCTAGGATACAGGCAAGAACGCCTTATACATGTGGCCACGGATAGGATGAAGATGGATAATGCATTAATCACGGATATGTACGTACATGCGTCGCGTAATTGACACATGCCAGCGACATCCGTAGACATCTTCGTGATGCGCTCACCCAATTCTACTTGTATCTTCTTTCAGACTCTTCGGTGATAAAAATAACGTAACGACGTATCGGCTCAGCGAGCCTGCGACCCCACTATCTACCTTAATTCATGCTAGGGTTTGCCCAGCGTAATATTACTCATTGCTTTTCGGGACAACCAATCAACGATCGAAGACACAAAGCAAGTGCGTGCAACAACCAAGCGCGATGCCCCGCCGCGCGCGCGCCTCCGTCCCTCCATCTGCGATTTGCTCCTACCCCAGAGCTCACTATCCCAGAGCTGGGCAACCTGTGCCCCGCGTAATGGTCAGGTCGAAGGCGGTCTTGGTGCAGAAGGAAAAGCCGCAGAACCACTTGTATTGGAGCGACACCGCAGCTGTGTCCAAAGCAAAACACTCCTGCGTATATAAAGCATCGTTTATTATTACGTAGAAGGATTCACAGCGTTAGCATTATTTGCAGCGTCACGTACAAAGGAGCATTCGAGCACGCATGCAAGCAATCAAAGGTTACACACAAGAATAATGAATATCCGTCCGTACGAATGCGTGCATGGACCCCCCCCCATTTGTTATAAGTACTATATGTAAGGGCGCGCGGGCGCACACACATACAGAGGGAGCACGCACGCACAGACGGAGCTACATCCGAGTCAGGCTAGTCAGGCGCAGTAGCAAATCAAGCGATAGATGTAAGTCTCCTGCCTGCTATGTTTGTGCGTCGGCATATGAGTTTGGTGAGCCGCATGCACATGCGCACAGCCTCGCTCGCTCTTGATAATGGCGGGTCTATTTATTAGCTGATCCCTTGCTTATTACTTAATCTACGTCGTCGTCCGCACTTCAGGCCGGGTTTCCATGCATGCCCAGTGAGCGAATGAAATTCGTGTATGTTTATCCGGGTTAGTTGCTTGATTATTATATTGCGACCTTCGTTGCTTCAAGAACACCAATCGGTAAAAGCGTTACGCCGGTGCCTCGGGTGCCTGACGCCGATTACATACGGGCTTATTAACGGCTTGCTTCCAAGGGCAGAGCGGGGCCTGGAGTGTACGTCCGGTGCATGTCCGCGTGAGTAGCGGTCGGTGTAACGCTGGGTTACAGTATAAGTCCCTACAAATGACCCTGCACATGTACAGCATCTCGAGAAGCCTTTGGCCGCGCCGTGTTCTTGCATTAGCGGCATACATTGGCCTTTCTCACGCACATTCATTCGTTCTCACGCACCTCAAAATTTGTTTCAAATCTTATTTCCCAGTTAAGCCCTGCACGCAGGAGGTAGGACCGACAACGCCAAACTGCTCACATGGTGTGAATGAATATGGATGGAGGTTTACACTGTGGGAATGCAGTCCGCAAGATCCGTGCTGCGACGGCAAACCCCGTGCTTGCCTAAAACATACACTAGCATTTGCCCAGCTTGGGGCAACCTCGCTGTTATGCACCCCTTCTCTAAGAACCGAAGCGTAATAATAATAACACTAGAAATACTAACAAACATTCTAAACCCTACTAAGGTTAATACTAATGTTAAATACTAATAACACTAATACTACTTATTTTATTTTTAGAATTAATAATACTAATAGTAAGAACAATACATAATACTAAGCATTACGTAAATAATGGTAACAATAACGATGATGATAGAAATAACGATATTATTAGTAAAAATAATAATAGTAATAGTAGTATTAAAATACTCCTCAGGGCGCGTCCCCCTTAACACACGCCAGGCACGAAGGATTCCGGCGTAACAATAATAATAATAATAATATTAAAGTACTATTAGTATTAATCTATCTACGTCGATTGTCACTTACATGCGACAATCAACGATGGGAACCTCAGGGAACCCGAGAGAGCGCCGACCCGTTGTTCCGTGTCGTACGACGCACAGATCCCCACCACGTTTACAGAGAGGGAAATGCCGAACTTCGCGAGATAGCTGACGGCCGTATCGGCCTGCAAAGTTACCCCAAGGACCGAGGGGATTTAACTATGCATACATGCATAGTTAAAACAGTACGTACGTACTGCGCATGTATGCAAGCATATATTTGCTGCGTGGTCGCCCTTTTAAGCTAGGTAGTATATATGCGGCAACTAATAACACAACAAACAACACATTTCCTTCGATCGGGGCCCGCCGTTCGATCCACCGTGTCACGATTAGTATTAAACAACATGTAAGGCACGGCAGTACCGGCGGCCAGTATAGGCGAGCTAAGGCATGCACACAAGTCATCGCGCGACATACAGGATGCATGCCTTTGTTGCTTGACGTACCCCAATTTTCCGCAGCAATTCGTTGAGACCAACGTTGACGTTGACACAACCTGAAATTTGGCACTGTAACCGCACGGATTCCGGGCGCAACATTATTAGTAAATGATGAGTATTTATTTCATGCATGCATGATTATCTAAATAATCAAAGACATATATATTTATGTACTTGCGTGCTCAGCTGCGTGAGACACGCACGCCTGCGTGCGTGCGGAAACCAGCCCAACCACGCACCCAGCATTTATTATACGCACGCGTGTGAGGTACGATTAGGTACATATCGGTCATTCGTACGTAACCCGCCATATGTACGAGGATCAGCAGCAACTCACTGATCTGATGTACACTTTGCATCCTCCGCGGATCAGGGAGAGCTGCACGCTGACGCCCCCAGTAACTTCAATCAGCGGAAACTGTGAACAGCAGGAAATGAACATACAAAAAGCAGGGAAAAGCAGGGAAGGGCGGATAAATGGTTGTATCAGGATGTATTTACGGGCGAATGAAGTAAGAGGCAGGACGAGTTAAGATTCTCTGCGCTGTCCGTCTCGCACCGAGTGAGGCAACAAATTGTCATTAATTGCGGTTTTTTTGTCAATATATTTGTTTTCTGCGCACGTACCGTGCCCGCACCAACGGAATTTATGCTGGTATTATTACTAATAATTTATTAGGCCATCCATATGTACTCAATTTCATTATTCTAATTGGCCTGGCTGTAGCCGGCGGTTGTAACACACATACAGTCCGTTGGCGACTTTCTATCGTACGTTTGAATCTATGATTATTATTTGCTTGCGTGATCTATCCGCGTACGTACGTACTTACGTATGAACGTACATACCCATCCAGCGCACGCACGCACCTACCGCGGGAAGCGGAGCTCCGCACTCGATGCCGTAGCTGAAGCTCTCGTCAGTCAAATCGGAGCTGAAGGACACTTGGCACACGCGGGCGAGGCTGTAGTTTCGTGAATGTCTCAGCAGCGCTCTGCGGCCGCCGCGGCCGAACTCCGCCGCCGCCTCATCATCAACATCCTCCCCCATCAGGAGCGACAGCGCGTCTGCTGTGGTGTTAGTGACGTTATTATTATAAGTCGTGGCCTTGTCCAGGTCAGCAATGCCAAAGGCACCCAGAAGGGCGAGGCTCTCGGGGGAACGCCTGGAAGTACGACGTACGGAGCAACGAACGAACGAACGAACATAACAGCATGTATGTGTCTTGCCGCCGCATACCTGGGCGATGGGGCCTGCTGGGGCTTGCCTTGATATACAACGTCGATCTCTTTGGGGTCCGCTGTAATGTTCATTCATTCAGCATGTAGTAATAACGAACGAACTCGCCCGCAGCGAACTAAGCGAACCAACGCGTACGAATGTATGAGTGCAGATAATAAGGCGGCTGTATATACAGTTATAACTCAGTTCACCTGATTGACCGGACGATGGGCTCCATGATGTCTTGGACTTCATCAAACGGCACGAGCAATTCTCCGGCAGCAGCTGCTGCTGCTGAAACGCCGGAGGAAGTCCAATGCGCGAACTCGGTGGCAGCAGCGCGGCGTCGTCTCCCGAACGTGGGAGCCCAGCAGGGAGGTGGCGGGGAGGGAGGTGTAGGGGGCACCGTCGGTGACGGTGGCGGCCGTGGCGACGGCGGCCGTGGGGGCTGCGCGCGGAGACAGCGGGCGCGTGCGTGAGTGCACAAGCAAGCAAGCAAGCAAGCCTAATAATAAAAAGCAAGCAAGCAAGCCTAATAATAAAAAGCAAGCAAGCTTTAACAAAGGTTGGACGCAAGTAATCAGATGCATGGGCAGCACGCGCACCAGGCAAAGAGTCATCGGCAGAATCTACGTGCGGTGTGACAAGACAGACACGTTCACATGCATTATTCGTTGCTTGATTGGATTCACTAGCCTTGCTGGATGCGGTGCGTGCGTGTCGTGAATTCTCGCACGCTACATACACGTGCGCCGTTGCCCCACGAATGACTCAACTGCCACTAATTGCACTAAAATATACAAATGGTCTAGGTAGCAAAGGTAGCTTCACGCAACAAACGCAGCGCGCGGAGGTTTGATTCGCATAGACAAATAAATAGATAACACAGCGCGCGCGTGCATGGCGATGAGCGACGGAATTAAGCAGATGCCTCATCAGTGAAAAAATGTATGTATACACGTAGCTAACAATCTCTCGTTATATTTTAATTTATTATCGATTAAATGTATGTCATTTTGCCTCGCTGCTGCTTACGCGCGGAGAAGGAGGCAGGGGTGACGACGGGCCCAGGGGTGGTCGCGGCGATGGTCTTGGTGGCGGTAGTTGTGGTGGTTGTGACTGCCGGAACGAAGCACGGAAAGAAGTTATATATTTACCGGATTGATACCCGCAGCAACGAAGCAGCGAAGGAAGGGTGCCGCATCAGATAGGGCGCTGGCGTGGTCACCGATAAGTGCGTGTACGTGGTGTACGTACGGCAGGGCAGAATACATATGCTGGAAATCCCGGCGGCGGAGGACCTTCTTACTACCTACAGTAGTTTCGTTCATAGATGAATGCCCTTCAGTAGAATAATCGTTCATAGATGAATGCATACATATATCGTTTCGCAAATCTTAACACATGCATACGTACCGGCGGAGGAGTTGGCACCCTGGGTGGCGGTGCGTTCGGTGGTAATGGCGGGCTTGACGGAAACGGCGGCGCCAATTTCGGTGGCTGCACGCACGCATGTACATCCACACACATAACTGTGTACAGGTACCAATACATACGAAACGGTTCAAAATATATTTATAATACCCGTAATAACGCACAAACCGAGCGACCTCTTGTATTGATTGCGTGCTCCATTCGGTTACTGTAGGCAACTAGGTACGTAGGTCGATGGATAGATAGATAGGCTATATAGCTAGGCCGACTAGGTAGGCGGATGAAAACAAATATGCAAGCCACGCACGCAGGAAATTTGTTCAATATTGCATAAACCATTTCTATCATCAATCTCTCATGCGTGCATCTCTCACGCACCCTTGGAGATGGCGGAGGGACCGGCGGGGGCGCTGGAGGCGCAGGTGGTACTGGTGGAGGCGGCGGTGATGGCACCGTCGTCGGCGGCTGCGTGTATATATGTGGAGAGATGAGCGCAGTAAGCGCAGAACAGACAGTGGGAATCAGGAAGAAGATAAGTATAAGTATAATTGTAATGTTTTATTGATGTACAGCTGGTGCGTGAAAAGCTAGCTATTTATTGTTAGGGTGCGTGTGTATGCTGGATTAGCTGGATGGCCGCCGTGAACATACATGGGATCGATACCTTATCTACTTGCTGCATCACGCTAGCGGGGTAGTCATCATTAATCATTGAATCGAGTTCAGCATATTCCTTCCTACAACTACACAGTTATATGTTCTTGCCACAAACGGTTGCTTGAGGAGATCCGTCCTAAGCTCTTCACCGCCGGACTAGCTAGACGGACGGACCAGCTAGAAGCTACAGAAATATATTGTTTTATGTGGATTCTCAAAGCTGTATATGCGTGGTTACTGCTGTATGTATATAACAGGGGTTTTGTCAAACTCTGAATTGCACGAGCGAACAGACCTACCTCCGGTAATGAAGGCGGAGAGAAGGAGGGGGGTTCCGGAGCTCGTGGCGTTGGGAGGGTTGGAGGCGGCCGTAGACGCGCCGGGAAGACTGGTGGTGGCGGCTGCAATGCGCGCGTGTATGTCATCACCATCGTACGTACGTACGCGCTTAGTTGGGTGGGCATATACAATCTTTCGGTTTAGGCAGTAGTGATACATTTATATGTAATATGTTTATAATACCCTTATACATATTCTTTTATCAATTCTATATCGATTGAATGAATAATGAACGTACAGCGGACCCCAAAGGGATCTATACTGATTCCTGCAATAACATGTAGTGCGTGGCGCGCGCACGCCAGCATCTATTAGTACTGTAAACCCTAAACGTTGATTGGCGATATGCGTATTAACTGATGATCAGGTAGATAGACTGAATTCGAAAGCAGGACATTCATGCGTGCTTGCTTCCTTCATCAACGGTAATTTCGCTCAGTGCGTGCTTTACCTACGTAGCTACGTACATACAGGCATGCACCTACCGTGTCAGGTGGTATGGATGACGTCTGTGAGGGCGACGTTGGGCTCCCAGCAGGCAAGGATGCCTGAAGCAAGGCAGTACGTACGTACGTACGTACGACCGGCGGTCCGTCGATACGATGCGCATCCGTGTCTCCATCTATCGATCGATACTTCAGATATATACATTGTAAATCTCTATCTACGATATGCCAGTCGAGAGATTTGCACACGTACATGCATGGTATCGCACGTAAAAATACCTACCGTACAGTGTAACCGGTTGGCACCACGCATGCATTACGTAGCGAAGGCGGCGGCGGGCGTCAATCGATGGACGAATAGAAACGCACGGAAGGACTAGAAGGACGCGCCCGCCCATGCCCTCCGTTGGTCCCCTCCCTTCCTTACTTTACCGCCGATACTTACAGATTGATTTGCCACCTGTAAAAGCCCCGGGAAAATATCCGGATTGTCTTCCGACGCGGTCACTTTGCTGTACCCGGAGAATAAGGAGTCCAGCTGGTCTTGCGCGGGGGGTTGCCATGAGGGCGCTGTTGCGTGGTGCGTGTGGGATTGAAGGAGCAGCATTCATAGGTCAGGGATCGAGCCAGCCCGAGCGAGCGAGCCACTTTCATATTATTTATTACGTGATTATTACTCGTATGAACACGCACGCAGGCATCAACGGGCGGGCGGGTGGCGACGGACGGCGGTACGTAGCTTGGTTGGTCCGGCAATGCAGACATGGGCAAGACGTATAAATACGCTCGTTTAGTATTGGCAGAAAGGTTGATTTAGCATCGGTAGTCGGACAATCCACTTCGTAATAAGCCGTGGTTGACTAGGTTGACAGACAATACATACACACGCATTCCATGTATGTCCATGTATAATACATAAAGATGGACATTATATATGGGCATACATATGAAATGTACATATATGATGTATATGTATATATGGACACATATGGAATATAATATATGATCTGAGCCCCCATCACAGGGTGAAAATTGCGGAGCTGCCACCCGACGCAGGGCGCTGGCCGGCCGCGCTCTCCTGATGACGAGCTGAGTCCGTCACCCATCCAACCATAAATCTCGGTAGCATTATTTGCTGTCTTGACTTAATCAATAGATGATTTGATTTACACACACAGGGAACGAAGCCAGTAAACTACCAAGACGAACAAATGACCCGCCGCGCGCGCCGACCGCCACACGATCGATGCGCACCGAATGGACTCGTCACTGTGGGAACCTGCGTACGTACGTAAATAAAGCGGCGGCGGTAGGTGTGTGCGTAGCTACAAAATAATATGCAGTGCAAATCAAGCGGTGGAATAAATAAAACCGTTCCGTCTATTGAAATCTTAATATTATTATTCTTAATATTATTACTCGTTGTATAATTATTCTTAATATTATTATGATGATGACTGATGACTGATGACTGATTATTTACGCTGGACGGGTCACAGGCGGTGAGGCTCGCTCAGTCTATACGCCGCTACCCTTGGGCCGTGTCGTCCATGTAAATTAACGAGAAACTTTGGCTGAGCTCGCTCTCCCCGTCCATCCGTCGGCATCCGTCGGCATGTATGCAGAAGGTACGTTGCGGTAGCTACGTAGGTCATGACCAGAAACATCAAACCACCTACGTACTACCCGTTCATGCGCCTTCATCCAGCCAGCAACGAACGGCGGAAACAACTACTGGTGGTATTTTATGTAACCGTTAGAATATAATATAATATGCACGCTGCTGCTTAATGTACGCTCATACTTAGCTATATATACACACGTACGACTCAGTAGATACGTAGATACACACACGCAGGCATGTAAGATCGATGCAACAGGACAACGGTCGCTACCTACGACTGCTCGCTTGCCCATATAACGAAATAATAATATAATCCTATATGTACGTACTCACCTTGGTGTACCTGGGCCCCGGGCAGCCGCGCGTGTTGTTCGTGTCATTAAAGCTCGTCGGTAGACTGAATACTTCGTCCGGTTGCATGATACCGGCTGCATGTATGCATGAATGAACGTTACAGCGGACCCCAAAGGGACTAACGGTGTATACCAGGGCACGGTGTATGCCAGTGGGGCACGCAGAAAGGGTACGTATACATTTACACAAAATAATAAGCGAAGGTCACTCACTACGTACTGAGATAGACACGATCCCGGCGGGCCGCGCTTCACGTACACTTCCATACCAATCTCATCTTGCAGGCAGGGTGGCTATCTTAAGATATAAATACCGTTTCGGCCGAAAAACTTCTGAAATTTAAATATTTTTGGCCTGCCAAAACATGGCGTTTTAGACACTTTGACCTCTCGAGTGGGACATGCATGATATCTTCCCGTTGACATGTACTCGGACGAGTGATGGGGTCCCGATATCTCCCACCCGAGGTCGGTTCTCGCTGTCTGCAGTCATCTGTGGCTAGGTGTTGCACTTATGGGTTCGGGTTGTGGAAGTTCTTCGCCAATGTTGCGCCCTGCTGTACGCTGCCCTCTGTAGATACTTCGGGCCGTTTCCAGCCAGTCGGGAATATCTCCCCATAGACAGATACTTTCAGCGTTCCGAAGCGAGGTGTATCTTTTGCCGTAGATACTCCCAAAAATAAGTTAGCAACCCTGCTTGCAGGGTAGCAAGCCGGCGATAGACAATGCAAGCAAGCACTGCTTGGCAAGCAGGGCGCGCGTGCTTGCGTATTACGCGTATCGATGGCTCGATACGTACCTGCTTTGATTTTTTAGCGAAAAAAATTCTTTTGTTTTCATGTTAGTTGCAGGACATTATTTCACCGTTATTTTTTGCGCTTGTTTATTTATTTGTCAGTGCGTGCATACCTTGGAATTTGGCGACATGTATTTTCGAAATGCCGCCGATGGGGTGAACCATCTCGAATGCCACTGCGTGCCAATGGAAAAAAGCGGGTCCGTCGCACGTGCATTTTGTCACCGGCGGGTAGATCCGGAACTCACACGATCTGTACGGCATCATCTCGCCAGGGATGAGCACGTCCAAACGGGTCGTCATTTTGTACATATATTGACAAACGAAGGCTCAAAAACATGGCCATATAATTTTAAATTTAATAAATAGGGATTTTCGGATTTAGAGATTTTGGAATTTAACGCACCTGGGTAGTTATTTCGACTGATGGAACACAGGTTACCGGTGTCTGAAGTGTCCTGTTGCAACAGAAGGATACAGATATATAGGCGGTTAGATAGGCAGGGTCGACAGGGTGATAGCCCGCCGTGCGAAATGTTTTGAGTGCTGTGCCGCCGCATCGATGTGTATGATGCATGCATGCATGCATGCATGCATGCATGCATGCATGCGTACATAAATACATGGGTACAAAGGCATATGCGTACGGGTGTCCGTCCCGACGTACGTACCCAGAAATCCATGTCCACAAGCTTGACGTCGTACGCTAGGCTGTTGTTAGCAGAGCTTGCGTTCTGTTCACGAAGGATGGCCTGCCGTGTGGCAAGCCGGAAGTGACGTGCTGGTATTCCCAGTTTCATCTCGTAGCCTGCAAGTTAACGGGGTTGCCGCAGGTAAAACCTGTTCATTGACCACTTTTTATCCGCAACGTACAGAAATAAATACGTTTTGTTTATCATGACGGATAACGTGCGATCGATGCATGTATAACATGTATGTATATTTTATTTTTAGCATACATGTGTTTCATAGCAACGCTCTAAATACTCATTATCAGATATGTGCCTGCATAGCCTACCTGCGTTCATGCCGCATGCATTTAAAGCATGCATGTACCCAATGTAGTAGCTAGACAGCACGACCGAGGATGGGTGGCTGGTACGTCGCTAACGCCGGTCATAATTTATAAATGCCCTAGAATAAACCCTAGAATTCGTAAATGACTAGAATAAACCCTAGAATTTATAAAAGCTTACCCAGAAAAGTGAATGATGCGATCGAATCCCTTGTTAGGTTGCGGAATGCGTCGCCGTCGCTCGCAGCGCTGCCATTGAGAAACGTGCAGTGGGTGAACCGCGTCCCCTGCAAGGAAACATGGGTTGCGATGACGAGTCATGTGTCTCTGTGCTTGAGAACGACATATATACTGATTTGTATGGGCTCGAAGTATAAGCATTATGCGCGCATTTTTATAAGAATTATCGTTTATTTGAATGTTGAATCATTATTTGTTAATTTTGCTATGAGTTTACGTTTGTTTAGGGGCAATTATATTTCGTACCTGTAGGAGATCCTGCCAAGTGAAAATGTCTCCCGACGTCTCATTCATCAGCTCTTTGCGGACAAGGTCGGGCCCAAGGTTTGGAAACTGATACCTGTACGTATGGAGTGTCAGAATAAAAAAATAAATCGGTTACTCACTCATGCTCCACAAGTATATCATCACCAGCCATGCAGGAGCTACGTACGTAAATATACACGACGCGTTACAGGCCTATTTGTTTTATTGACTCCAGAAATGTCGGACACGGTGTACATGTACAGGTTGTGATCAGTGACTATTGTGATACATTTAATAACCGCAATAGTGCGGCTGAGAGGGGCTGAGAAGTCGAGAATACATCTGCAGGCAGGGTGCATGGAGCGAGGACCGCCCGCACGCAGCAGCAGCAGCAGCATGCATACACGTCAAGTAAGCCCGTACACGCACGCATAATAACGAAAGCCAGCTGATGATGAGCACATACGTACGTGGTCAGCACTAGGTCATGCTGTCGCACGACCGTCTGGGAGCTCGTCATGAAGCGAACGCCCTCCAGCACCACTGTGCCCGGCCGGTCCACCCCGGTGCTCGGGTCAAAACAGATGTCAACTGATGAGTTGTCGACTCTGAGGCACTGGTCATAAACCCGCATCTCCATCTGCGTGCACGCACAGTACACAAGCGAGCAAGCAAAGTCCACACACATATGCATGCAAAGGCTTGCTTGCTGTTAGTTCGTGTAACGCTGGGTTACATGCACTCGCAGTACTACTATTACTCTCGCATTACTATTACCGATTATTTACGTGGAAACACATACAAACATCGCATAGACATCACGCCAGGGCGTAATAAGAGTGGATTAGGCGGCCTTATTCATTCGTTCTTAATTCCAGCAGCTAGCTCGCACGCAGCACGCACTATATCGACATCAATGTATGTACAACATGAGAACGGATCCTGCAGATAGATACGTAGATAGCGCCATTCGATCGCTCGATCGCACTACGTACGTACGTACTTGGATACATACCTGATATACTGGAGGAATATGTGGCTTGGGCTCGTTTGGTGGAAGGTTGGCAATCTGCACGCGTGCGTGATCGAAAGCATACATACACATACATGCGTCCGCCATATATGCATTGATCATGATGTGCATGAGCACGAACGAAGTACGACACGCACTATACTACGGCAGCCACTATCTATATACATGATGACGGCTCCATCCGCGGAGCATCATATATACATGCTTATCTTGTCTATCATGCAATGACCCATCGATCTGCATACATACGTACACCAGCAAGACGGCAATAGAGGCCTTGCTTACCTCGACCTCCTTTATGAAATTAAAAAATCCAACAAGTCCTGCGTGCCAAGAACAAATTACTCGAAGTAAGGTTGTGAATGACAGAAACACGCACGCAGGTAGTACGTGCAGTACGTAGTAATACATCCAGCGAGGTAGGTTATTCCTTCGTTAAAGCATTTAATAAACTTTCCATACATTATTTACGCACTTGCAGAATGGATGGCAGTCCCGAATGTGCGCAAAGCAGCGCGCGATCTCGGGATCCAGGTGCTTCATTCCACGCAGATCATACATCAACATACATGCATACCTACCTGTGCATAAATATCTAAAATACCTACATACCCACGGATCACGCAGCTTCGCAAGTCATGCAGCCATGTATCAAATAAAACAATATTGCCAACGAACGAAGCAAGGCGCGCGCCACGCACTTCAGCTATTTCAGCAGCGGCATCATCTCACCATATGCCCCTCCCAGTAGCCGCCGCCGTCCAGTTCCTTGGACTACAAAACCGGCCTCCATAAATATGTCGCTGACGCTGTCTTGTGAGAACTCCAGCACCGATCCGTGTATCTGCGTGTTTGTGAAGTCAAATTTACGAAGGCACCGGGATAATATCATGTGCTGGATGTATTTGATGACGGCCGTGTGCATGTGCATTTCATATATTACCGTAGATTATAGAACGCTTCGCGCGCACGCAGGCACGTTCGTTGGTTAATAATTACACGCGCACGCATTACTAGCTGTTTCGTTATGCTGGCTCGCTATTCCATGACTATTTAGACAGTATTTGTCATATTCTTACTGTTCTTTACTGGAAATATTTGTTGTTATTCAGGGATAATAAGGGGGAATCTTAAACATCCCCCATACATAGCAAATATAGCAAACAAAGAAGCCGCCAATCGCTCCAACTCCAATAAATAGCTCCAGATAGGCCGGACAGACCGATTAGTCTGCTTAAAACGAACCCCAATCCGCCGGACACCTTGCATAAGTTGCACATTTCGCAAGCACTCGGCCGCCCGCCGGCGGCATCTACATATATCCACCTATCGGTCTATACAGCTATCTTCCCTTACCATCGTGATACATACATCGGCTTCATCGAAATTAATCAATAATAGTGCGTGGCATCGATATCCAAGCGAATCATTATGCTCCTCTATTTCCCGACTATATATCCCGCGTGACTAGCGTGACTAGCGTGACCCACCACGATCGTGCCAATGTAGGTGACCAACTTGAGGACCTCGCAGCTCCTGTACGATCCCTCATCCAGCGGCGCCGGCATCTTGGCTACCGCCAACACAAACAGGTTTAGCTCGGCGCCAGAACTGGAGTTGACCTGCGGGCGTGCGTGCAGGCGTGCGTGCGTGCAGGCGGGCGGGTGTCCCCAAATACCGTATGTACTGCCTCTATTTAACTGCAAATAAATAATCAACCATCTAGGACTTCGTTCACAGAGCTCTAAAACAATTACCGGGGGAAGCATGCACGTGATTTAAATATGTAAACAATTACGTCGACAGCTTTGTTTACATATTTAAATCACGTGCCAAAATTACCTCGCATCAATAAATAATGCGTGCAAGCAAGCGCACCGAAGATGTGCTATAGGTGTTGTGGTGTAGAAACCACCTTTACAATCAATGTCGTGCGGCACGCTAGGCACGCAGCAGGGTCGATGTTCGACGACGCTGTGAGCCTGTGCTTGCTTGCCTGTGACAGGCCCGGGGCTGCACAACACATTATCAGGCCGGGCTGGGTCGCAAAGCTGTACACTTCCTAGACATTTTTGCCTTGCGCGGTACGTGCGTGCGTGTGTGTATGTGTGCCCCCATCGATACACACGCTCTGTGTGCATGCATATATATGTGCGTGTGTGCACTCAAAAGAAAATGCATAAATATACATATAACGATCATATATACGTAAAGGAAATATAGTATATATGCATGTATGTACATGCCTACCTGGACATACTTGAGCTCCTTCAGCACCGACATGGGCAGCGCGGAGTGCAGGCCCATGGAAACGGTGCTGGAGGCGGTGGACAGCGGCACGGGCCCCTGCGGCACGCTCCCCAACGTTGCGTTGAGCTCCGCGTATGCGCCGCTGCTTCCCATGGTGCTGGCATTGTTTTGCCCGCCGCCGCCACCTGGTGGTGATGACGACGAGGGGGACGACGAGGGCGGCGGGGGCTGCTGCTGCTGCTGCTGCTGCTGCTGCAATGAGCGATGGAGTGACGCCCTGGTGCCAATGTAGCCTTCCGATGACGATTGGGAAGACGACGACGACGACGGCACTACCGGCTCGCGGCTCCGGCGGCGACCGCCAGCAGCAGACCATGCGGACGGGCCGGCAGTATTAAATAATACCTTCCTGTCTCCAGCAGCCTCTTGCCCAGCAGCAGGACCCCTCCCGGATGACTGCGGCGGCGGGCGTCCATCGATCTGCTGCGTGTTGGGTCGGTACCCCGGTTGTTCCCGCTCGTCCGGGTACATGAGCTCCTCGAAGAGTGTGCGCCGGAGAGGGGCGGCAGCAGTAGTGGCAGGGTCCTTGGAGGCCGAGGCACCGCCGGTGGCTGCTGCCGGAGACTGGGAGGCTGCCGAAGGGGCGGCGGCGGTGGCTGCTGGGGCGGCTTGTGTGCGGTTGGCTATCACGACCCCAGCAGCAGCCTTGGATGCGCCGCCATCGGCCAGGACGTTGATGTCGCGAGTGACCAGGACACCTGCAAAGGCGCGCGTGTGTGTGCGTGGGCATTGGATGTATGCATGTAAATATATACGAGCATGCATATGTAAATGTAGCTGGCATGAGCAGGCGCTAACATAACGAGGCGCGCTCCGACGTACGTACGTACGTGTATGTGTTCAAGACCGGTGACTGGTTGTTCGTTACTACCATAAAACAGCCAGGGCAGAAACAGCAGATTCGGGTCGAATGATTCCGCCGGGCCGCGCCGGTAGTTGCCCGGTTGCCGGCCGGGTCGGTCAACGGGTCGGTAACCCGCGGGTCGAACGTACGGTACACATCGATTGCACGGTTTGCATATAAAGATATGAAATAGCTGCTGTGTCTGTCTGTATGGCATATGTGTGTACATGCAGTGCGTCGTCGCTAACTAGCTACATACCGAGCTACCCTACCGAGGACTGGCCTAGCTACCTGATGGAGTCACCAGGAAATCCGCGCTGTACACCAGCACCGGCTGTCCCGTGCGTTTGTCAACCAGGGTGGAGCCATGCAGCTTGGTGTCCTGCATGCACCGCAAGTAAGGCGCGCTCGCTTGTATGTCGTCCGTCGCCGCGATTCAGCTTGTTCAGTATACATCACACAATAAATAAATAACCGAATGTTTCATGACAAATAAATACACATATATGCATATATATATAACGGCCCGTGATGGATGCATGTCGGTGCGGAACCGACCCCTAACCCCAGGTAGGATAAGTAGGATTAGGGGTTGTTGCTGGAATGCACCACACCACTGGATGGTTTAATCAAAGACAGCAGCATGTGCGCGTGTCTCGCCGAGCACCTGTAACCAAGATAGAAGCGGTTTGAATACGACGGACTCATCACGGGTTGCTTGCTTTCATTCTTTACTTCACACAGATGAAATAAATGGGGAAGCAAGCAGCTCTAAAAGCTGCTGCTAGCATGGGCCGGGCAGGCGGATGCTTTGCACCTGCACCGACGGCGGCGCCCCCGCCCCCACGGAAGGGAGTACAACAGTGCGTATGGGACGTCGTCGTCTTGGCGGCAATCAACCATCCATTGCCATGGAAACGGGCCGGCGTGCAATGCGGGCCGCCCAGTCCAGCAGGAACGAGCGCGGACAGCTACCCGCCCGCGGCCAACGGTGGATGCTAAAGGGCTGGCCGCCCGGCGGGCGGTGGCGGATTTCTGGAGCCGCCGATTCTATCACTTCACAGAGCTGGAAGTACCGAGCGAGGAAGGGTTAGCCAGCGGTGGTGGCCCCGCAACCCATCTTCAATGCAAGGTAGGTGCAGGTTGATCGTCCAGTGTGCTGTGGCCCTGTACGTATGTGCCGTCAGGCCAGGGTACTTAACCGGAGCCCAGGGTAGTGGATCGCTGCTGGATGGGGCGACTGTGTGCCATATTGCCCATTATTGGGGCCCTTGAAAGGGTAGATAGCATAGGGTAGCGCGGGTCTTCGACCCAGTGGGAACGTACAGGCAGGCCGCCCCGCCCTCTGCTGATGGGTGATGGCTCGCGAGCCCCCGTTGCCTTACTTCCAAGACTACGCATGGGCCACCGCCAGAGACGTGAGCCCACCTTTGCTGCTGGGGTGGTGGATGGTTCGCTAATAATCAGGGCGCCCTACCTGGTGGATTAACACCCCCTGAGCGGGCTTTATCCGTCCCTGGTTTAGTTTAGGAACGGGGTGAGTGGTTCCCTGCTGGTAGCTAGCGTTGCGGGGTACGGGGAATGTTTCGGTGCACTTGGGGAGCCGCCTGTCCGGTGCGCCATGCGTGCGTGGTAGCGCAGTTTTGTTTATGCAGTGTGTGGTGAGGAAGCGTTGGCTGTATGTCACCGATGACCCGCTAGATAGACCCGCAGGCAGCAGGTAGGGCCCACTACATACTACATACTGTAACATCCGTCCTTAATGATAAACGGCGGCGGCAATGCGCTTACTTCCCCTGCGTGGCCACTATATATGCATGTGTCGGTAGGTGCCCCCAATGTCGGTATACATCGATCGAGTTTGGCTGGGGTTTGTGCTCGATCGCTACGAGCCGCGCGTTATTACCTTTGCGAAGTAAACAATGGCTGCTGCCATGCCGGCCAGGCAGAACAGCAACACCAGCAGCGCCAACCCCTGGTCGTAAACGAAGGGGTGCGGTGCGGAATGAATAAAATGAAACTGTATGTATGTATGTCATACATCAAGTATTTAATGTTTGCCTGCATGCGTGCGTGCTGTTCAAACTTACACTATTCAGCAATAATACATACATTCGTTAGTCATCATCGCAAAACATGCATGGCTGGTACGTAAGCGTGATAATACATACAAGCAACGACGCCGGCGGGTGCCCGCTGAGCTAGCTGAGCATCTGCGGGATCGATTAGCCCACATAGCACGCATGTATACGAGAACATGGCTAGGACGGCTATGTATCTAGCTAGGCCGCCCAGCGACCACGCAAATCCACCGACGCACGCACCACACACCGACACGTACGTACGCACCTCCCGGTGCGGTGGTAAGTATATTGGTGTACGTAATTGGTGCATGATTTTGGTCGGGCGGGTCTCTGATCTAAACACACGCACCTGGATGATAGCCGCGGTCCTGAAGAATGCGGACTGTTCCTTCATCTCAATAATGCTCTCCACCAAGCTTTGGACCTGGAACGTAGATACGTAGAGCATGCATGCATGCATGGCTTACGTAGGCGCCCTAGCTTATTACATGATCTATCAGTGATACATTTTATCTGTTAGCTAGTTGTGCCGCAATGCCCGCGCATATGTATATATGTATGAATTAATAATATTTATTAGAGGCAGTAGTGCACATACATGCAACTGATCTTTCTTGTCGATCGATGCACAGCTGGTACGCACTACAGCCGGTATGTATGGGTATGTACAGCCGTGTTTGTGTAGGTCGTTTGCCGTGCGCGCCTATCCAATTGACGCACGTTTCTTAGGTCCTTAGCCGCGCGCGCGCGCACCTATCCATCGTCAATCATCAACGCACCGTTCAGGGCCCCCGCGCGCGCGGCTACACGGACATTGGCCCGGCACCGGAATGATTTAAATCATTCATCAATCAGCATTTATTATATATGTATTATTACTCCTGGGAGTGTGCACGTGCGTGCGCAACTCATCACTAGCTACGTAGCCACCTGCATCCTAACGACCTGCATCAATCGAAACCATGCATGCTCTAACCATACATACAATAATCTGTATGCATGCGCGCACGGTATGCATGAAAACACACCGGCCCGCGAATGCAAGGCGCGCATTGAATAGACACCAACCATCCCATAGCATGGAATTGTACGTCAAGCAAGTGGAAGAGGGTCGGTATATGTAGGGGCGGGGACGGGACCGACAGACGAGGGCAGCGGTTTGTATATATGTAACATAAACTACGTACATAATCAATTGCGTGCACACGTTGATTGGGGTTAAATGATTAAAAGACACATAGTTCATATGTTTGCTCACCTCGTCCTTGGACAGGCTGTCATTCTTATCCTCATCGTACATTTTCATGATGACGTCAGCGGTGAGTTCGGCAGGCTTCTTCTTTAAGATCTTCTTGGCGGCAACTTTTGCCCTCTCCTTCTGTTCCGGCGTTCGCGCGTCCGTTGTTGTGTCCTCCTCTGCTGCTGCTGCTGCTGCTGCTGCTGCTGCTCCTGCTGCTGCAGACGAGGCGGTCTCCGTCGCCGGGGGTGCTACTGCTACTGATGTTCTCCTGGGCGGGGCGTCTGCTGCTGCTGCTGCTGCTGCCGCCTCAGCAGCGGAACCGCCGTTGACCGTTGTCCCTCGCTCGTGTTGTGCTACAGCGGCTCTCTCTGCCGGTGCTGATGGCCGTGACGCCGCCGCTGATGATGAGGGGAAGGCGGCTGCTTGCGCTTGCGCGAGCTGCGCTTCCGAAGTTGGCCCCGCGGCCGCCTCAGCAGCAGGGCTCTGCTGTGGCGCTGCTGCAGCAGCAGCACGGTCCGCCGGTGCCGCCGGCGGAGACGCAACTGGCGCTGTTGCAGCGCCAGACGTAGTCGAGGCTCCTTGGGAGGGCTGCTGCTGTGTTGGGTTAGTTGGGTCATAAGATGGTCTCGGAGACGGTGCCTGATGAGGCGGCGGCGCGGCGTCGTCCTGAGATGGTCTCTGCTGTGACCGGCTGCTGACCCTCGCTGGCACCTCTTTCCCGTGCGGCTGCTGCTGTGCTTGTTGGGGTTCCTGATCTGCCTGATGGCCAGTAATAGTCCCCGGCAGCGGTGGGGGTTGCAATGACGACGTTGATGGCGCATCATTTGCTGCTGCTGCGGAAGCTGCTTCTGGTAAAGGTGTCGGATGCCCTTCTATAGGGCCGCCTGCTGCTGTCGGTCGTTGTCATCACCAGCAGCAGCATTGAGAAGCAAGCAAGTAATAACAAATAAAGCAGCGTAAAGCAGCGTACAGGAAGCAAATGAATGAGTGCTATCGTTACACCTTCGTTGTAACGGTTAAAGTTGTGGTATCATCACTCACATGCACGTAGATAGTGCGCGTACGGACGTTGTGTACGTAGGAGAAAGTAGCACACATACATGCATATAGATGAGACACCTACGAGCTATCTGGGCCCGTTGGAACACCCGGTCGGGATACGGGTCCACCTTGTAACGGTTGCATTACATTACATATAGATAGGATATATAGCAACGAAAGAAGGAAATGAATTACGTGGGATGGTGTCATTTGTTATGTGCATGTGTGTGCGTTGCTGCGGTCGCTCCCGTACACATCGCCAGGGTCTTGCTCCGATTATCATATTAGTAATGAAAATACATAGATAACATGTAGTTAACATAATAATACTGGTAATATTAATTATAATAGTAATACAATGACATAATGTTATAAATATAATAATATATCATTATTATGCTATGATATATATATATATATATATATATATATATATATATTATGTTATTATATATATTATTATTACTATCAGCATCATTAGTATTATTATTATCAGTATTTTTACTTGTAGTTATTACTATTATTACTATGTGCTATACGTGCGTGCGCTACGCGCGCCGACTACACGCACCGACACAGCAGGTACCGGGATGCATGCATGGCACCATGCATAGGTCAACTAGCGCTACATGTATGGCTTGCTGGCTGGCACGCCGGTCATCGAACAAGGGTACGCATATCGACCGGATGTATCCCACGTTCATTACATACTGCTGCGGGTTGGTTTTTATTTCCTCCGTTCTATCCGTTCACCCATCCAAGGTATCCGCCGCCGCCCGTCCGAGGTAAATCATCACATACACGCATGCAGGTACATACATATATACATGCCAACGAGGCTTTAACAAGTATCACGCGCTCCGCCGCGCATCGCTGATAATAATAACCAAGCACGTAAAGCACGACTACATGCATACATACGCACATCCCCGACTACTACTACGCACGACTACTACGTACTACGTACTACGTACGATTATCTAGCGACTACTACAACCATGTAGTATTTCCAGCTAGGATATCACGCGTCGGTACATACCCCGCCGTCGTACCCGCCGTTTTTAGTAGGTCACCAGCAGCAGCTCCCTGCTGTTGCCCCCCAGGAGCAGGCTCATTACCTGCTGCAGGAAGGACTCGGTTACTTCGTTTGGCACCAGGTATGGCGGGTAGGAACGAAGTAGTCCCGGGGGGCGCCATTCCTCGCTCGAACCAGAATCAAACGTATGGCGATGGTCCTGCGCTTTCACAGAAATGACAAGTTTCATTCTAGCGAACGGAATCTCCGCGCGTTGACGCGCGTCGCGGATTGGACAACGACAGCGATTTACTCCAGTCCGAGCCCCACTGAAAATCTGCCCCCATGTAGACATGCATTTGACTTATTTTTGGAAACGATCACAAAGCGAACTTGATATGAATGGCTTCGTTTGCTGAAGTATGCTCGAAGTTGGTATGTGAAGTTGTTAAAGGAGCAGGTGATGAAGCGAGATAGACTTACAAGCGGCGGCAAGCCGTTCAGGTCTTTCAGGTGTTCGCAACGTGCAACAATGGAGGACAACCAGCCCGCTGCGACGCATAAACAGCAAAGCAAGTCTCGCCGTCACGCCTCAGCAACGGGAGCTTTCCAGGCCAAACTCCGCCGGATAGAAGTATTCTTGACGTCAATATGTAAGGGTGGTAGTCAAAAGTTTCCAGAAAGCCTAATCCTGTAATCAGGACTCGAGTGACTGCTGTACGTATTTTGCGATGGATGGTAATCCCGACAGCAAACAGAGCAAGTGCATAATATATATGCGCTAAAATCTTCCCATCCAAGGAATGTACGTATCCATGGCAATCATGATTGGGTCGCCTTAGAATGCTGTCGTACTAATAAGATGAGCGGCATTACTTTATTACCCAGGTGTTCATTCCGATTCATCATATATCCGCCAAACCGATACACTTTGCTTATGCGTGAGTTGTTTCTGATATGATCAGAGAATTACAGTTCATGACTGATAGATGTTGCCCGTGTAGGCAATGCCAGGATACGTACGGACGGCGGGAGAGTAATCTATCATTCATAACCCCACCATACGTACGTATTAACGATTACCCATCCTCCCTCACTTGACGTCGTTTCCATGTTGTGCCATCATCAGTTCCTCACATGCTGTGCGTTCGAGAGGGAGCGAGGGGAGCGAGCGAGGGACACGTGGCTGATGTAGACTTATTATCATATCATAAATCAACAGATGGGTAGAAATATAAACGACTCGAGCGAGCAAAGAATAAATAGTAATCATTTCAAGGTTACGTACGCATGTGTATGTGTATCTATCTCGAGGTAGTGGACCTATCTAGTGGTCGCAGCAGCAGCACGCAGGCAGCAGCCAATCTGGCCCCCATCAGCCACAGCAGCTGCTGCTGGGTCAGATTATTATTGCACCCCGCCGTCCAATCAACATCCAAACTGCGTGCGTGGATGCGGCGGCCGCATTGCAGCCCACGCTGTACGTAGTAGGTGAGAGCTGGCAAAGGCTTCTCGAGATGCTGGGACAGTGCTTCGCACCGTATTGAGGAGTACGGTAGGGCCGACCATTGTACGACACCTTTGCCAGCTCTCACCTACTACACACGCACTATCCATCCCCTTTCGGAGGCAGCAGCCACGTGGCACGCACAATGAGCAAGCAACCGCACATACATACCGCCGTCAGCTTAGCAGCAACGAACTCGGCAGCTCCAGGGGGATCCAGGGCGGCGGGGCAGGTCCCTCATCACCTGCTGGATTAGCTGGATGGGCGGCGGGCCGTCCAACGTCAACAAGCAACCAGCACCCAACATACAGGGCCGCGCCAGGAGGCCGTCACCAACCTGCTGACATGCGCTGTCCCAGCAGGTAGGATGGTAGCTAGGCCCGCTCCGCCGCTAGTCGGTTGGACCCACCCCGCGCACCCGCCACAT
The DNA here is from genome assembly GCA_003117195.1 of Eudorina sp. 2006-703-Eu-15. NCBI lineage: Eukaryota > Viridiplantae > Chlorophyta > Chlorophyceae > Chlamydomonadales > Volvocaceae > Eudorina > Eudorina sp. 2006-703-Eu-15. The sequence continues at coordinate 314,040 of BDSI01000068.1, read as the reverse complement.
CCGCTACACCCGCCCGCCAGACCCGGACGAACCTATGCTACAACCGTCCAGAAGCACATGTACGGCAGCAGCGTCTATCTATGGGACAGCCCAGCAGCCAGCAACCGCGGCCAAGGTCCTGGTGCGGCGGCTACAACATGCGTGCACGGCTTTCATTCGTGTGCGTGGCCTGTACATACCTGGCCATCTACCGAAAGCAGGCCAGAACGGGCCTTCGACGGCCACACTACTTGTGCTTGTCAGCAGCCATATACAGTAGTGTATGTAGCCGCAACAGCAGCAGCAAGAGCAGCAGCAGCCGCAGAACCGGAGTTGGCAGCAGCAGCGGCCACCGACAAGCCATGCTTTGACAGCTTGACCCATATACGTCTGTCCGTACGTCTTTGTGACCTGCCCAGACAGCAGGTGCTCGAGTTTGACTGCCTGCCTTACTTCGTCCTGAGGGGCCATCAAAGTCAGGCCAGGCCCATGGTGGCCACCCATCGATGGAGAGTGCGTGGTGAGCTGCTGCTGCTGGGAGACATGCATGTATGACCGCGCGCAGCCTGGGGAGAGTACCCCACCAACCAACCTAACCAACCCGGGCCTCCAAACCCTCTATCTGCTGGACAGCGCTCGATGCGGGCATCCTGCTGGTTGTGGGGGTGTGGGCTGTCGTCTGCGCCACCACGCTCCACAAATAATAATAATAATAATACGCCCAGTCAGGGACTGTGGCATGTGTTAAGGGGGCAGGAGTGATGAGGCTATGGGTTTCCCCTTGCCTATACACTACCCGCCACCGCTAATGTGAAATCACGATCTGCATTGTGTGCTAAGTTCCTGATGGATTGTCTCCTACAGGTTGTCCTCTTTCCATCTTGCGTCGGAGTGTAACGATGCCGTTCAGCATATGTACGGCATGGTCGTGCAGGTCGTTCAAGCACGCCCTGGCTGCGTGGCTGCAGGCCCCGAGCTCAACCAGGAGTGGAAGGAGGTCTTTTCGTATGGTTCCCCCGAAACCCAGACTGATGGCGTCCTGTTTCGTATAGCGCACCTTCCATCCCGCTTCTGCAAGCTCTTTGGCCAGGGTCTCGTGCTGCTGCACTTTGTCGTGCTGTTTCGCAGTGTGGTTGGTGTCTGAGGTGTAGCCGATTTCAAGAATGTGTACGGTGTGGTCCTCGCGATCCCAGGGGCCTGTGTATCCCGGTTTACTTGCCTCCAGGAGTGGTATCGTTGGTATGAACAGTATGTCCGGTCTGAGTTTTAGGCGGAGGTCGGTGGGTGTATTTGGCAGCACCCACTCCGGTATGCGGGTGCTCGCGGCATAGTCAGGGAGCTGCTGCGCCTGACAAGCATCCATGATCATGAAGCAACCACCCAAGCGTCCTGTGGCGAGCAGTCTGGCGATCTGCCGGACTGCGACATTGTGTCGTTTGATGTAGAGGGCTGTCATGTCCGGGTGTTGACAGCCACCCAGGATGTGCCCTCCAGAGTCGGGACCCCGGCACAATGGGCAGGGTGCGGTCTCCACCATGTGTGGTGGGACTGCGGATTGTATACGCGATCGTTTGGTGCCTACCAGGGGACGTCGGAAGCGCTGCGCCAGTTTGTTGTTCCACAGTTGTCCGTACCAATAGTCCATACACCGCTTGAGTTTCTTGTGCCTTCCCGCGCGCCGGTTGAGGGTGCGCGCGCTTGTACGGATGTCTAGGTGCGGGAGCGTGGCTGACATGAAGGACGTGTACAGGGTTTGTTTGGTGTAACCGAGGTGCACCTCTGGTTTTATTAGCGATGTCACCCCTCGGTTAAGGTCGTTGGCGTAGTGACCGGCGGTGCGTTCCGGTCCGCTGGCTTTTCGCACCCACCAATAGTGCGCTCTGGGGTCGTTGTCGGACGTTTCTGTTTGCCACGTGGCGTCGTCGGGCGCGTCCCGGCGCGCAGCCTTAACTGCCGCTCTATCAGCCGCGTCATTGTATTTTATTCCTGTGTGGGATTTTACCTTCAGAAGATGTGTCTTGAGTTTCCTTACAGCTCGTTCTTTCAGAATCCGTACAATGTTCGTAAGTAGGTCTTTGTGTTTACTGAGCGCGAGTTTCGTAGGTTGATTTATCATTTTCTTTATCAGAAACAGTGACGCGGCTGAGTCAGTCCAGATTGTAATGGGTGCGTTGTTGAGGCCCTCCTCGTCATTTCTCATTGTAAGACCTTGGTGGATAGCACTGAGCTCGCAACGTGTAATGGTTTGGCATCCCGTCGTTCCTGCATTAACATCTATGTAGAGCGTTTTGCCTGTGAGGGCATCGACCGCGGCCGCCCCAAGGACTTGCGCTTCGGCTTCATCAACCTGGATCTTTTGGACAGACCCATCAGTGTATATGCCGGATTCAGCGTCATGGCGCAGAGCTATTTTTGCTGGGAACATCAGGTGTGCGCTGCATCGTTCGTCGTCGGTCAGGTTGTCACATCTCCGGGAGCTCAGGCTAGGTGCACAGCCGGTTTCGTACTTCTCTTTCAACCTACGTATGTGTTTGCGCACCCACCACGCTCCACAGACATATACACAGGACAGCGACAAGCAAGCAAGCAAGTGCTGTATGTATCCTCTTGAACCGAACTTGAATCGATTCTCACTCGTCCGACTGCGCCTCCTTCCCAAACTAGCTAGCTAGTTCTGGATCGATGGACTCTTGCCTGCATACACGGCATCCGTGTACGGCAAGCCTAGCGCTGTACGTATCCGCGCCAATCAACGAACCTTGAGCCGCCTGATGAACCCACGCACGCCCTGCCTCACACTTGCATGCCCACTGCCTTCTTTGGCCGGGCGGGTCCAGCTGGGAGTACTGGGAGGAGTTACACTTTATTCCAGTTTAGTTGAGCTCGCTGCTGCCCCACCCGCCCGCGGATTCTGGCGGCGTAGCTGTACCTGCGTGCCAAATCCCCACTACTCCACGGTTCTGCATAGCAACCAGCTGTTCAACCAGCACAACAGCGGCGGCTCCATGAAGAGCTAGTACCTGGCTACGTTAGTAGGAGGGGCTGCTCAGGTAGGGGCTGTGTGCGTGTTGTTGGTCCATCCTCAGCTGCTGGCTGGTTGAGGGCGAACCAAACATCCACGATTCCATTATTTCATTCGTTTTGCAAAGTAGTCCATATTACCCCCGGGGTCGGGTTAGCCCATGTCAGCCCTACGTACCTTCAGCAGCCCTACCTTCAGTCGCGACTCTTCAGCTCCTGAACGTCTTGTCAGCCTAAACCACACGTGGACCACTTCCAAAGAGCGACACATACCAGGGCATGGCACGTTTACCAACCGATGCAAAGAATTTGAAGTGCCGTACTCTTACTGTCACACAGTTACAATTCGTAACAGCCACAGAATGCATGTTTTGTTTGTAGATATCATAAAGCCCCGATCTCATTAATATCCTTTACGTTTGCTGTGTGCTCAGACTATATTCCAGTCTCATTCGCGGCATTGGATTGAACAAGGCATTAAAGCTATGCTGAAATTATGCTGCTGAATCTAATACTCAACTTTTTCAAATAAATTCAGTTGACGTCAATACTTTGCCCCATACTTGTGACCCGTTGTAGTGGCTCCACAAATGGCGACAGCACGTAAGAGTGTCGAAAAGCAATTGATTGGAATCTTGTGTACTGGAAAAGTCGGACGGCCTTCAACCTGGAAGTCCACATGCACCGCAGGCCCTGGTGACGCTGAGTTCGACGAGGGGCGGAATGGACGTCGCGGAAGCATTGTGGGCGAGCAATATAAGTATGGTCTACGCAAACCGCGAGGTGCAGGTGCCGCGCCGGAGAAACCCCCGACGAATGAGGAGGTCGCGAAAGCCGTGCAGCAAAAAGTCGCGGTGAGTGAGTGCGGTGGAACCGCCGTCTCCACACCCTTCTGCATCCGCTCCGTCTGGGGACCGTGCGCCCATCCCTGCTCACCGCCCTGGCTGTCATTGCCCTTGGACTGCCCTTCCCTCCTCCACTTGCCTGCCCGTGCGCCACTGTCGCGTACCCCCCTCCCTGTGCGCGCCCTCAATACCCTCCCTCTCCCCCAATCCCCAACCCCTTACCCACGCAACCTCCCTCGCTCCCTCCCCAACACCCCCTTGTCTGCCCACCTCTCCCCCGGGCGACAGGCGGCGGTTGAGATGTCTCGCAAGTACCGCCATGTGGCCTGGTACTCCCTCTTCGTGGCGGCCTACATGGTGGTGCTCTACCTGCAGGTGGGGCGGGGCCCTCCAGTCGAGCACCTCCTCCCAACCCCTGAGTATTTCCGGGATTGCCCGGGTTCGATTTGGGTTTCTTTTGGAAACCTCGAAAGTTTCCCCCAGGGTAGCTGGAGCTTGATCAGTTTTGTCGGGTAAGGCATTTTCCGGGGACAGCTAGAGGCACACCTGTCCCCGCCTGCCCCTTTTCTCGCCTCGCCCTGCACCCCGGCCTGCCTCTGCACCCCTCCCTGACTGGATACACATTACAATGGCGTCACCGCCCCGCCTCCTCCCCCGCCTCGCAACACTGCCGCGTCTCCCCACTTTGCCGCCTCAAGCCGCCTCGCCCCTTGCCCCTTCCTGCCCTCCTGACAACCCTCTACCGCCTCTCCCGCTCCCCCTCCCCTCTCCGCGCTTCCTGCCCCCGGTTGCGCGCCCCCTCCCCACCCACTGCCACCGCCCCCTTCCCCCAACGCAGGCCAGCGCCTACAAATCGGGTGAGGTGGTGGAGACGTTGAAGAAGGCCTTCATGCCGGAGGACGGGTCCACCACCATGACCTTCCGCAACGAGGACGAGGTGCTCGAGTACCTGGGGCAGAAGGTGGGGCGGGGGGCCGCGCGGGGGGAAAGGGGGAAGGGAAGGGAGTGGGGGAGGGAAAGGGGAAGGAGGAGAAGATTTGGATGCGGGGGGAGCGAGGGACGTTGGGGGTTTAGGGTTGGTAAGGAAAGAAAACCCAAACCCGGATGGTCCCCTGGGATCCGATGGCAATGACACATTGGGTTACATGTCCACTGCGGGTGGTACGACGTCGCTTTTGTACGGCAGTCTTGAGGTCCCCACCCAACCTCAGGTGCCCGACCGCCCCCCGACCCCCAACCCGCGTCTCCCCCTCCCCCTCCACCGGCAGCTCCGCTCTGCGTGTTTTTCCTCGTTCTAACGCCGCCCTGCCCTGCCCTCCCCCCTTCTCTATGCCTCCCACCTCCCCCCCCCCCGCAGGTGCTGCTGCCCATCTGGAAGGACCCGGTGTGCGGTGACGGGCACTGCGAGTGGCCCTGGGAGTTCCCGTCGTGGGGCCGGTTCGGCTGCCAGGCGGGTGAGCGGCCGGAAGGGGGGGAGGGGCGGGGGCGGGGGGCCGCCAACATGCGGGAGGGGGAGGGGCGGGGGCGGGAGGGGGAGGGGGAGGGGGGGCAGGGCAACATGCTTGCTTGCTTGGTCGCTCGCACGGGGGACCGTTGCTCTGGCAGCAGCGCTGTGTGGTTAGGAAAGGAACATAGCGCAGTATGTGAGCATGTGAAGCAAAGTTCCTGCACCCACCCTCTCATTCCCCTAAACGCCAATCCTTCCCCACCCGGCCCCTTCCCCCCAACACACACACACACACACACACACACACACACACACACACACACACACACACACACACACACACACACACACACCTGGACCCTAAACCCCCAAACCCCCCCGACCCCAGACTGCGGCAAGAACTCCAACACCACCCCCATCGTGGTCAACGTGCGGGCGGACTTCACGGGCCACCCCTCCATCTCCGCGCGGGTGCTCATGAACAACGCCAAGTGGAACCTGTGTCTGGAGGACGAGGCGCGGCGGAAGCGCGGGGAGGCGGACCTGTGCTGGTGGGGGAGTGGGGGGGTTGGCAGCGGGGCGCGATGGGAGGGGGGGGGCCGGGGCGGGCGGGGCGGGGCGGGGTTGCTGTCTAGAGTGACAGAGAGGAGGGGGGGCTTGGGGCGGGGGGGACGGTATTGCTGGGGGCGGATGGGCGGGCGGGGGGCGCTGTAGGGCCAGTGAGGCGAACACCGGGCCGGCGATTATGAGGAGGGTGAGGAGGGTGAGAGCTGAGGGCAGGCAGGCAGGCAGGCAGGTGGCACACCCCCTTCTTTTCTCTTTTTTCTATTTGACCCCCCTGGCGCCAGGTGTGCCGCCACGCACCTACCACTCGGGGCCACTGCCCCGCCCCCCGCCCCGCCCCGCCCCGTCCTGCCGCCTGCGCCGTCCTTCAGAGCCTCTCACCCCACCTCCCCTCCTCCTCATCCTCCTCTGGCTCTGGCTCTGGCGGCAGCGCAGTTTGAATATGTCTACCAGTTCCCTGAAACCCCCCCTTAAGGTCAACAAAGACAGCGAAACCGCGAAAGTGCAACAAACCGATAACCGCCGATGCCGACGTTGACCCTGACCCCCCGCCCCCTCCTCCTCCCACCCATCCCCCACCCCACCCCACCCACCCCCACGCGCCCCTGGCGCACCCCCAGGTACGAGGAGGACCAGACCTTCACGGAGGTGCAGGTCAACTCCATCAACGCCGCGCAGGTAGGGCCGATCCGCCGCGGGGGGGTGGGTGGGAATCGCCTCCGTGAACCGTCTCTGGTGGGTGATTGGGACCCGCACCTCCGGGCGCCCTCGATCGCCCAGAGGGGGTGTAACCGTGCTCCCTTTCCCTCCTCAGCTGTCGTTTTTATGGCGGCCATGCCCTCGTACCCCACCCCACCTCCCACCTCTTAAGCTCACCTTCCTCATCTCACCACTCACCTCCCACCTCTCACCCCACCGCCCGCCCGCCCGACCGACCGACCGACCGCTGGGGTGTCCGCCCCCTATCGGTCACCGCCCCTCTCGGTCACCCCCTCTCGGTCACCGCCCCTCTCGGTCACCCCCCCTCTCGGTCACCACCCCCTCGGTCACCCCCTCTCGGTCACCCCCCCCTCTCGGTCACTCACCCCCCTCTCGGTCACCCCCCCTCTCGGTCACCCCCCCTCTCGGTCACCCCCCCTCTCGGGTCACCGCCCCTCTCCCCCCTCTCGGTCACCCCCCCTCTCGGTCACCCCCCCTCTCGGTCACCCCCCCTCTCGGTCACCCCCTCTCTCTCGGTCACCCCCCCTCTCGGTCACCGCCCCTCTCGTCACCCCCCCTCTCGGTCACCGCCCCCTCTCGGTCACCCCCCCTCTCGTCACCCCCCCTCTCGGTCACGTCACCCCCCTCTCGGTCACCCTCTCCCCTCTCGGTCACCCCCCCTCTCGGTCACCCCCCTCTCGGTCACCCCCTCTCGTCACCCCCCTCTCGGTCACTCGTCCCCCTCTCGGTCACCGCCCCCTCTCGGTCACCGCCCCCTCTCGGTCACCGCCCCTCTCGGTCACCGCCCCCTCTCGTCACCCCCCCTCTCGGTCACCCCCCCTCTCGGTCACCCCCCCTCTCGGTCACCCCCCTCTCGGTCACCCCCCCCTCTCGGTCACCCCCCCTCTCGGTCACCCCCCCCTCTCGGTCACCGCCCCGCAGGTCATTGACGGCAAGTGGTACGTGATCGTGAAGGGCGACTACGCGGGACGCGTGTCGGGGGCCATATACGACATCACCAACTCGTCCAATCCGGTGTCCATCCCCACCACCCCCAACTGGGAGTCCTGCAAGCTCGTACGGCGCCGTACAGTGTCCCCCACGCAGACCGCGCTGCGCCGCCTGCTGGCGGCGTACACGCAGGCGCACCAGGTGGGGTCCAGGGAGGGGTCCGGGAGGGGAGGGACGAGGGAGGGAAAGCGGGTGAGCAGAGCCATAAAAGAAGGAAATATCTTTGGCAATTTTTCAAATCGCACATGAGAGTATATAAGGTATGTGTTACTGAGGGGTGGGCGCGTCTCGGAACCTTCGCTGGGCGCCGCCGACTGGCTGTTGTGGGATCTCACCGCGCCCGTTGCTGTGTGTGTATTTTCCGTACGTTGTCGTGTCGTACACAGGTGGGCGGCGAGGGCGGGCGGCGCATCATCGCTGAGGTGGTTGACGAGATCTCCCAGATGGAGGGCCTGAAGCACATCAACTTCACCAAGTACCGGACGCGCATGCAGCAGAGCGAGGAGGAGGAGGCGCGGGCGCAACAGCAGCAGCAAGAACAACAACAACAACAACAACAACAGGAGCAACAGCCGCAGCAGCAACAGCAAACGCAGCAGCAGTCGGCTGCCACGGACGCTGAGGCGGGCAGTGGGCACGGGGGTGAGCGTGCGTGAGCGGAGGCCGGGTGCCGTGCCGTGGCGGCGGTGCCGTATGGATGTCGTAACGTATTGGGTGGACTCGGGAAGCTCCTCCGCGGGGGAAAGGGACTGTAGGGGCGGGTCAGGGAGCTGGTTGAGTCGCGGCACGGGGTGTGAGGGAGCAAGGGACAGGGGACAGAGGCGACACGGCGGCGGGGACGGATACAGCGGCCGAGTACGGCATGGGAGAGTGTCAATCGTTTGGCTGAGCGGTGCGGATTTGGTTCCTCTGTGTGTATGTGTATGTGTGAGCGTGTGTGCGTATCGTTGACGAATGGTACATGATCTGTAAGGATGCTTGTGACGGTTATGTACGACATTAACGACTTGTACGATCGCCGCATCTCGGCATTCGTACATGTCGCGCACACCGCCACCACCTGACGCTGACCGGGTGCTGGATCAGGCCTCCCTGCGGTCCCATGCGGCAGTGACCGGCAGGGGATGATTACACGTGGGAGGCGCGTTTTGGAGGAAGACAGGGTTCGAGGCACGGGCAGCCTGTGGCGTGTTAGTCCACCTATCCCATGCCGCAGTGTCCTACAGATGTACTGCGAATTGTAAGATGACCCAGTGTCGGCGCCAGTGATCCGGGTCAAGGCAGCGCGAAACCCCGTGCCTAGTTTGTACGACATAGTGCACGGCACTGTTGTGTGGAGTTGGCCCGCGGATGCGAGTTCGGAGTGATCCCTGACACACACTTACCCCAGGGGGGTTCCCGTGGGTTCGTCCGTGTTGACGCGACTGAAGCTCAGAAGAGCTGCCGTATCTGTGTACGACACGCCGCTTGCCGCACCACACGCCTGGGGACCCCATCCGGTCGCAACCCGGCGGTGCATCCATATCTCGAGCGGGGCACCCGCGCCTGCCTGCCAGCGAACACTGCAACGTCCCACATGAACGTCCGGCCGATTTGGTGTGCTGTGTGGAGCCGGGGGCTGCGCGAGTGGAGGGCTGCGCTGCTGCGTACCTCGTCGCCGCGCCGGTGGGATGCGGGGTCCGCGCGTCCGCCTCACCTCGGAGGTGAACCCGCCGGACCCCTAACCCGCCGTGTGTCTGTTCGCTGCGTTCACTGTGTTCGCTGTGTTCGCTGTCCCAACACCGGCCCCGACTGGTTGCCCCCGCGATGGCCGGCAGCCGCAGCAGCTGCTGCAGCTGCAGGCGCCACTGGAACAAAGTGGTCGTCTGCCCGCGGCCGCAATGCCGCGTCGTCGTCACCATCGCTCCCGCGATGAAGGGCATCGCGGAGCGGAGCGCCCCCTCGCTCTCTGCCCCTCACTCACTCACATGGCACATCGCACATTTATTTGCGCGTTTGCTGGGTGCTGGTGCCATGTTGGTGGAACCATTGCTGTCGTTAGCTGCACATGACACCAGGATTGAATGAATGCCGTCGGGGTTCAGCGTGTCGTACCCAAACACCTCCTGACTGTACGGCGGCGTGACTGATGTCGTAATGTGTGAGCTTTTTTTATTAGCAGCAGTCGGATGCGGTCGAGGGTATCCGGTCGGACACGATTTGGCACCGCGGCCTGGACTTTCCGCGGGACCCCGGCCGTGGCCCCGGCCCTGGCGCTCGCTTTGTGGTGACCTGTCGTACTACCAATTTGCCTGTCGTACTACCGTTTTAGCTGGATTGATCACAGTGACACCGATGACAAATGACAAAACATGCCTTGGCACACCGATGACAAAACACGCCGTGTGTATGAGTGAGCGGGCATGTGTATGCGTGTGTTACCTGCCGTACATGGCGTCCCCGGGTCTGCATGGCTGGCTGGTTTGTTGGTTGGTTGCGGTTGGGCAGTACACTTTTGACGTGATGTCGGTTGGTGGTCGCACCTGTGCAAATAGCTGCTATTCACAAGGAACGGTGCGGGGGCCCATCATAACTTGCTGTAACAGCATCCCGGTATCATCTGAGTTTGCCAGGAGGAGGATGAAGCCGTATTACATTTAAGGATGGCAGATTGGCATATTGTATTGGGGCAGGCGTCCAGCCATAAAGGGGTTGGAGAACCGCCTGCTTCGCGGCCTAGATGAAGTACATGTGTACGGCACGGGCACGCAGTGATCTCACTGCAGCACGAACCACGCAAGCCAACGCTTCACCGCCTGGGTCACCATCCTCCCATCCTATCCAGTCCTATCCTATCCTGCCAGCCGTCCTTGTTTATTCGACGCGGAAAGCTCGGCAGTTGAATGGGCAATTGTCTGAACCGCAGCCTTCCCCTTGCCTGCCGCAACATGTGCAGCCTGCAGCAACCTGTGCAGCCTTCCACAACCTCGAGACTCGGGTACAGCAAATGCGCCAGCACGCGCACCCCTCGGTACGCGCATGTACTCCGGGGGCTGCCTGGCGGCACGCGCCCCAGCTCGTATCAACGGGTAGTAACTATTAAGCAGCAGCCGTATTCCGTACATGTGTACTGGGATCAGGGCGCCTTACGACGGAAGAAACACTGCGACCCTTAGGGCCACTTAGGGGCGCGTACATGTAGTCACTTGTGGGTCGGATTAAGAGTTGGTGCTTGGCACCCTACTGCAAAACACTTTTTGTCACCATGCATTTCAGCACGTCAACATTTCAGAACCGTACCGCACAGAAAGCCCTGGCGCCAACCATCTTGTCGTCACGCACTCACCACCCGTTGATGATTGAATGAATGAGCGTTACAGCGGACCCCAAAGGGATCAACGGTGTATACCAGGGTTGAGAATTGCGCTGTGCACACGAGCCACCCTCCCACTGCCGAGGGGTCAACCGGCCCTACCCTGCTCTAGGTGTCGGGGGCCCGATACGGTAACGCACCTAGGTACCTCGGACGGAGTACGTATCGAATAATGCCTACACCCAGCCTTACGAAGAATTACCTATATGCGGGGCGCCCGCCTGCCGCCTAGGTAACCGCCTAAGTAACGGTGCCGTACACAGGCGACGACGGACTTGGATCCGGCGGAAGGTAGGGCGACCTGATTCAGGAAGTCCCCATCACGTGCTCGACATCTCTTCAGCTGCTTTCGTCAATCGATTCCCGTCAAACACGCCACCGACATTGGCCCAATAGTCAACCGGCCCGCGCAGCCACCCTGCCCCGCCGTGTCCATCTACCTTTCACATGCACGCCTTCGGATTTCGTCCCGCCACTGTGGGACAGCCCGTCCCGCCACCCAACATTCGTCCCAGACTCGCGCCGTCCCCTCCTCTTGGCCCCTTCTCTCTCTTCTCCATTTTTGGATGAATGTACGTCACAGCGGACCCCGAAAAGGAAAAGGGATCCTCGATTTGCCATAGTACGTGAATGCGTGGATGCATGGCGAATCTGCGTGGGCCATCTAAGGAAATGGAGGACCCTCGGCCTCATGTGCTCAAGCAAACATATTGCGATGGAACGGAGTCTGGTGCTCCAAGACGCATCCGGCCCCCCTCAGAGCGCCCATTACGTCGCCGACTCCACAACCTGTTATTACATCCTTTCAATAATAACCTGCTTTTTAGCATTCTTTTGAAATCCTCTAATGTCTCCGGGCCACTGGCTTCCTGGCTTCCCCCCTCTGCTCCATCCCCAACTCAAAAAAATGGAAACGCTGTCATAACCTGTCGCACAGCACCGCCCTGTCATCAACCTTAAGCATCAGCGGGTGGCGGGACGTAATCCATCGGCGGCGGCGCGAGATAATCGTAGTCGGGCGAGGGTGGATAGGACGACATGGTGTCGGGCGACAGATCCCACCTGTTGCCGCCTGAATTGCTGTTGGGGTCGTCCCCGCGGTACGGCGGTGACCAGTACATCCAGGGAATCGGAGGCGGCTCCGGGGGCCAGTTACCCGGTCGAGGAGGTCGGTCGGGGCGCCAAGGGCTTCTCTTGACGGCGGGGGGCGAAGGAGGCCTCGGTTGGGGCGGCGGCGTGTTGCTGAGGAGCGGTGGGGACCTCGGGCTGGGGCTCGGTGGGTCTCGCAAGGTGGGCGGCCGGGACCGAAGGGAGGCAGGGGAAGGCCGCGGTCTCGGCGGTGAGGGTCGTGATGGGGGAGGCGGCGACTTAATGGGCGGCGGAGATGGTTTCTTCTTCTTGTGGCTCGGCGGAGGGCGCTTGTCCTTCCTGGGATTGGGATTTGGCGGACGTGGCCTTGGTGGGCTCGGTCGGGTCGATGAGGAGCCTGACGGCGGCGGAGAGGTTTTGCTATTGCCCGGCGGTGGGCTCTTGTTACTGCTACTGCCAGATGGTTGTGGGTTCTTGCTGCCGCTGCCACTGCCAGAGGGCGGGCTCTTAGTACTGCTACTGCCAGATGGTTGTGGGCTCTTGCCACCGCTGTTACTGCCAGAGGGCGGGCTCTTGTTACCGCCACTGCCAAGCGGCGGACTCGCCGCGCTGCTACTGCCAGGTAGTGGGCTCGTGTTGCTGCCACTGCCAAGCGGCGGGCTCGCCGCGCTGCTACTGCCAGGTAGTGGGCTCTTGTTACCGCTACTGCCAAGCGGCGGGCTGGCCGCACTGCTACTGCCAGGTAGTGGGCTCGTGTTGCTGCCACTGCCAAGCGGCGGGCTCGTCGCGCTGCTACTGCCAGGTAGTGGGCTCTTGTTACCACTACTGCCAACTGGCGGGCTGGCCGCACTGCTACTGCCAGGTAGTGGGCTCGTGTTGCTGCCACTGCCAAGCGGCGGGCTCGTCGCGCCAGGTAGTGGGCTCTTGTTACCGCTACTGCCAACTGGCGGGCTGGCCGCGCTGCTACTGCCAGGTAGTGGGCTCGTGTTGCTGCCACTGCCAAGCGGCGGGCTCGCCGCGCTGCTACTGCCAGGTAGTGGGCTCTTGTTACCGCTACTGCCAAGCGGCGGGCTGGCCGCACTGCTACTGCCAGGTAGTGGGCTCGTGTTGCTGCCACTGCCAAGCGGCGGGCTCGCCGCGCTGCTACTGCCAGGCAGCGGGCTCTTGTTGCTGCTGCTGCTTTGTGGCGGGCTGTTGCTGCTGCCACTTGCGGGGGGCGCCTTACTGATGCTGCTCGGTTGTGAGTTTTGGCTGCTGGGGCTGGGTGAACCCACTGCACGGCGCCAGTGTAGTTCCGTTGTACGTATGTACGACAGGTGCAGCAATGCACACACAGACAAGGGAGGGTGAGCCACATGCCTTATTTGTTTGGCGGTTAAGGATGAACATACACACACACACGCACACCCAGAGGGTCGGTGTGGATTTCTCGCTAAGCGCACAGAGGAGTGCAGACCCCAGCTCAACCTTTCCTCCAATATGAGGCTGTAGCATCCTGCACAATAATGAGGCACCAGCGCCAAACACCGGTAGCGTAGGAGGTCTCATGCGGGCGCGCCTCTTGCAAGTATCAGACAGGACTTACACAGCAGCCGGCCGCGCCCGGAGTAACGATGTCGGTTCAGCTCAAGGGCAGCCACGTCGTTGTCCGACACCTCTGGATTCGCAAGAGCCAATGCGTGCATAGCCACAGCGACAGGCATGGAACCTGGCGGTCACTGACTGTCTTGAGCTCTAGAAGAGTGGATGTATGCAGGAAAGGTTTGAATGGAAGCCTCTAGTTCTCGCCCAGCCCGCAGCTGGTACTGCCACCTTCCAAGCCCGCCATGAGCCGTGCATCGTAGTACATGCAACTTGCTTGCTCGACCCGCTGTGCGACCCGAACCCATGTGTTATCGGCTGCCCATCGAAACCGAGTATGCAAAAATGCGATAGCATCACCGCGCCAAGCCTCCGTGTGGTGTCCGGCTCGGTGTCTGGCTCAGCCTGGCTGGGTGGCTGAATACTAGAACGTGTTCAGTGGGCACTAGACCGTTCTAGTAAGAATGCTGTTGGTTCTCACTCTACGGCATTAGTCTCTGCCGCGCCGTGTCGTGCTATTTCGTCCCGCAAAACATGCGACATGGTGTGGCAAGGACACGCTGGCAAAAGGAGTTGCGCTTACCCTGGCGAACGAGCTCGAAGTCTCCACGGCGGTACTCCCCCAACGTTGCGTCCTGATGTCTGGTGGGGAGATCACGAGCCAGCGAGAGACTCGCTGAACCAGTGGAGCAGAACAGGAACCTGGAGTCAGTATTGCTTTGTCCGCCGTGGAAAGCGCGAGAAAACGTCTATAATGTGTGCGAAGTCTCGATGACGATTGTTCGTCCGCTTCTCTATGCCCGCGAAAACTTGTTGATACAAGCGAATAAGAAGCAGTAAAATGCTTAGATCTACAGACACATAGGATCACACTCCGGGACCTTTTCACAGGGACTCGTTGCTCGCCAATGAGCTTGCGCACGTACCTGCTGTCGCTGCCAGCAAGACGTATAACCATCCCATCATTACAATACGGGTAGTTTGCGGTGGTTTTGCCATGGCAGGAATACTTCCGACCGCTGTTTATCACGAGTTGCTAAAAAAGTGACATCTTGCCCGCTAAGCCTGGGCCAGCAAACTGTCTATGAGCACATCGTAGAGGGCATCACAACACGTTTGGATGTCGTCAAGCGCCTCATTGATAGCGGGCGTTTACGGCGAAGTCTTACTATGTAAGCACGCGCTGTACCTACCAGATATATTGGTCTCAGATATCTTCCTGATATATGCTGTCGTTTTATTGTATTGAGGTAATACAACATTCACTGCCTTCACGATCGGCGCCTACTACTTTTCACGTACCAGATCAAATGACAGCACGCACAGTCGCACTATACGTATCATTCAGCTCATCAAGCAACTTTCAATATAAATATAACCTCTATGTATTATTGATGTGCAAATTCAGGTACTTCGGGTCACTGCCCGCACCCCAAGAATCAGGGTTTTTGCTGAACGTCATAATTTTTTTATTGAATGCCGTAATATTATTTTATTTATTTAATTATGCAGAGATAGCGAGGGTTCGCCAAGGTCGTCGAACAAATTCGCTTCGACAGTCATGTCAGGGCAAGCGGCACCGACTGTGGTTTATAGTACTGACATGTCATTCTCAAGGGTACCGAATGAGACGCTAGACCGCTTTCGCTGTACAGTCCTTTTCTTATGAGTCACATGCATTGTCGGAGAAATATCCTCGTTACACCCTTATATTTCCAGTACTATTCTGATGTTACTATATATCTCTGCTTAGATGTAGGCTTTAGAGCCCGGACCGCATCCAAGATTCGGATTAGACCGGAATTGGTGACCTGTACACTAGCTAGCACAGGCTAGTACCGCCTGGTACAGGAGCGGTACGTGGCTGTGATCGCGACGAAAACATTCCATCAGGAAATGCAGACATTTGTACGCACGCACGATTCATCATGCTATTTCTGGAGGTACCGGAATGTTGTTTGCGCATAGGAAGGTTTTGGCCGCGTGGAATGACCCTCTTAGGAAGCGATCGTTACAAGGGGGACCAGCAATTAAGCTGCTAATGACCCTCTTAGCATCATCGGTTGTGCGGCTGGAGGAAGCGTCATTTCCTAATTTGCCCAGCCGCAAGGCCCGGCATTCGACATTGGCTCGAGAGACAGAGAACCGCGGACTCTTAAACTCACCGCGCCGCAGCGTGGGGGGGACCGTAGCTTCGGCGGCTATGTTCGGTCGTCAATTGATGGGTGGATCGATGGATGCATGGAGGGATGGGCGAGACTGCCCCCCCCCCCCGCCGCTCGGGCACTTGGTTGTTGTGAGCAGCCCTACCGAGCACTAGGATGGGATGGATGGGCGGAAAAGCCCCCCTGCTTGTAATTCGTCTCCTTGGGTTTCCCTTCTCCTAACCCCCCTCCCCGCCGCTCCAGCACTTGGATGTTGTGGATGGGCGGAACAGCCCTACCGGGCATATGGATGGGCGGAACAACGCTACCGGCACTTGGATGGGCGGAACAGCCCTACCGGGCATATGGATGGGCGGAACAACGCTACCGGGCACTTGGATGTTGTGGATGGGCGGAACAGCCCTACCGGGCATATGGATGGGCGGAACAACGCTACCGGGCACTTGGATGGCGGACGGCCTACGGGTTGGATGGGGAAACGTGGCACTTGGATGGGCGGAACAGCCCTACCGGGCATATGGATGGGCGGAACAACGCTACCGGGCACTTGGATGGGCGGAACAGCCCTACCGGGCACTTGGATGGGCGGAACAACGCTACCGGGCACATGGATGGGATGGGTGGGCGGAAAAGGCCCCCCTCCCGGCCGCTCGGGCGCTTGGATGGGATGGATGGGCGGAGCAGCCCCCCTCTCCCCGGGCGCATCGATGGATGGATGGGCGGAATAGCCCCCCCTCCCTCCAGGCACTTGGATGGGATGGATGGGCGGAATAGCCCAGCTCGCCCTGGGCACTTGGGTGGGATGGATGGATAGATGGATGGGAGGAATAGCCCCCACTTTCCACTCGGGCACTTGGATGGGATACGTAGATGGGCGGACCAGGCCCCCGCCCCTCCCCTAGGCTGATGGGGTCACGGTACTACGTATGGACATCCTGGCATCCGACCGCCACTGGACGGTTTGCGACAATGGCATGGTGGCTGCTGCAGCGCGAGCCGCGGCTCTGTGTGTCTGTTCGGCCGCCACCTTTGCATGCTCACGTCGCATGACTGACGTCGCACGCACGTCCGATACATATTAGCCATTTGCATGACGGCTGATTCATTAGCATATCATCATTCAACACAGCTTTAACATACACAGTTCAATTTCCAATCGTCCTATTGCGAAGCCAATCAGTAAGGGAGCATGCTTCAAGGCGTAGGGCGCGTGCGACCGGTTACGGCTTCTGAATATTTGCGATACATAATATGGAAGCATTGACGCGATTCAATACACACAGTGCTGGTGGAAAGCCGACTAGATGAATTTGCGTTCTTCAGTCACTTCCTGTATGCACCACTCCGGTCCTTGAACTAAATTGAAACAAACGTGCATTTACATGACATACTGAATACAGCTCGCAAACGAAACAAAACAAAACGAACATTTAAGCAAGGGTACAGCGGTTACGTGTACCGCTTACTGCTTGGTACGTGTAACAGACACACACACCGACACGAATCCTAAGCTCCCTTCGCTTTCATGCATTTCGCTACACGCTACATGACGCATGAAGCTACGGTGATAATATTATGGAGATCGAGTTCTCAAATAGCCTTTTCCTGCCTTGAAGCCCCGGATCGGGAAGCTTTACCATCCGAACCTCGAACCGTTACCCTCCATCGTCACACACTCTCTCTCAAGTCCCTCACTCCATCTTCACTACACTTCATGTCCCAGCTTCCGCCGGCTGGCCCAAGGCCTTCCGGACCGAAACCAACCCCGGCCTTCCACCCGCGCACGCGACCAGCGCGCCTGCCGGCGTCTCCAACGTGCGGGGGACCGCCATACGACGCCGAGCCAGGGGGTCCTGAGGTCCGCGTCGCAGCCGGCGGCTTGCCCGGGAAGTGGTCCCCGCAACTGCCAACACAGCTTCGGGCCCGGGGTCAGAGCCTGAAGCCCTCCTCGTGATCACAGCCTCCGGGGTACCGAGGGCACTCGATTCACCAAAGCGGCACAAAGGGTTGCATGGATTGCATCGAGCCTCGTGCGTCGCCTTGGGGCATATGGGGCCCGGCCTCGCGCGGTGACCACGGCGAGCAGTACCGCGCGACGACGCCCTGCCGTGTAACCCGTACACAAAACCGCCCTGTGAAACAGACTGACCCAGCAGTGCCAGTCGCCTTACCTCCCCGCCGCCCCGTCGCCCTCATCCTCCCGTGAGGAGCACCCCGCCGCACCTCCGCCGCTCTGCCTCAGGTGCTCTCTCTCCCGCACCTCATGGTGGTCACCGTAGTGCACCAAGGTGAATGACCGGCAACGCGGCGAGTCGGTACAGCAGCAGCGGCAGCAGCAGCAGCAGCACATGCCCGGCGTCGTGCAAGCCAACGAGCCGGCGACCGACCCATGGGCCACGTGACGCCGGGTGTTCCACTCCAGGGAGTCAATCGCGTCAATTCGACTGAAGCAGCAGCCAGGGAGCAGACGACAGCACGTGTGGCATTCAAGCAGAGGTACGGTAGCACGCCTGCGAGTCGATACGCGCGCGCAGTAAGTGCCCCAAACAACGCACAACCAACGACGCCCAGCGCGACGTTTCTGGGGCCCGAAGCGAGCTGGGGCCAGGTGCTCGCTCAGGCGTTCGAAATGTAGGTAGGAAGGACCCCTCCCTGGCGCTCCCGTTCCGCCGAGAAGGCCCAGCAGCCGTGTGCTTGCTGCCGCACCACCACCACCACCACCTGCGCCGCTACCACCATCCCCCGGGCCATGGACCCATCGCGCCAAGCTCTGGGCCCTCGTCGTTATCGTTAGCGGGGGAGCGCCCCTCGCGAGTTCCGACGTGGGTGACACGGCGACTTGCGGCTCATTGCCCGAGACTCAAGAGGGAAAAGTGCTCTTCGGACTGTCACACTGTCTGTCCTTCCATATGGATCAGGTCAATAGACAGCCTCACGGCACCGGCCCGCCCTACGACTCGCCTTGCCGCCGCAAACCCGCTCCAAGAGTGATGGCCACCCTGCTGCCACCGCCACCACCGCAACTGCAATGAACCACCACCACCACCACCACCGCCACCAGCTGCAATTATCATGAATTTAAGGTCCAGCCGGCGCGTAGTACCTCTTCTCCGGCTTGTATTTGCCCGGATCTGCCCGGCTAGGGCCTGGAAACGGGGTCTGAGCGGTGCGGGTCTCTGCGCTGTCACACGCCGCCACTTAAAACTCTACCAAACCCAACCCTTGCCCCTACCCCTTGCCCCTACCCGGGTTCAAGGTTCAATGCCGGTTGAATCGCCCCATTTCCCCATTTACCGCTGCTAACCCCGCTAACCCTTGTCGCCGGGCTGCGTGTGGGCTGTTTTACTTTCATCCCCGCTGCTGACGCCGCTAACGGTCAGCTCCCCGGCGGGTGCGGCCCACATCACGTCAGCGTCACAGTTCACGGCAGGGGCGCCTCCCCTCCCCAGGGGTCATGCACCCGTCCGATTGGACCAGATCCGTGCAGACCAGTGTTCTTAGTGCGCTAGGTGTGCTCGGGGGTTCGTTTCTGGGTTCGGGTTTTCCACTTTCGAGATCCACACCCCACGTTTCGATCGGATCAGATCCGTGCAGACACGTTTCGAGATCCACAGGTTCTTAGGATCTGCCAGATCCAGGACGCAAGGCCCAGGACGCGGAATCCAGAGGACGGCCCGGGCGTGCCTGCCTCAGATGAACGCCGCCGCGACCGCCGCCGCCTGCCTCGCCAGCAGCCCCACTGTGTGGCGCTGCTCCCGGATGAGGCCCTCCAGGGAGGAGGTCGCCGCCTCCGACAGCGCACAGCCCGCGTGGCCCTGCTCCTGGGCCACACAGAGGCCGGACACAAGAGGCCGGAAACACAGAGACGGCGATGAGAGATGGAACCAAACAGACTAACAGGGTCAGGACACAGAGAGCGGCAGGGGCAGAATCGGGGCAAGACCGGGGCGGGACGGCCGGGCATATGGGAGCCGTGGAGGCGGTGGCCGTCGCAGCGGCAGCGCTTGGGAGTTGCCGCGTGCCTGTGTTGACCGTTTCAGAGAGCCGGAGTGCCCCGCTGTACCATCCACACAAACTCCATCACGCATCTCCGCCCACGCAGCTCTGCGTCCGCCTCCACCTCGGGCAACGGTCTCAAAAAGCCAACTGCCGGTTGCGCTAACCCCTGCAACGACGCATTGTCCTTTGGCCTTGCCAAGCGGCCCTCCCCGCCGCACCTTCAGGTATCGTACCACCTGCGCCGCCGCCTCCGCGGGCGCCGCGGCCGTCGCCGCCGTCAGCGCCTCCGCGGCGGCGGATGCCGCAGCCGCCAGCTCCGCCGCGGCTGCCGTCAGCCCGTCCGACAGGCGCTGCGCCGCCGGCTCCAGCGCCCCGCCCGCCTTGGCTCTCCGCTTGCGCAGCGCCTTCAGGGCCGCCTGCCAGGACTGCGGGGCGTGGCGGGGCGAACGAACGGGGTAAACAAAGAGGGGGTCCAAGACGCGGAGGGTGAAGGGCTGGCCTCCCCAACGTGGCCCCATCTCCCACGCCTCCTGTCCCCTTCCTCTCCGCCTATCCCACGCCTCTAGCTCCCCGCTCCCTCTTCCCGCTCCCTCTTCCCGCTCCCTCTTCCCGCTCCCTCTTCCCGCTCCCTCTTCCCGCTCCCTCTTTCCGCACCCTCTTTCCGCTCCCCCTCTCCCGCTCCCTCTCCCCCGCACCTGCATGCACGCCGCCACCACGGGCATGGGCTCCCGCAGCAGGTGAGACAGCACTGCCAGCTGGCCGCCGGGCAGCACCCCGCCCCACGCCGCCGCCTCGGTGGCCGCCGCCGCCACGCCCGCCGCCGCGCCGTCCGCCAGACGCCGCGTCGCCGCCGCCAAGTCTTGCAGCGCGCCGCAGGCGGCGTCGGCAGTCGCGTCCTCCAACGACGGCGGCGGCGCCGCTGCCGCCCCCGCGGCTGCGGACGACCCCAAGCAATCCTACGGAGGCATCCGGAAGAAGCCGCCCGGTTCCATTTTCATTCCAGTAGAACGGAGATTCCAAGGGAACAAGAAAAGAGGATGGAAAGGTCCTTCCCGCCGCCACACAGATTCGATCGCGCACGGCGCTGACGGAAAAGGCCGCCATGCGGTGCTGTACATTCGTGCAGTGTTTTACGGCAGACTGGTTATCGTGTGCACTGACAAAGGGTTACACGGGTATTCGAGCCGCGGGGCGGAGAGGGCCGTGGGGAGGAGAGAGATGAGGGCCCGGACTGCCCTGCACACACCTGAACCGCCAACGCAGTGCCATACAGTTTCACGTCCAACCGTCGCAGCTCATCCCAGCCAGCCGTCGTACACGCCGCGCCGCTGTCCACCTCCGTCGTTGTCCCCGACTCCTCCGGCGTCGCCGGAAGGTTGCGCAGCCGCTCGACGGCATCACGTAAACTCAGCACCTGCAGGGTGAGTTTGAAGGATGGCGAGGGCGATGAGGGCGAGAAAAAGGATGGCGAGGGGCTATGAGGGTAAGGGCTTTGACCATCCGACAGCGGTCTTTCCGGGATTGACAGATACGGGGACACCTCAGAAGGCGGCACGGAGCACTTGACTCGTCAGCACCGGCCCCTGCCACCCCGCCGCACACGCCGGACGTGCCGCCCCGCGTTCTCGCCCAGCTCCCGTCCCGGTGTGTTCGGGTTTCGGGTTTCTGGTTTTCAATCCAACCCCCCTTCCCGTCCCCTTCCCGTCCCGCTGCCCACAGCCCCGACCCTCTCACCCCCGGTGCCGTCGCCCCCAGCGCCCCCGCGATGCAGTGCGGCAGCAGCCACCGATGGGCCGCGGCGGCCGCCTGGCAGGTCCGCCACTCCGCGGCGGCGGCGGCGGCGGCGGACTCCGCGGAGCCGGGGGCGGACCACCAGCACCTGCGCCGGCTCGAAACCACGGGTACGGCACGGGTACGGCATGGAGTGGGCCGCGGGGCTCGGGTTCAGGTGGCGGCGTTCCGAAATTTACTACCGGTACCGTCTGGACGAGCTTCCGGGCGGCCCTGGCTGAATTTGAAGTTCGGCAGGAGCCTAGGCTAAATCATTGCGTCACCCAACCTGACCTGACCCGACCTGACCTGGTGGCATTCGGATGCGCGGCGCAGTATCCATCTGCCCAACCTTGCATCTCCAATTACTTTCTTTACCCCGGACTCCACCGGTCCCTTCACCGCCGTGCATCCCCTCCTTTGCTCTGGCAGCAGCAGCGAAGTTGAACGTGTCTGCCAATTTCCTATACCCCGCCCCGCCCCACCCCGCCCACGTCCCGCCCTCCTTCAAACCCCCACCCCGCCCCCGGCGCCGCACACCTGCCGTAGCCCTGCCCGCACACGCGCCCCGCCGCCCTGCTCCGCCACCACTCGCCCACACTGGCGCTGGGCCCGGCGGCGCAGGGCGGCAGCCACGTGGGCCGCGTGGAGAGGTCCCAGTTGAAACGCAGCGAGCCTGCGCGTCGGGTCGGGAACGCAAGAGGGGAGCGGCCGCAACAGCGCGGCGGAAGCAGGCGCGGGGGTGTTGGGGGATGGAGCGGAGACAGCCCAGGAGGCTGGGTCAGGGGCCTGCTGTCGGCATCAGGACAGGACTCCCCAAGGTGGAGACAGGACAGGACAGGACAGGGCAGGCGTCCTGCGATGCTGCGAACGAGTAGAGGCACGCAACGCGCAAGGCACGACAGCACCCCGCATAAACACGACAGGCCCCGTAGGTCAGTGAGTAGGCGAGATGGGTCAGAGATGGGCTTGGCCTCCGGTGTTGCATTTCTGATCCACACACACACACACTCACCGGCCGACGGGACTTGGTCGGGATGGAGCCGCCCCGCGGCCGCCACCGCCGCGGACCGCATCGCCTCCGCCGTCGGGAGGCCCTCAGCAGCGGCGGCAGCGGGTCCGCTGCTAGCCCCGGCGCCGCTCGTGCTGGCCGCGGCGGTCGACCCCCTGAGGCAGTCCGCCACGGCCGCCTCCGCCCTGACCACCGCATACGTGTGGGCGGCGGCCAGGCGCTCCCTAAAGGCCGTGAACTCCAACACCTGCGAGAGGGATGGACGATGGGGCCGTGGGGTTTCACAGGGGTTTCACGAGGCAGGACTGCGGTTTCCTTCCTCTGTTTATTGTGCGGAACGCAAGCGTTTCAACCCCGCGGGAAACGCCATGGCCCTCCAAACAACAACACAGCCGCTTCCCCCGGCCGCGGAAAACAGCGATCCGCAGTGTTGGTTGCAGTCCTACGCGGAGCGCCCGCCTTCGTTGCGTTGGCCAGTCGCCCTCATCCGGTTCCGTCTTGGCGTCCAAAGCTGCATGCGCGCCCGGCCTGGCTTGGCCTGGCCTGGCCTGGGCTGGGCTGGCCTACCGTCCCAACTGCACCGACCCCACAGCCACCCCTGCCCGGGGCGCGGGCGGTGGCTTGGACCCTGGCGGCCCTCCCCCGCACCCACATCCCTCCGCCCGACCCAAACCCTCCCCCCACACCCAAACCCGACCTTCGTGTAGCTCCCATGGCCGTACGCGGTGAACAGCGACTCGCCCGCGTCGCGTATGTGGTCGTCGAACAACGCCTGAGTGTCCCGGAGGGCCTTATGCAGCAATTGCTGCTGCTGGCTACCGGTAGGGTCCAAGGAAATTGGCGCCGCCGCCTCCGCCGGCGCCGCCGCCGCGCCGGCGCCGCCGTGCGGCCACGTCAGCAGCGGCGGTAGCAGCAGGTGGGCTGCGAGGGAGTCCAGCTGGATGTGCTTGATGTCCAGCTTGTAGAGATGCGCCGCGGCGGCGGCCGGCGCTGCCAGCAGCGCCGCCAGCGCCGCCAGCGAGATGCGCATGCCGGCGCCGAACGGCCGCGAGCGAACCGCGTCGGACAGGGCGCCGTACGCCGCCAGCAAGTACGGCATCGCGGCGGCGTCGGTCGCGGCGCGCGCCGCCGCCGTCACGAGCGCCGCCGCCGCCAGCACGGGCAGCTCGTCGGCGGCGCCGCGCTCGCGCTCGTCCAGTCCGACCTGTAACGGCTCCGCGGTGCCGTACAACTCCAGCAGCTCCTTGGACGCGGCCACACCCTCCTCGCAGGCGCGGAATTGCGGCAGGCCCAGATCGTCCCGAATCTGAGCGGCGCAGACCCGCCGCCGCAGCGACGCCAACGCGGCACGAGGCCCGTCGGCGGCGGCGCCGTCACCTGAAACCGCGGCGGCGGCGGCGGCGTCCGCCTCCGCCTGCACCGCCTCCGCCAGCCGCGCCGCCGCGTCCGGGCCCAGCTGCGCCACGTACGTCCGAAGATCCACGGCGCAGCTGACAAGGCTGCCGTACTTGCGGTAGTACGAGAGTACGGTATCGACGACGGCGGTTTCGGTGTCGGCGGTGGGCGCCGCGCGGTGGCGGCGCAGGGCCAGATCGACCTGGAGGGGTGTCCCCGGGAAGGTAAGTTAAAAAGTAACCGAAGTACCGAACCCAGAAACGAACCCGGGGACAACCACCAACGAACTCGGCGTATATTGGTCCATGGTTTGGGTCGGGCGGATTTCTTCTCTATACACCCAACCGGTGACAGATGATCGTTTCCGATACGTTTCCGGTCCCGCAAACGAACCCGTTCCCAAACCAAACCCGTTCCCAAACCGAACCCAGTTCGCGCACACGGTAGTTGTCATCCCGGCCCCCCTCCTGGAGCCTACCAGCGCCAGATCGGGTCCGCGCATGGTCATGGCTTTGCCGCCGCCGCTGCCCTCGCCGTTACCGCCGCCGCCGTTCTCCGAGGACGACGACGACGACGACACGTGGCTGCCCCTCGCCACGAGCTCCTGCGGGCACCCGTCCCGTCGCGCCCCGTCCCGCCAAACACCCCGGGCAGCGGTCGGGGGCAAGCCAATGTGAGGCGAGAGGTGTGTGTGGAGGGCGGTCAGGGCCGCCGAGAAGTGCAGGGGCGGGCACAAGAACAGAAAGATTGAAGGTGGCACTACTAGGGTGCTGTACCCGCATGCAAACGCCGCCCGCGCGGCACACACACACACACACACACACACGCATCGGAAGCCGGTGACGGCGCCGTCCGCGGCTCAGCTACCATCGGGGCCAAGGGCGATTTTGCACCGCGGCCGCTATGTGTACCTAAATTGGCGTTCCGCCGCCCGCCTCCGGGGCCCCGCCGCCCGCCGCCGGCTCTTTCCCCGTACGTACAGTACTCCGTCCCCGGCGCACCTGCAGGATGGACTCCGCCTGGGCGAAATCCTCCGGGCTGGAGCCGCCACCTTGTGTGGCGGACCGGGACAGGCACAGCACGACGACCCACAGGGGTTGGGGTGGGGTATAAGAATTGGAAGACATATTGGGAGGTTGGGGTGGGGTGGCGGGAAGGAGGTTGAAGCGAAAAGAGCCCAGACACACCCAGCCCGGAGGGAAGGGGACGGGGGGGCTGCTTGGAACCCTCCTTGGACCCCTGCCAGCGATCGCAACGTTCCAGCGACCCAACAGGACGACCAAGACCGGCAGCGGCCGCCAGGCCACGGCCATGCACTGAGTGGGGTTCGATGCGGCATCACGGGGTCGGTACCGCAGAAATTCATACGTCCCCGCAACCCCATATGCCAGTATGCCATATGCCCGTATCACGGGTAGCCCGCTTGCCCCTGGCCCATCGGCAGTCCAACCCGAGCAGCTGCGGTTCCACCCGCCGCAGGCTGCTCCATCTCCCCTGCCCGATGCGCATCTGCCGTACATTCGCGTCGTACCCGGAGGCAGCGGTACTCCCCGCGGCGGCAGCTGCTCCGCCACGCCTCCGCTGATCAGCACCAACGGGTGCTGGGGAGTGAAGGTGGGGCCCGAAGAGGCGGCGTCGGATGACCCAGACCTGCGTCCCGACCGGGCGGGAGGGCGGCAACGTCATATGCGGGTTTCGGAGCGAAGGACTGGTACTGCCACAGGCCCCTTGCTCTGTGTTGAGGGCCCGTCGGCTGCAAACCCAAATCGATTCGCAGCGCGGGGGCGAAACCCGTTCCTCCGCCCCACCGCCGTCTCCTGCGCCCGTGCCAATGTCAGTGCCGCTGCTGCTGCTGCTGCTGCTGCTGCTGCTGCTGCGACGCCTCCGCGGCTCGCGTCCACGCCCGCCTGTCCTCTCCAAATGAGGCCCTCCTCGATCCCCCCCCATGGCCTCTCATTACGGGCACTGCTACCGTAACACTGATGGGCAAAAAACACATTATCCAACGCCCGTTCATTGCATTCGGAAACCTTCTGCGGCCGTTGGAACCGGTTCCCTGGCCAGCCCTCCTACTAAACCACAGGATCCGCGCAGCCCGACTGACCCGTGGGTCGCGCTCTCCGCCGTCCCAGGCAGCAGGCAGTCCAGCAGCAGCAGCAGCGCCCCCCAGTCGTCCGGGTTGAGCGCCAGGCCCTCCCGCAGCAGCTCCGCCGCGGCGGCCAGGTCGCCCGACAGCGCGCTGAGCACCGCCCGCAGCTGCAGGCGCTCCGCGGGCAGCCGGATGGCGGCGGCGCCCAGGGGCCCCGAAACCAGGCCCAGCGCCTCCGCTGCCTTGCCCTGCGCAGCGCGCCGCCAGGCGGACGAGCCCCAGAGCGCGAGGGAAAGCAGTCAGCGCCGGCGCTGCTCTCCGGATGCCACGGCGTAGCGCGATGCCTTCCCTGGCTCGCACCGCGTGTTTCCGTCGCATCCTAAACCCGCCGCCCCTCCCGCCCGCCCACGATTCGCGCGATGCTGATGCTGCCAGCCTCCCGACCTCCCACCACTTTGTGCGTACCGCACGCAGTTGCTTATCAACCCCTCCGCTACCCCTGTTTCTTTTTAACCCCCACCTGCGCCAGCAGTACGTCGACATACACCATGAGCGCCTCGTAGCCCTCCAGCCGCTTGTCCTTGGCCGCCTGGCGGAGGGGTCGGAAAAAGGGAGCGAGGGATATAGGCAATTGGTAGACGTTTTGAAGCTGCGCCGCTCGCAAAGCCGGGGTAAGCGAGGCAGCTGTACAGCTGATGGCCGCGTCGGGGGTAAGACGAATCACGGCGCGTGTCATCATGGTCTTCTTCGACAGGCTTTCGGGGGCAATCATGCCACCATGCGTGGGACTCCGCGCGCACAGCTCCCGTGGACCGGTCACCACCTGCTTAGTCTCCTGTCACACGCGGTCGGTAGGCTTGGGACTTTTCGGGCCATCTACAGGACCTCCGCACATTCCTTGCTCGCGGAGCGGCGGAATAGAGCTGGGTTTAGCAAAGGCGCCCTTACGGAAAGGCCAGACCAGGCCCAACCCTAGAACACGCACCTGGCGCGCGACCATGCCCTCCGCCAGCGCCAGCAGCTTCTCCGGCTCCAGCGCCACCGCCGGCACCTGCCCCGCCGGCGCCGCCACGCCGCTTGCTCGCGCCCGCAGCGCCGCCCGCGCCTGCAGCAGGATGGACAGCACCACCCACCAGCCGTACCGCTCGACGCTGACGGCGGGCTGCAGCCCCACGGCCGACACCGCGCCGGCCGCCTTGCTCAGCTTGAGCGCCACCTGCTGTTGCTTCACGAAGTTAAACTCCCTGCGCCGGGGATGCCGACCCGGTTGGGCGCCATTCGATGGATTAGGTGTCATCCCACCGTGTCGGGTACTGGGTGTCATTCGAGGCACAGGCCCTCAGAGAGACCCACCATGACACGACCATGACACAAGCACGCGATCACATCCCCAAAGAAGCGGGGGTGCCCCCGGGCTCCGCCACACGGCACACTGACGCAGTCTTCGGGGGGCGGGGCGGGGCACAGAACTACAGGCGCGAGGAGCCGGCGTGCGCGGCGGAGCGTGTGCTCGGGCTGTCGAGCGGGGGGTGAGATAGAAAAGGAAAATGTCTGCCGAGCGGGGTAGCTGCATTCTTGGTGTCGGGCGACCGCTGCGCGGTCCACACACGGCTGCGCGGTCCACACACGGCCCCCTGGTGCGCCGCGAGCGACCGCGTCCGCGGCCCGACCCGGATGGACCCCACGCATTCAAGCTTCGTCCAACCAGCAAATCACAGCGCCATGGAGCCATTCAAGCTTCGTCCAACCAGCAAATCACAGCGCCATGGAGCCAACTGTCGAGCAGCGGGCCCCCCAGACACGCCCATGCGCGCATCTCTCCATGGTCCATGCCAGCGCGGGCAGGTGGTCATGGGATAGCCCCCACCTGACGTGCGACCCGAACACCTCGTGCTGCAGCACCAGCGCCAGCTCGCCGCCGCGCGGCGCCACCGCCGCCGCGGCGGCCTCGTACATGCGGGTAATGTCCGAGAAGCGGTAGCAGCTTCGGAGCACCATGGTGGCCAGTCGAAGCGTCTGCTCGTCCGTGGGCGTGGCTGCCAACACCTCATCGACCACCTGACGGCGGCGGAGGGGGGCCCGATGGGCGGGACGAGGCATGGTGACGAGAACTGTGGTGATGGTGATGGTGAACCACCGTGGTTCAAACCACGATGACAGTGGAAGGCTAACTCCCCCCGGGCACACCCAGCAAGGGTGGTGGTGGGGAGGAGGCAGCGGCCGGAGCTGTCGCTTATTGACCACTGGGCGTGGGTTGCCGAGCTGCGAGTTGGGATTGCCATGGTGGTCTTTGGCTGGAGGATTCCGCATGTACGACAGCGACCGACAAGTTGGTCAGCTCAAGTTGGGCCGATGGATACAAACGAAGCCGCGGGTGATAGTAGACGGTCCGTGGGCTCAGCTGGTGTGTGATCAAGCTGCCGATCTGCGTGTCTGCCAGGAAACGAACGGGCCGTTGGCGGCTCGTCGACCGGCGCCGATAGCGATAAATAACATCTGAGGCACCATCTTAATTTCATTTCGGTTGTAAATTACCTCGTTAGCTTCCTCGCGCTTGCCCGAGCGCTCAAGTCCGATCGCCTTCAACACCTTGATGAGCTCACTGTCTGGGTATTTTTGCAGTGCTTGTTGGCAGAGCTTGAGAGCTCCCTGCCAGCAGTATTGGATGCATGGATACGAGGGGGGATCAATATCCTTCTGTTCTGCCGACTGATTATGCAAACACAGCGCTAATACATCGCCGACAGTAATTGATTGTCCATAATCCCCACCTTCCAATTACGAGAATCCAATGCATCATAGATCGGCTTGACTTTCCGCTCGAATGCATCGGGGTCCTTAGGGCGCTTTGACATATTTTTGCCGTTAGTACCTATTGAAATAACAGGGTTCCGTGCACAAATCGTTATGAAAACTCAACCGGCCTGTAAATCATTGGTTGAATGTCCTTCGCAAAAGTTTTCATTGCGGAAGCCGTACCCGCTGCTGCCGGAAATGAGAGGCAGTTTCAGTAAACAGATCAGCAGACAAAGTAACAAGTAGGATGGAAATGTTCAAGTAGAGCTTGTTTAGCAAAGAATGTTGACTCTGACGCCTGGGCTCCAGTGAACTTCCTTGTACACGGACGCTCGGAACGAGTTGTTGAGCAACCATGTTCATATACCTTAGGTTCGTGTGCATCTTCAACCCTGGATTTATTAGCGGTCTACATCTGCTTACCCGCGTCTCTTATTCTTGCGCAGCAAGAAGATTGCCATCCCGAACAATGTAAAGCTTCGTTGTATATCTTGGAATACAGACCAGGGCTGGATTGCATGCGGTGGAGAAACTGGCTTGCTGAAGGTGAGTGTTAGCATGTGGACTTCGAAGTCCCGTCCTGCGCCTGTTCTTGGCCCCATCTCGGACGTGCCTCCCTGTTATAGGTTCTCCGTCTTGACGGCACAACTAGCAAAGATGTGAAAGGAAAGAAGGAGGGAGGGCCGCCGGGCGGCAACCTCTCCCTGAACCAGACCCTCGAGGGGCACAACGGCTCGGTGATGTGCGTGTGCTGGAACAACGCTTTCCAGAAGCTCACCACCAGCGATGAGTTCGGCCTTATCATTGTGTGGATGCTTCACAAAGGCATGTGGTTCGAGGAGATGATCAACAACAGGTGGGGGAGGGAGGGGGCTCGGTTAGGGGGCCGACCAAGAACTGGGTTTCTACGCTGATGTTGACCGACACATGCGCTCCCCTCCCTGTCCTACTCCTGCCCACGATACCGCACACACCTTCTCCCATCTTGGTATGTGCACCTGTTCAACATGCTAAACGAAGACACAATGGCTCGACCACGATGCCCGCCTGGCACGTGGAGGAGGTTCCATCTGCACGGGTGAAATCTGAACGCGCACCCGTGCAGACTGGTGCAACCGTATCAGACATTGCCGTCGTCTGGCACGGACGTGGCCATGTCAGCCTCGGGAGACCGCTGCTGTTCCCCCCCAAAATGTCCTTCTTCCCTTTCTGGGTTCTACGCGTGCACCTCCCAGGAACAAATCCGTCGTGAAGGACATGAAGTGGACGGCTAACGGGGAGAAGATTTGCATAATCTACGAGGATGGTGCGGTCATTGTCGGCTCCGTGGACGGCAACCGCCTGTGGGGCAAGGTGAGGCACCGGCGAGCGTCGTGGCAGCAGCTCGTCGGTGGGGCTACGTCGGCGGGGGCCTCACCGACAGGGAGGAGAGGAGGTTAAGAAACCAAACCGAGGATCGATCCCGGCCAGACGTACTCAAGGAGGGAAGGGGTTCTGCTATGCCGCAGGTGAATCTTTACATGTTACATATCGATTGTAAGGATTCAAAGATTCGCACAGATTCGCACCCGCGCACGCACAGCATTGCGGGGTGAATCCGTGCGGCCCAGGTTACATATCGATTGTAAGGATTCAAAGATTCGCACAGATTCGCACCCGCGCACGCACAGCATTGCGGGGTGAATCCGTGCGGCCCAGGTTACATATCGATCGTAAGGATTCAAAGATTCACACAGATTCGCACCCGCGCACGCACAGCATTGCGGGGTGAATCCGTGCGGCCCAGGTTACATATCCATGGTAAGGATTCAAAGATTCACACAGATTCGCACTCACGCACGCACAGCATTGCGGGGTGAATCCGTACGGCCAAGGCAGCAGACCGCCTCCAGCTGGTAGTCTTCCGGAAGAAACGCGCCCGAAAGCGCGCCAAATCGACAGCGTTCTTCCGACACTGTAGCCTTTCTATTACTCTACGGGTCGGGCATCGGGCACACGATGTACGCGTCCTGGCAGCTGTTGGGCACTGTTATGCCCGTGGCATACCACGCACGCCGGCCATGCCTCCCTACCAACACACAGAACCCGCAGCGCGCACACAGACGCATATCTGCCGCCCCGCACATCTGGTTCGGGTGGGTTTCTTGCGAAACCCGTCTGCCGCCCCTCCCTGGCGCCCGGCCGGACCCCTCACAGGAGCTGGGCATGGAGCTGGCGCTGGTGGAGTGGTCGCCGGACGGCCGCCTGCTGCTGTTCGCCACGCCGCAGGGCGACTGCCACGTGTACGACGGCAATGGCAACGGCGTGGCGAAGGTGCCGCTGTACTGCAATGAAGGATACGCGGGTGCGGCAGGGCAGAGGTGGAATGTGGGGGGTGTTGCCGAGTCAGGCTGCGGCGGGCGCCGCTCCCGGAGTCGACAACGAGGGGGCTCGGGATCGTGGGCCAATGACAGGTCATGTCGACACGGCCGGGATGCCCTCATGGTCTGGAGGTTGTGGTGTAGCTGCAGGGGTGTGACACGTCAGGAAGGCGTGGCTGGGGCACAACGGGAGTTGAGCACGGGCGCGGGGAACAGGCAACATGGCCGTATTGGGTTGGGAGCTGGGGGATGGTATCAAGGGTAACGCCCTGTCGGCAGAGGATGACCACCGTTGGTGTGCGCAGCGGGCAGCCCAGCGTCATAGCGGCCTGAGACACCGATAGGGGATAGCGCTGGACCCCTGGAGCGTGAAACGCGGGTCCGACAGCACCCGCCAACGAGTGCTGGAGTCGAAGGAGTCAAAGCAAAGGGGTCGGGGGGCCTGGTGCTCTAGGCCGTTCGATCGCAAGTGATCAAGGGCCCGGTATCACACGGCCCCTAACGGCCCCTAGCTTGCTATCCCTTGGGTGGGGCGCCAGGGGCGTCTGCCGCTGTGAAGCCGCCGTTCCGTCCCTCGATTTGCGTACCTGGCGTGGTTGTGATCGACCGCTGGCGTGTCTGCCCCGTCCCTGAGAACCTGACCCCGTCCCCGCACGGCAGGCGCCTCCAAGATCATCGGCGTGGAGTGGTACGACGGTGTGGAGGGGTATGCGGAGCCCAACTGCCCGGTGCTGGCGATTTGCCTGGACAACGGCCGCATGCAGGTGGGAGCTCGCGCATGGGAGTTGAGCGGGCGGCGCACGCGCCGCGGGTAGCGGGAAACAGGCGTGGCGGGACACGCGCATTGGGTTTCTTGTCACGGGAACAAGTGCGGTCCGTCCCCATGGCGTCTGGGCGCTTCACGGATTCCTTGGCGGCTAACGCGATAAACGCTACGTGCGGCAATGGCCACGGCCGTTACATCGCTCTTCTTAAGATGGGCTGCTCTCGTGGTTTGCGGTCTGGCCTATCGGACGGGGCGGGCGGCAGCCTGGATGTAAGCCGGCGGGCCTCGACAATGCCCTGACAGTGGCTGAGACACAGCACAGCGGGGGTGCTCGCACTCCCAAACCTGAACCTATACGCACAGAACCCACCCAGTGGACGGAACCCACCCAGTGGACGGAACCCACCCAGTGGACGGAACCCACCCAGTGTTGGTGTCCGCGCGCCGCACTCGGCACCCGGGCGGCCAAACCTGCCTGCCATGCACCGTCCGTCGGTCCGTCCGTTCGCCGCGGCCCACCGACGCGCCTCCCGCCCTCCCGTTCGCTGCGCCGCGGCCCTCAGCTGATGCGGTACGAGTCGGACGACAACGCGGTGTGCATCGACACGGGCATCAAGCCCGTCAAGGTCAAGTGGAACATGAACGGCACGGTGGGTGGTTGCACGTGGCTTGGGTGGGGTCCCACCCCTCGCGCGTGACTCGACTGGTTCGCACGTGGCTCTGGTCAACTGATGGGGCCGACATGGGCCTGTGACAGCGTCACGAGGACAGACCCGGCGCGGGATGAAAGGGGCTGACCCTTGGCAAGCGAGTCAGTGCTTACAAAACGCGGTGCTGACAAAACACGGTGCTGACAAAACACGGTGCTGACAAAACACGGTGCTGACAAAACGCGGAGCAGGGCCAAGTCAGCGTGGGGTTCCTCGCTTGCGTGCTTAAATAAAACTGCCAGTAGCGTGAATTGAACATGGCTGGCTCGTGTGCTACGTACCAGCTTTGCACTCCTGACCCATCCTCGGGTGTTCGAGGAATCAACAGAGGAATCAACAGAGGAAGCACCTAGGCGTCCCGTGGGCCCCCCTTGTTCCCCGCCCCGCGACAGATCCTGGCGGTGGCGGGCTTCCAGATGAGCAGCGCGGTGGCCGACGGCCGTGAGCTGTGGATGGTGCAGTTCTACAACCACAACGGTGAGAGGGGTTGGACCTTGGACGGGCTGCGACCGGCGGAGCGGCCCGGATGGGCATGTCGGGGGGAAGATGCCTGGGTTGGGGCTCGGGGGCACAGCAGGCTGCCCTTCCGCGACCCGATGCGTTCGGCGCCCCGCAAAGCATGGTGCCCTTGCGGCCATGCGGCCGCTAAGGGGCGGACGATTGTCGGTTATCGGGGTTCTGGTCGTATCCCTACGACCGCTGCCCTTCACCACCCCCGGAAAACGTTTCGGACAGCTTTACCGCTTAGCCATGGTCTCTGCTATTACCACGTCCTCAGACGATTCGTTTCCTGCCGCTGACACACGCACGGGCATCCTGCCGCTGTCTCGCTGTTTTGCTGGATGTGGGCGGATTCCTCGTCCCGTGCTGCCGTGGCTGGGCGCCTCGTCCCGATTCCCCCTGCCCCCCCCTGCGGTTGCTCCCTCAAAAAAACCATCTTTCGCCTGGCAGGCGAGCACCTTCGCACGCTGCGCGTCCCGGGCGGCGGCATCTCGGGCATCTCCTGGGAGGGCAACGGGCTGCGCCTGGCGCTGGCGGTGGACAGCTACGTCTACTTCGCAAACGTACGCGGGGGAAGGGGAGAGGGTGCGGGGCGGCCGGGTGATGTCCGTCACTCCACAAGTCCACATATAACTGGAAGGGGTTCCAAGAAAGGGGCCCGATTCTTGCCAGGGGGAGGGGTTTGACAGGGTTCGGGGCTGGGACTGGGGAAGGGGCGGGAGGGCGAGGAAACGGGACGGGGCAGGGAAGGGGGCCGTCCGGTTCAGGGATGCAAGACCGGCAGTCGCCAGGGGCGCGGCGCGGATGTACATGTGGTAACAACGGCGGGAGGGATCGAGCTGGAGGCGCCCTGCCCGCCCCATCCAGTCGGGGAGCGGCCGCGGAGGGGACCAGCGCGCGCTTGGAGTGCGGGTTTTGGCGCGCGCGCTCGGGCGCTTGGCCGACGCCCGAGGATGCTGCCTGCATGGTCCTCCTCACGGAGGATGCTGGGTGGCTCGACCGACACCGCAGCATCTATACACCCGACCGCCCGCTCCCTCGCTTGAGCGTGGCGCTGAACTACGGGCCCCTGCAGTCCCTCGCGCTGCCTGCCCTCCCTTCAAACCTCCGGAGATGGCATTCCCAGTGCCCCATCGGCGAAACCCCGCCACCGCAGCGCAGCGTCAATACGTCTGCGAACGTCCTTCACCCCACCACCACGACACCGCCACCACCACCCTCTTCGCTTCCCTTGCCCCTGCCAGGTGCGCCCCGACTACAAGTGGGGCTACTTCTGCAACACGCTGGTGTACGCCTTCAACCGGCCGGACCGCTCGGAGCACTGCGTCATGTTCTGGGACACCAAGAACAACGACAAGTACCCCAAGTACGTGCGCAAGCTGGTGGCCATCCAGGCCTTTGGGGACTTCTGCGTGCTGGCGACCAAGGTGCGGGGACGCGGGGGGCCCGGGCGGTCGGGCGGCTGCGCCAGGCGTTACTTAATGCTTCAGGATTCAGGCCTGCCGTTACTGTCATGCGAGTTGTGTAAGGTTTCTGGCAGGCCGTTGGTCTGGTCGGGGGACCCGATGCGCGGCGCGGCCAGCTGGGGGGTCGGGGGTGGAGGGGTTGAGGCGCCGTCCGCAGCAGAGTCAATGGACTGCCGTAGTACCTATGCGCCGCGAGCGCGATAATCCGGTCACGAACACCTGCTGTGCTGCTGAGCTGATCCAGGGGGGCCGTTGGCCCTCATGGGCGGGTTTGACCGGATCGGACCTGATCTGACCGGACCGGAACCGGACCGGACCGGGCCATTTCGGTCGCCGGATGACCGCATCCCAGCCGCAGCGCGGCGTGTATGCATCGTGTACAGCAGCAGCGGCAGCAGTGACCGTGCTCCGCCTGCACTACTCCTGGGTCCGTCCCCGCAGGGCGAGAACCAGGGCGAGCACATCCTCATTCTGTGTAACGCCATCGGCTCGCCCGTGGACTCCAAGTACATCGAGGTGAGGGTGCGGGCTGCGGGCTGTGGCCGAGGGCCCGCACGCGGGGCCCTCGAGGAAGGGGGGAGCGGGCGTGAGGGCGCGTGTGGGGTGCCCCCCTTTTTGTGATGCCCAAGACAGCGACCCCTCTGTCCCCATCCTCCGACGGCAGCGCAGCTTCAAAATGTCTACCCGTTTCCTATACCCCGCCTCCGAGCATTGTGCGGGTTGCTCCCGGCGCGGTGCGGGTTCTCGCAAGCCAGAGGAGCCCCGAGCCAGCGCATACACGCATGCACGCACGCGCTGGCAGGTGGGCTTGCCATCAGGCCCTACAGCATGTGCAGCTCCGTTGACTCGCTCCCACCGCATCCACCGCAGCGCACCGCACTTCACCGCGCCAGCCCTCTGGCGGATCTTTGTGTAGAGCCCCACCATATGGCCCTTTCGTGGCGTGCGTTCCACCTGTCTCCCCTCCCCCCGCCTTACACGACGATCGTGGTGCTGCCCGATCTTGGCCAGCTCCTTGCCTTGCAGAGATCGGCGCTAGTTGTGCGGGCCACCAATGCGAAGCAACCCCCCGTCGTCCTCCCCGCACCCTCCCCCCAGGTGGAGCCCAAGTACCTGGCCATCACCAACTACCACGTCATCGCCGCCAACGACGAGGTGGTCTACGTCTGGCAGTTCCGCACGTCCTTCTCCAAGGTGGGTGGGTGGGTGGGTGGGTGGGTGGGTGGGTGGAGCGGCGCTCTTGGGGCACCCTTTGGCCGAAACCTCGAGGAAGCGCAACGCGAGGGACTTCGGAACCCGTCCGCTGCCTGCACTCCGCCCCCCGCCCATCCCATCCCATGCCATCCCGCCCTACCTCCTACCTCCACCCGCCCCTCCCCCGCAGGTCCTGTCCACGGACATCAACGCGGTGAAGCGCAAGGACGTGCGCGAGAAGATGTTCTCAGTGGACGACGCCAACCCCTCCATGGTGCGTGATGCCGCCTCCATCGCCCCCACCAGCACCAGCACCACCACAGGGGGCAGGGGCATGGGTGGGAAAGGAAGGCAAAGCCCAGACGAGTGCAAGGCAAATGCTGCAGGGGCAGTTCCCAGGCTAGGTTAGTGGGGAAGGGAGATGCCCGGGGGGGGGGGGGAGGTCCGCAACCAGTCCTACGGTCCTGCGCCCTATGTGACCCGCCCGCGACGACGTTTGGGCTCTTCCCGCCCCCCTTCCTCCCCCCGCAGCAGCCCAGTTTGGAAATGTCTACCAATGTCCTATGCCCCCACCCCGCCCCACCCCACCCCCGCCTCCTCCTGCAGTCGGACCGCTCGGCCGAGTCGTTCCGCAACATGACCACCCAGACCACGGACCCCATCGCCTGCATCACCGCCTGCGACTCGGTGCTAATGATCGGCCGCGCGTCGGGGGTGGTCAACCACTACTCGCTGCCGCACCTGACGCTGGACTCGCAGCACGTGCTGAGGTGCCGGCCGCAGGTGCGCGCGCAGGGGGCCCCGGCCCCGGGGGCAGGTCGGCGCCCGGGGAGACGGGAGGCCGGGGCCAGCTTCCTTAAGTGTCATTGATGCTGTTACAGTGGACCCCG
Organism: Eudorina sp. 2006-703-Eu-15; assembly: GCA_003117195.1. Classification (NCBI taxonomy): domain Eukaryota; kingdom Viridiplantae; phylum Chlorophyta; class Chlorophyceae; order Chlamydomonadales; family Volvocaceae; genus Eudorina; species Eudorina sp. 2006-703-Eu-15. The sequence goes on along the minus strand of BDSI01000068.1, from coordinate 277,339 downwards.
CGGGTCATCGGCGACAGCCGTGTTTATTTGTCCGTGGCAGACTGCGTGGCATGTCAAAGGGGCTGCCCGCCTGATCCATGACTGCCGAACCCTGACGAATCCCGACCTCACTCCCCTCCTCGCCCAGATGCTGAGCCTGAACTGCAACCTGACGAAGATGTCCATCATCGACATCAACGGGGTGCTCACCTTCTTCGACCTGACCGCGAAGGCCACCGGCGGCGGCGCCAACACCGTGGGCGAGCACCTGTCCTTTGAGCGCAAGGTGCGGCGGTCGAAGCACGATGTCCCATGTTCGTGCCCGATTCGGAGCAGCTCCCGGGACCGGCCCATGCTGGGTCGGACCTGCACCCTAGAGAGTTCCCCCTGCCTGGCGTTAGGCGCATTGTTTCGCTCCGGTGTTAACTACTTCAGTTATTATTTATCAAGGCCCATACGGGTCCACCTTGTAACGGTTGCATTACAAAGGCCCACAAGGTGGACTTCGTCACTGTGCTGGAGATCCTTGTACAGTCGAGTCTCGTTTTGTCGGATATTTGCTCTGGCAGCAGCGCAATATAAATATGTCTTCCAATTTCCTATATCCCCCCCTGCCCCGGTCACTCACCCTCCCACCCGGTCCCCTGTCCTGCCCCGCCCTGCACCCACCTCGCCTTCCCGCCGTCTCCTCCTCTCCCTCCCCCAACTCCCCAACTCCCTGTCCCCCTCCCCCCCCCACACACACCTCAATACCCCACGGCCCCCCTACCGTACGCCTCTCCATCCGCAGGACGCCTGGGACATGCGGTGGGCGGACGACAACCCCGAGCTGTTCGCCATGATGGAGAAGACCCGCATGTACATCTTCCGCGGGCTGGACCCCGAGGAGCCCGTCACCTCCTCCGCCTACCTCTGCTCCTTCCACGACCTTGAGATCACCGCCGCCTTCCTGGACGACATCATGCAGCAGCCCGACCAGCCCGACCTGGAGTTCATGGTCATGTACGAGACGCGCAGCCTCAGGTGAGCTGCACGCGTGGGGCGCGGGCGTGGTGGGCGTGGTGGGCGGCAGGCCGTGGACGTGGATGTGGACGTGGATGCGCGGCAGTCCGTGTGGCCGTGAGTGTGCGGTAGCGGATGAGATCCCATCACCCTACCCATAAACCCATGAATCCAATCCTCTACACACACATACACTCCCGGCACAGTTATCTTTTACACACACACACACACACACACACTCCCCAGGCTCGGGGGGCGGGCGTGGTTCTTTTCCTAAACCCACACTCCCACTCCCCGCCCGCCTCCCCGCGCCCGCACACACCGCGCTCCAGGGACACCCGCGAGCTGCTCAAGAGCGCCAGCGTGGACGACGCGTACGCGTTCGTGGACAGCAACAGCCACCCGCGGCTGTGGCGCAACCTGGCGGAGCACGCGCTGGAGGCGCTGGACTTCACCACCGCCGACAAGGCCTTTGTGCGCTGCGCCGACTACCAGGGCATTCAGTTCGTCAAGCACCTGGGCAAGCTGGACGACAAGGCCAAGCAGCGCGCCGAGGTGGGCGGGCGGGGGGTAAAAGAACCTGCCCAGACACACCCTGCCCGGCGACAAATACCAACGATAGTTACCGGTACCTGAAAGGCAAAGGAGGAAACGCAAGCGAAAGCCAAGAAGCCGCGCCACCATCGGCGGGCGGGGGGGAGTGGGCTTGGGGTGCGGGTTACGGCGCGTAGGGAAGGGCGGCGGCGGCGGCGGCGTAGCAAAGGGTTACGGCGCGGGGGCAGTACGGGAGCGGTGAGGGTGGAGGTGATTGGGCTGGGGCGGAATGGGAGGTGGTGGCTGGTGGGAGAGGTGGTGCTGCCGGAACGCTACGAGAGGGTTGGAGGGCAGAGGGGCGTTGCAGTGCCGCAGGCGCCGCTGGACCGGGAGGAACGATGGGGCGGGGGAGGCAGGCACCACAGGACGAAGGCGGGCCCCGCACCGGATTGCACCTCCGCCAAGCGCGGTCCCTGGGCACTGGGGAGGGGTGCCCAGGGAGCTGTCCATTGTGGGGAGGGACCTGTCCATTGTGGGGAGGGACATGTCCATTGTGGGGAGGGACCTGTCCATTGTGGGGAGGGACCTGTCCATTGTGGGGAGGGACCTGTCCATTGTGGGGAGGGACCTGTCCATTACTTCACCACCCGCCAGCACCACTGCCGGGCCATCGCCCGCAGTGACGACATGGGTGGTGACCGGGATGGATGGTCTACCCCATAAGCCCTGCCCTGGCCTGACCTGCCTTTCACGGCTCCAATCTGCCCTTACTGTCCCGCCCCGCCCCATGCGCTGGTTCTGTCAGGTGGCGGTGTACTTCAAGCGCTTCGACGAGGCGGAGCAGCTGTACATGCGGATGGACCGCCCTGACCTGGCCATCGACATGCGCATGAGGCTGGGGGACTGGTTCAAGGTGGGGGCGCGGGGGAGGGGGAGATGAGGGAGGGGCCGGAAGGTGGGAGTGGAGGGCCGTAGACTTGGTCCAGTGTTTGCGCTGGGGCGGGCTTTGCAGGCTGGCCAGTTGCGCTCCGGAGAGGTTGGTGAGTAGCCTCGCTCTATGGCGCTCTCTCCTGCTCAGTGGCAGTCAGGGCCGCCACCCCTGTCAGTCACTGAGCTCTTCCTTCTTTCCTCCTTGCCATGTCCCTCGTGACACGGTTATGTACTGATGCCAACACATGATCTCATCTCTCCAGCAGGCATCGCAGTGTGTGTGCTGTCCACAAAATCCGTGTCCCCTCTCTCTAGTTGTTTATTGGAAAACCGCCCTCTCCCCCCCTTCCCTGCCCCCCTCCCTCTCTTCCCTCCCGTCCCGTCGCCAGGTGGAGCGGCTCATCCGCGAGTCCAGCGGCGACGACACGCAGCTGCTGAACGCGCACAACAAGATCGGGCAGTACTACAGCGACCGCCACAAGTGGGGCAAGGCGGCGCAGTACTACGCGCAGGCCAAGAACAGCGAGATGCTGGTCGAGTGCTTCTACGCGCTGGAGGTACGGGGGCGCTGTGCGGGCCCGTCGGTGTGGGACTGCGCTGTCGGGGCGGGGCGGGGCGGGGCTAGAGGGGGCGGAGGATGGGGCTTGATCGACAGCCAAGGGCACCCAGATTCCGTCCAGCTCTGTCCGTGTAGCTCTGTCTGTGCTTCCGACCCGGGCGGATCAGGCGGCGGGGCCGGGTGACGTCCTGTGGGCTGCGGTCCTCTGGGGCCCCGCGCGTCCCTACGCGGATCGCCCCTCCCAGCAGCGCCGCACCGCGCGTCATCACACACACCCCGCCGCTGTCTCGCCGCCTTCCGCGAGTCTGCCCCTCTTCTCTCTGTCCCTCCCTGCCTCCCTTCCCTCCCCCCTGGGCCAGGACTTTGTGGCGCCTCTTCCCCTCCTCCCCTGACGTCTACAAACCCGAAACCCATTCCGTCTTGAAACCTCTGTCCCTTGCTCAACCTCTCCGCAAAACTGCATTCCGTATCACTTACGTTTCCGCCCCCACCCCCTGGCCAGGACTTTGTGGCGCTGGGCCGATTGATGGACGCGCTGCCCGACGGCTCGCCCCTACTGGCCAACATCGGCGAGAAGTTCCAGAGCGTGGGGCTGTGCAACGAGGGCGTCACCGCCTTCCTCAAGGCCGGCGACACGAAGCGGGCCATCGACTGCTGTGTGCTGCTCAACCAGTGGGACCAGGCGGTGCAGCTGGCGCAGGTGCGGACGAGGGAGGGAGGGGAGGGGAGAGGAGGGGAAAGGGGGAGAGGGAGGGACGGAGGGTTGGAGCGGAGGGCTGGGAGTGGGCGGGGGCATGGTAAGAGGGAGGACGGAGGTGGGCCGGACGGGAGGGCCGCAGCGGGTTGGGGGAGGGCCGGGTCGAACAGGGTCGGAAATGGGGCCTGGCAGGGTGATGGGTGGGAAGAGAACTCCGGGGGCTGGGTCTCACCGGGGAGCCTGCCCAGACGTCAGCCGCCTGTCCCCCCTGCCGCTATGTTGTTATCAGGGGTTTTTGCTGGGTATGGATCCCCGCCAGCAGCCAGCAGCCAGCACCCTTGCCGGCACCCTGGCCCGAGCGGCCCTCCCCAGACCGGAACCCCGCCGCCGCTGCTGTTGCCCGTCTGAGCGCCCTCGCCTGACTGCCTGCCCCCCGCGCCCCCGCCCCCGCCATGCGCCTCCGGTCCCGCAGGCGCACAACTTCCCGCAGATCGAGCAGCTGCTCGCCAAGTACGCCAACCACTTGCTGGAGAAGGAGAAGGTGATCATATGGGGATCTAGGGTCCGGGGATAGGAGCGGGATGGGCATGTAGGGCAGGTCCGTACGGCACTTGGGGATGCCGGGATCTTCAGAAGACGGCGGCAGCGGCAGCAGCAACAGCAGCCGTAGGGGGGAGCGATCTACGCGACAAAGCCATTCTTGGCCGGGTGACGCCGAGTCGAGCCGGACAATCCGACACCTGACCGAGGAGATCAGCATCGCGGTAGGTTTGCCGCCTTGCACGCCCATCCCACTTGGGCACCGCACCGCCTTGTTCCGCGGCTTTCCACAATTAATCCTGCCCGCCCTTCTTCTCCCCTTCTTTCCGCCTCGTCGTCGTCCCATTTCCCGTCTTCCTCCTCCTCCTCCTGCTTCTTCTCAGGTGATGGACGCCATCGAGCTGTACCGCAAGGCCAACCACTCTATGGAGGCGGCCCGCCTGCTGCAGGTGGGTGAGGTGGGGGGAGGGTTTGCGGTAGGGGGGTTTGGCGTGAGGTGTGAGAGAGGGGCAGCCGCTCGCTGGCACCGCTGTGTGATCAGACCCGGCCGTGTGCCCGTGACCACCACCCATCTGCGAAATTGGACCCACCGGCCCCACGGAACCGCCGCCGCCGCCATTCCCTCGCGGCCTTCTTCTCCCCCCCCCATACACGTCAGGACCTGGCCAAGAAGTGCGCCGCACAGAAGGTTCACCCGCTCCGCGTCAAGAAGCTGTACGTGCTGGCGGCGCTGGAGATCGAGAAGTTCAAGAAGCGCACGCTGGAGATGGCGGGGCCGGACAAGACGGCGGCCACGCTGCTGGGCACCGGCGCGGGGGCGGGCGGCGGCGGGGGCACCGCCACCATGGCGGCCACAGCGGCGCAGGTGCGCGCGGGCGGAACGGCGGATGGCGGAAGGGGGCTGGGCGGGGGCTAGGGGGCTGGATGTGCGGGGATGCGGGGGTTAAAAAAAGACAGAAACCCGAGAAACGGGGATGTGGGGCGCGGAGGGAGGCGCGCGTCTGTGGCGGACCAGTCTGCCCCCCCATGCCCCGTTGTGGCCACCGATTTTGCCCCTCAAAACTGGGCCGCCACCCAACCCGAACCTAACCGAACCCAACTGAACCAACCACCAACTGAATCCACCAACCGAACCCAAACACACCCGAAACCAACCGAACAGACGCTCGCGGGCCTCATGACGCTCGAGTCGGTGGTCTCCGGCGAGGCGGGCGTGGACTCGGCCTGGCGCGGCGCGGAGGCCTACCACTTTTGGCTGCTGGCGCACCGGCAGCTGTACGGCGGCAACGTGGACCTGGCCATGCGCACCGCGCTGCACCTGCGCGAGTACGAGGACCTGCTGGACCCCCTGGAGATCTACTCCTTCCTGGCGCTGGCGGCCTTCTACAACCAGTTCTTCGGGCAGTGCTCCAAGGCGAGTGCCGTGATCATCTTGTCAAGGAGCGCGCGGGTTGTAGAGGGGGGGACGGGAGTACTACTGTGTGTGTCGGAGGGGTATAGGAAAATGGTAGACACATTCAAACTGCGGAAGGGGAGCCCGCGCTGGTGCGGTGGCGGGAGTGCGCGTGTGGGAGCACGGGCGCGCAATGTGGTGTCCGTTCCGTTCCGTTCCGTGTGTCGACCTTCCTGCACACGGCACCACGAGGTCCGTCCCACGGTTCTGTCCATGCGCATCCGCATCCCAGCGGAGTTTAGGACCTCCGCCAACCGCCCCGCTGCCGGGATGCCGGGATGCCGGCCCGCGCTGTTGTGTGTGGCGGCTGCGGCTCTGCGGCGCTGCGCCTCCTCCCTCCCCTCCCTCCCCTCCCAACAGGCGTTCATCAAGCTGGAGTCGATGCCCTCCATCCCCACCGACAAGCGCGAGTCCTTCGCCGACCTGGCCATGTCGATCTTCCTGAAGCACCCGCCCGCCGACCCGCGCGCGCTGCGGGAGACGCGCGGCAAGAAGGCGCCCGGGGCGGCGGCGCCCGTCAGCACGCTGGACGCGCTGCTGGAGGACCTGGGCGGCGGCAGGGAACAGGTGGGCGGCGGTGTGTCTGGCGAGGAGGGAGGAAACCCGCCGACACCCTACCCACGTGCCCACTTACCGTACCCACACACTTACCATGACGACATGCCAACACGTGTTGGTGGGTGGGTGGGTGTGCGTCGGCAGAGAGGCAGGGCGGTATGCGCGATATGAGACGGGCGCGGCAGCGCCCAAGAAGTCGCCGGCAGAGGCGCTGTCGTCTTGGCGCGCTGTTTAGTACCGTATTCCGAGTGCCGTGCTGGGGATAGGAGGTTGCGCGATGCCTCTGAAGAAGGACGCGCGGAGGGCGGAGGGCGGAGGGCGAAACGTAGAGACCCACGCGACCCACGCGACCACCACCCCGACCACCCACTCGCCCTGGCTGCGCAGGTGTGTGTGGCCAGCGGCCGCATCGTGCACGACGGCAACGTGGTCCGCTGCCGCGTCTGCAAGCACCTCTCCATCACCCACGAGCTGCGCGGCAACACCGTCTGCCCGCTGTGCCACTCGGCGCTGCCAGCGGCCCCCGCCGCCGCCGCGTCGGGCCCGCCCGGCCGGACCATCTCCTCCAAGGCGGCGCAGATGTCGCACCTCTACGCCGGGTACTGAACACTGAACACCGCGCGGCAGTCGGGCGCCGGCCACAGTCCGGGTTCTTGCGGGTCCTCGAGTAGCCGCTCGGTGGGGTGGTACGGAGGGCCCCCTGGGGCGGGTCACTTGACTTGTTGCGGGAGAGCGGCCGCCGTGGGGCCCAAGGGGCCGGGCGGAGGGCAACCCGTGCTGTGCTGTACTGTGCTGTGCTGTGCTGTGCGGATGCGGCCAGTTGGAGCCGCTGAGATGAGAGTGGGGTGCTGATGATGGGGGGGATGGGGCGGGGCCGAGGGCGGGGAGCCAGGGGCCGGGAGTGCGCCCGCAGCGGGGGCGGGGCAGGGCAGGGGTGGGGCAGCTATGGGCGGCACGGGGGCACGTGCGCCGGTGCGCTAGGTGGGGGGAAGGGGAAGGGCGGGGCGCCGCGGGGCTGTGGGGTGAAGGTGCTGGAGGTCCAGCTGGGGTAGCGGGGTAGGGGTAGGGGTAGGGACAAGCGGCGCGAGCGTGGGGGTGGAGGGCAGGGTGGCTAGCCCGACCTGATACACCGGCCCCGATACCGGCCGCGATGCGATCTTGTGCTCGGAGGGGCGCTCCAAGCTGATGACGTGATGAGCACTTCAGAGCGGGCCCGATGCGATCTTCGGCTAGGGTTCGGAGGGGCGCTCCAAGCTGATGACGTGATGAGCACTTCAGAGCGGGCCCGATGCGATCTTCGGCTAGGGTTCGGAGGGGCGCTCCAAGCCGATGACGTGATGAGCACTTCGGAGCGGCAGCCCGCGCGAGTACGCCTCGTCGTGACGCCGCCGGTCGGACCGACTTGTACATATGTTAAACCTGGAACGGCATGGCATCATCATGAATTGGCGTTGCTGAGACGCTGTACCGTACCGTACCGCATCGCGAGCCGTGCCCCGGGCGGATGCCGTCGGACGGACATGTCGTGATTTTCCCGCGGGGATGGTGCAAGGACGGAGCACGGTCCCGCGGGGGCGCGCGCGCGCGCGTTCACGTGCGTGATGTGAAGTGCGAACACATTTGCCGTGTCTAGGCGAGCGCTGGGGCGGCGAGACAGGTGTATGTGCAGGCGCCGGGCAGCGGCCCTCTGTGACATCGAGCATGCAACCGTGACAAGATGGATCCCGTCGTTCCGGCCGGGCGATCCAATATAGCCCAGGTAGCTCCTCCGCCGGCGCCTCGTGGTCGTACCGTGGGGCGTGACTTGCACCGTGTGAGCGAGGGCGGGGCGCCGGGGACCGACGGGACGATGTGGAGCGCCGCCCTCTGGGCCGCCTGGCCCGGGTACTCCCAAGGTAACAATCCGGGTACCTCGCTCCGGTGCAGAATCGAACCGGGAATAGCCCAACTTGAAAATCTCCCTTTGGAGAATTGTAGTCTAGAGAAGCGCCCTCATGGACTGGCGGAGCTCTCGGTCATGAGGCGTCTTGCGACTATTATTACGAATGTTACAGCGGGCCCCGCGGGCCATCGGTGACAGCCGAAGCTTCCTCACCAGTCAGTTGCGGATGCGGCGATATGGACCTGATAGCGAATGTCGGGTCGCAAGGGCCGTCGGCCGTGACGTGCCGTTTGATCGATTGCTTGGCTATGCGGTGCGCAAACAGAGCAGTGTCCTCTGCCTGGCCTAGACAAACCTGATCAGTGATCCGCCGCCGTGGGTTGCCGTTCTCTAGGAGCTGAACGGGGACCGCTGAAGGCTCCCCTCGCGAAACGCTGCGCTGGACAAGGAAGCTCTTGAGGCTTTGTTCAATCAATCAAGCTATGCTTGCTTATCATTACAGGGGTTACGTCCAAGTTAGGCCTGGCACAAGCCACAGCCGAATCCAGCAAAAAATGTAACAGGATGGATGGCCGGCAGGAGCAATATCGGTAGCAGCGGCGGTCCCACACAGCCACAACCGACAATCCCATTTTCGGTCGTCTCCGAAGGACTGCACTGCACTGTCGTGCACCGTACACCTTACAACATCTTGACCGCGCTCGGCCCAAGGCCGATCACCTCCTTACCCATGTCGGGTAACCTCATGCCGCATTCCAGACGAATGAACAAACAAACCCAGCACATACATTTGTTCCAGCATGATCTCTCGGCGCATTACATCCCAGAGCTACATCGCATCCTACGTCGCTACCCCTCGCCACCTCACAGCTCCATCACACATGCTATGGGGTCTTTCACCGCATCAGCCCGCGAGGCCCCCATCTATCTATGGTTCTCCACCTTCATGTATCCTCTCTCCATCCATCGAGGTCTATCACAGCCTCTTGGGAGCCGCAGTAGCAGATCTGTCCGGGTCCCGTCTAGCTGCTACTGCCTGGTCCTACTGTCTGTACTATTCCCCAACTATTCCCCTCTCCGCACCCTTCCTCCTGCCGGGACATAATTAATAATTCATATCTGCCACGCACCGCGCCCTCGCCCTCCAACGCGGGTCCGCAGCCACCACCATCCTGTGTGACGTGCCGTACACCCGACGGCCGTACGTACACCCTGCAGGGTTGCTCGTCTCCCTCGCAGCATTCGCGTCTCCCGGCGGTTCCGGGCAGCCCCACCTACCTCCGTCTCAGTTTGTTGTCCCACTACCGTACTCCCATACGTTTCACCACCCTCCAGACTTCCGCCCCTCCTTCCCCCTGCATGACCCTGCGGTCATGCATACGTTGCTTCGCTACTGCACGCAGGACATATCAATCGTTCGATATGTGTCCAGTTGGGGTTGTTGTTATGTAATGTAATGTAACCGTTACAAGGTGGACCCGTATCCCGTGTTGTTGTTGTTGCCGAATTCAGGGTTCTTTCAGCCGGTCTTCTTCTTGGGCGGCGGCGGCGAGTAGTAATCAAAGGGCGGGGGCCCCTCCTCCTCCTGGGGCGGCGGCGGGCGGAGGCGGGCGGGAACGATCCCCGAGGGCTGCTGAGAAGGAGGCGACCTGAACGGAGGGGAACGGAGTGAGGGCGGCGAGACATCCACCCGCGGTGAGGACTGCGTTGAAGACGACGGGGGAGGAGGCAGCCGTGATGATGGAGGCGGTGAGGGGGGCTGGGGCGGCGGCTGCGGCGATTTCAAAACTGGCTGCTGCATGAACGGAGACGGGGACGATCGAGTAATCGAGGGAGGTGGCAGGCCAGACCGGATCGATTGTGGCGGTCGAAGGTACGGCGGTGGTGGACGGGGTTGAGTCGCTAGCGGCGGCGGGCGGGGCTGGGTCGACTGTGGCGGCGGGCGGGGATGGATTGACGGCGGCGGCGAACGGGGCTGAGACGACGAGGGCGGCGGGCGGGAATTGCTTGTCAGCGGCGGCGGGCGGGGCTGAGTCGATGGCGGCGGCGAACGAGGTTGGGTTGATAGCGGCGGCGGGCGGAAATAGTTCGACGGTGGCGGCGAACGAGGTTGGGTTGACGGCGGCGGCGGGCGGGGCTGGGTTGACAGCGGCGGCGAACGGGGCTGGGTTGACAGCGGCGGCGAACGGGGCTGGGTTGACAGCGGCGGCGAACGGGGCTGGGTTGACAGCGGCGGCGAACGGGGCTGGGTTGACAGCGGCGGCGAACGGGGCTGGGTTGACAGCGGCGGCGAACGGGGCTGGGTTGACAGCGGCGGCGAACGGGGCTGGGTTGACAGCGGCGGCGAACGAGGTTGGGTTGACGGCGGCGGCGAACGGGGCTGGGTTGACAGCGGCGGCGAACGGGGCTGGGTTGACAGCGGCGGCGAACGGGGCTGGGTTGACAGCGGCGGCGAACGGGGCTGGGTTGACAGCGGCGGCGAACGGGGCTGGGTTGACAGCGGCGCGGGCGAGGGCGGGGGCGGGTAGGGCTGGGTTGTCAGCGGGGCTGAGTAGGGCTGCTGGGAAGAAGGCGGCGAGGGTGGGCTGGGCTTGGCCAACGGCGGGGCTGAATAGGGCTGGGTTGACGGCGGCGACAGCGGCGGCGGGCGGGGCTGGGTTGACAGCGGGGGTGAGTAGGGCTGCTGGGAAGAAGGCGGCGAGGGTGGGCTGGGTTTGGCCAACGGCGGGGCTGAATAGGGCTGGGTTGACGGCGGCGAGGGCGGGGCGGGCAGGGCTGGGTTGTCAGCGGGGGTGAGTAGGGCAGCTGGGAAGAAGGCGGCGAAGGTGGGCTGGGTTTGGCCAAGGGCGGGGCTGAATAGGGCTGGGTTGGCGGCGGCGAGGGCGGGGGCGGGTAGGGCTGGGTTGTCAGCGGGGGTGAGTAGGGCAGCTGGGAAGAAGGCGGCGAAGGTGGGCTGGGTTTGGCCAAGGGCGGGGCTGCATAGGGCTGGGTTGACAGCGGCGGCGGCCGAGGATGGATTGACGGCGGCGCGGGCGGCCGGGGTTGGGTCGGTTTCGGTGGTGGATGGGACTGCTTCGGTGGGGGCGGCGGCCTCTCCGAGTGGACAGGAGGTTGATGTGGGCTGATGGACGGGGGCGGTTTGTTGCTCGAGGATGGCGGTGGGGACAGCTGCTGGGGCCCAAACGCTGCGGCGGATGGCAGTCAAGGAGCCCCGGTAGGTGTACATGACGGAGGTCGGGGGGTCGGGGTGGGGTAGAGGGCCAACAGTGCATTGAATCATCACTTCATCAGCAATCGTGACAGCAACACAGCATGATATGCGTGGTTGCATGGGAGCGCGGACACACAGCGCACGCTGGCGTGGTTCGCATGCATGCGCATGTCTTCCGGTGCGTGGCGCGCGGGCATGACTCCCAGCATTATGAGTTAGGGTAGGTGTTCCAGCATGCTTTGTGTTTGCGCAAACCAGCAGTGTCGGGCGGGGCACTAGCTGCTCCTCAGGATCTCTTCCGGTGCACGGTATGCACGTGCGACTCACCGACATCAGGAACAGCAGCAGCAGCCGCGAAGGACGGAGCCAAACTGATCATCACCAGCACAGCAAGCAAAGCGGCGGTGGCAGCCTTGGAAACCGAGGGTAGCCGGCGGTGGCGACTTCGTTGGTTCTCAGCAGCGGCGACATCCATGGTAGATAGGATGAAGGGTTCCGACTGCTGGCTGCGTGGCTGGTGAAAGGCGATGATGACGAGCGATCGAGCGAGTCTTGATACGCGCGGTATCCTTGGGTGCGAGGAAGTGGACGGGGCTGCTGCCGCTGCCAGCGCGCTCCTGTTAACGAGGCCAAGCAAAGGTTCTGTGCTGGTCTTTGCCGGGCTTGCCAAGTGAGCAGGGGAGACCACCTAAAGCTGCACTCGGATAAAGCTGCACTCGAATGCTACAACAAATGCAAGCTTATTATCCGGCGCTAATAATAACAGAAATTTTATTAACTTGTAGGTCTCCGCTGAACCTGGCAAGTCCTACCTTGCACTCTGGGGAACGCCGTCGCCAGCAGGTTTTATGTTAGGTTTCACGAGCACGTCGCCCGTCTGCCGTACGCGCAAATGCGTGTCGTACTGATCCCAAAACCGTCGACCCAAAACAGACCGGGGAGTGCAGGCGCCATGATCCGTTACTCAGTATCATTCAAGTGCTTTTTAGTTTATTTTTTTGTGTAATATGTATGCGACAGTGGTCCTCAAAAGGGAACATTGGTCCCCGACTCCCCGTCAGCAGACAGACACCCAGCCGGGCAAGTCAGGCGACGCCGGCAAGCAGGACACAAATAAACGAACGACAAATAAATCATCAGCCGGCACGCGACCCGCCCCGCTCCCCCCAGCCGCCCCGCAACTCTCAATCCCCCCCAAACACACACCAAAACGAAGCGCTGCGATAGATACTGCAAGCCAGGTCGCAACCTACCAGCGACGGAGACAACCATCCAAGAACGCAAGAGGCAGGCAGCAGGCAGGCACCCTGCTGCGCCCAGCAGGTCGCGGGGCAGCACTACTACGGCGCCCCCGGTCGGTACTAAATCGAGGACCCACCTTATTCCCCTTGTAACGGTTACGTGAATACTACGGTACTGCCACGGCATGCCGTGGAGCAGGATCCGCACGCACAGCTGTACGCCAACCTGCAGCAGTGCATACATTCGCAAGCGAGCCAAACATGGCAACCAAGCAAGGCCAAACAGCATGACAGCTTGACAAGGCGCCTAGAAAACTATCCGGGCCCGATGGATCGCCCGGCCAGGACGATGGCATGGCCGAACATGCATGGGAGGTACGGGGTGGTGCCGGGGAGGGGCTAAGCAACCTCTGCCGCCGGCCCTCGGCGGCGGCCCACATTGCGCTGGCATGGATGGCGTGTCGCTTGGCTGCCCGATCGGCCGCCCTCGCTCTTTCTAGCCTGTGCTGAATGTACGGTATGTACGATTGTGACGTCCGTTGGACCTGCCGTCTTCCGCTGTCCAGGGGAACGATGCGCTGCCGTACATCCAACGCCGATTGATACCCATTCTGCTACATACGTCGGCCGTTGCCATTGGTTGGGTGTTAACTGTCAAGGGGGGTAGCCGACGCCGCCTTCGTTGCTCAACAAAGTTTGGTGGTGATCAAACTTGATGTGATGATCAAACGCTGCACGTGAACATGCACCTTGTGCGCTGCCGTACACCTTCTTGTAACCGTTACAAGGTGGACCCTTAGTCCCGACCGGGTGCTCCAACGGGCCCGGATAGTAGCTCGTAGGCGCCTTTGCGACGCTCCTCGCCGCCGCCAGGTCGCTGTCCCATCAGTGATGACGGCCCGGCAACTCCATACCTCGCTCGGTCGCTGCATTGTTTACCGCCTGTTACCGATGACCCGCGGGGTAGGGCCACTGTAACATCATTACCGCAATATAATAAACCCCACAAAGACGACGGCATTCATGTCCTCCGACCCGCTCATCATTCGTTCCCACCAGCCTCCTCCTCGGGGGCCTCATCACTTCCTACAAATAACTGTCGGTGGCATCCGTCCTCATAGGCTGGGCCTATAGGCTAGGCAAGCTGGCTTCACACACCCTACCAACTGAGTCCCCCATGCCTAATCATCCTGATGTGGCTCTTGATGTGGCTCCTGATGTGGCTCTATCTGCATCTACTCCAGGCACCGAGGCTGATCACAACGTCTCGGGTCTCGGCCGCCCTATCCTCTACCGCTACTAGCTGGTTCTACTAGTTATTACCTATTTCGTTCCCTCTCCATAGTCCATACCCTGCCTCCTGCCGGCACCGTGATGTCTGCCACGTGATGCATCCAATCAGCAGCCCCTACCTCCAGCCGCCCAATCAGCAGCGCGGAAAACGTCCTAGCCGAGGCAGCGTCCTCCCAACTAACGCGGGCCCGCAGTACTCTTTCTGCTGTACAAGCAACGTGCCGTACATTCAGCAGGGCTTGGGCAGTGGATGCGTGCCTCTCCCTTACTTCGCATTCTTTTCCGCGGATCAGGCCAGCCCTACTTCCTCCTAATCTTGTCCCACTCTTAATCACGAACCCTCAAGGTTCCGGCCCCTCCTCTCTCGGCTGCCCCGCCCTGCGGTCATGCATGCTTGTTACTGCCATCTAAACCCCATGCCAGGTGCCCAGATAGGGCGGTGCCTGGCTGTATTCTGGTTGGTTCAACTTTAGCCGATCTTCTTCTTGGGCGGCGGCGGCGAGTAGTAATCAAAGGGCGGGGGCCCCTCCTCCTCCTGGGGCGGCGGCGGGCGGATGCGGGCGGGAACGACCCCCGAGGGCTGCTGAGAAGGAGGCGACCTGAGTGGAGGGGAACGGAGGGAGGGCGGAGACACATCCACCCGCGGTGAGGGCTGCGTTGAAGACGACGGGGGAGGAGGCAGCCGTGATGATGGAGGCGGTGAGGGGGGCTGGGGCGGCGGTGAACGGAGCTTTTTGGACGGTGGCCGTGTGCGGGCCGGCTGCTGGTGGCCTGACGGCGTCGGCGGCGGCAAGCGTTGTTGGGTCGATTGAGGTGGCGAGCGAGTCTGGATCGAGTGCGGCGGCGATGGGCGGAGGTTCTTGGAGTGCGGTCGAGTGCGGAGGTGCTGGGTGGACGGCGTGGGTGGAGATGGCACGGTAGATCGCTTCGGAGGCTGAGGCTGAGTCGACAGCGGCAGCGGGTGGGGCTGAGTCGACAGCGGTGAGGGCGGCCTCAGCTGGGTCGACGGCGGCGGCGACGGAGGCCGGGGCTTGGTTGACGACAGAGGCGGCGGGTTGGGCTGCTTCGATTTCGGTGGCGGCCGGGGCTGGGTCATCAACGGCTGTGTCGTCGGCGTCGGCGGCGGGGGCTGCTGGGTGGACGGTGGTGACGGCGGCCGCCGGGACTGGGTTGACGGCTGTGGTGGGCGGGACAAACCGGGTGGCGAAGGCGGCCGCTGCTGTGAATTCTGCGGCTGATGGGGCGGCGGTTTGCGAATCGGAGGCGAGGGAGACGAGAGCTGCTGCTGGGGGCCCAGAGCTGCAGAGAGCAGTAAAATAAGTCAAGGGCCATGCACGGCGGACAGTGGGGGATTGGGGCATGGAGCGGACGGAAGCGCGGGAGAGGGGGGGGAGGACGATGAGTTAGTCCATGTATATACGGTATCTGCAAGGTTGGCAGCTGCAGCGCACATACGTTGCCAGGTAGCTTGGCGGGAGCGCGATCGAGCGCGGACACCCAACTATGTAAAGCAAGGCACGTCCTCGGAACTAACTACGTAACGACACCTATCACGCAGTGCGTTCATGTTGCGTCTCGCGGTTCCACGCAGTGCAAAGCCCCGCCACCTCCGCCACAGAGCACGCTGCCATCCATCCCAATCCGCATCCTCACACAAGCAACGAAGCTATGGCCCATGCAGTCGGCATACAGGAGCGCGCGCCGCCGCCATGTAAGCAAGGTGAGCTTGTGATGCATACACGGCACGCGCCCTTAACTATGTGAACACTGCCAAACTCAAAGGGACCGATGGGGGTGACCCCCAACATTCCGCTGCCGATAAGTGGCGCAATCAACGGCACAAGCAGCTCAGCCAGAGTCCACCCTATCGATGCAGTGTAACCAACCGCAGTTTAACCAACTTACCACCCGCAGCAGCAGCGGCAGCAAAGGACGGCGTTGCATTTATCAATGTCAAAATTACGGTAATCATAGACATCGCCGAAAGTCCTTGTCGGCGGCAGCCTCGTTGGTTCTCGGCAGCGGCATCCATGATTGAAGAAAACCGCGCGACTGCTGGTAGATAACGTAATATTTTGAACGCCAGGATATGTGAGCTGCTGTCAGAATAATCTTTTGTCTCAACAGGTCAAAGTTTAGTGCCTGTGGAATTTGCCGAGAAAATCTGCAGCACAGCTATCTAATGAAGGGGCCTTCGAATGTCACACGAAAGGCCAAGAATGCGACGCTGGTAATAATAATGAATGCAATATATCACTAAAAAACTCCTGGACTTGCTGGCAAGTCCGTCCGACCTGCCTTGCATTATTCCAGAGGACGTCGTCGCCAGGTTTTATTCTCAGGTTCAAGAGCACGACACCCGCCTGCCGTGCAACTGTCTGGCTCCGTCGTTCATCATCCCCCAAAACCCTGCATCAGCAGACCGGACGACGTGAGTCCACGAACCGCGTTACAACCGTTTATGGGGTTCGGTTTCAACAGTACGTACCCTCAGCTTCGTTCCCTCGGAAATAAACGATGATCGGTTATTGTAATTAATGTTCGGTTTTAACGGCGGCGGCCTGCGCTGTATGTGCGTGCATGTGCTTCGTGCATGACCTGAATAAAGATGACCTCGAGCGAGGAGCTGACCCATGCTGCCCCGCCTCGCTCCCTCATTCATTCGCGGCCTGGACGCACCTACGTATACCGGCCCCTCCACCTTAGGCTGGCGCGCCGACCTCGTTATTACTGCTGCTACCATGCCTTAGACAGGAGGCAAGCAATGCCCGTCCTAACACACGTCATGATGAAATAAGTTCGTTAACTTACCGCATCCAAAATTTTTTAGTTGCGCGCTGCGAAGGCCAGCGCACGCGCCCCATTCGCCCCATTCGCCCCGCCCGTATTCAACCATAGCTATGACGCAGGAAGCCGCCGCTACGTAGTGCAAACAACTCGCGCGGATGGAAGTCACCGCTCGCTCGCTGGGGCGAGGGCGGGCCGCCCTTGTGTGTGTAGTAGTAGCCGGCAAGGTGCGTGTCAAGCAGCCGGCAAGGTGCGTGTCAGCAGCTTACGCCACGTAGGATGGACTGGAGATGCCATTCAAGTGGTGCCCAGCGGGGCCGCCACCCCGTATGGTGGCCATGCACTGCACCACCCAGCGGGGTCGCCACCCCGTATGGTGGCCATGCACTGCACCACCCAGCAGGGGCCGCCACCCCGTATGGTGGCCATGCACTGCACCACCCAGCGGGGCCGCCACGGGGCGGTGCAGTGCACGGCCACCACCACCCGGTGTATGTCCATCCGTATGACCCTGCTGCACTCTTCACAATGTACACACGATATCCGCAGGTATGACTGAGTACCGTGAAACCGTAGGTTTCGGTAAGTATCCGGGCCTGGGCGGTTCTGGGTGGGCTGGCTAGCTTCTCATCACCCACGAAACCCACCATTACTACTGCCCGGACCTCCGTCGTTTGGGCAGCTAGGTATATATTTCATCTCGCTGGTGGGTGATGGCCGACCGCTTAATAATACGTTACGTGCTTGTCGCGTGGGGCGCCCAATCAAGCGAGGTGCGTGATGGCGCACGCACGCACGCCACCTACCTCAGCTACCCTAGCGGCAGCAGGGAGTGCGCTGAGGTGCTTTGGGTCCGTCCCCGATGCTTGGCTGGATGAGGTCTCCAGCAGTAAGCGAATGCGTGGAAGGGGTTCACCCGCGTCTCTATCTGCTGGCCGTCTCCACATACCTGGTCCGCATCCTATCCTGAGATAGGTGTGTCGGCGGCGGGGTGTTGACTTGTCGTGCGTGGAGTGTCGGGACATACGTACATCCCTCCCCGCCCATCATGCATCCGCGCCCATGCAGCCAACGGCGGTGGACTGCGTGATGATGCATGAGACCCTGCAGGGCTCCTGGGGTGCGTGCCTCCCGCCGCTGTGAATATGTGCGGTACCTTTCGATAACTCCCTCCCGCCGCTGTGTATATATGCGGTACCTTCCGCAGCCGACAACACGCACGCACGCAGCCCATTGCGCCGGACCGCGCTCACGAACGGAGCGAGAGGGGTCTTTTCAGTCCCCGCCCAGGCTGTCCCTTCGTCCCTCCACCGTTGCGCTGGGTGGTAGGCGGGCTAGATAGCTAGCGAGACGCCTCTCCCGGGGCCCGGGCGGCGCCATTCCGCGCCACGGAAATACGGTGAGGTGAGGTGCGGTGCGGGGCCTTCATTTCCATGCATCCAACGGTGGCCGGAGCCGCGCAGCCGCCAATCGATGACGTCAAATTAGGGCAGATATAAGAAAGGCGCGGCGCGGCGTGAGCGCGTGACGGTCCAACGACGCCCACAGGCAGGCATCGCGCGCTGCATAGCTACATGAGATAGAAACCTGCCCGCCGCCGCCCATCCATCCGCTATGGGGGTACGACACATGCCGTACGGGCGGCCCTGGCCCTTAACACCCAAGGGCATTCCTTGAATTCACAAGTGTGGCACTTACAGTGGACCGTGGCAGTGGCAGTGGCAGCCGTTCGGTTACCCTAGATGCCAGCCTTGGCTCCACATTCTGATGTGACGCGCCTTCTTAAGGAAAAGCGCTTGCTTGCAGGCTGATGATGTCTGTCGATCACGGATCACTACAGGACATTACATCTAGCCACATATTCAGCCGCAACACCATGTATGTCTCGCCGGTACGTACGTATGTGTCGCGGGTCGGGGGCATGTTTGAACTGCCGCCCGCTGCAACCCCTCCCCGCGGCCTACCCGCTGCCGTACTCATGAATGGGAAAGCACCTCCAGGCCGCCCACCTGCCCGCAACCCGCCAGCGGCCATCTTCGAGGAGTGTACGGTATCTGGGACCGACGCCCCTCCGGGTCGTACAAAGCCGTACATCCAGCTGGGCTCACCGCGAAACTAACTAACTCGCCCGTCTGCGTGCAAACGAGAGCACAGGTATACGAGTAGCTAGCAAGTTCGAAGCTAGCGGTAGACTCGCTTCACGGCCCCCACTCTCCCTCCATGATGCGTCCGTCATCAGTCCGGAAGGAACGGCACATACAGCCGCATACACGGGGTTGTAACGGTTACGTACACGCGGTCCGCTGTAACGTCCATTCATTCATTCATTCATTCATACACGTTGTGCACCATCGCGGCAGCGCACTTGAGCTGCCGTACACGTACCGTCGGCAGCAGGCAGGCCTGCTACAGCCCGCGCTTGTTTGCTTGTTTGCCCCGCATAGATAATCTACCTCTCATCCGGTCGAGGGCCAGCACCACCCAGTCAAAGGCCAGCAGCACCCGGTCGACGGCCAGCTGTGTGGCTTATCCTCAGCGCGACCTCGCTCTGTGTTTAAGACCCACACACCAAGTCACCAGCGCGCGCGAGACGGTCACCAGCTCCGCTCCACACTCCCAACTCCCGGCAAGGTTGGTCAAAACGTGGACAGGCAGGCAGCCCCCTTCCCCGGCCGCACTCCCAACTCCCAACCTCTCCAAACTGGATGGGTGTGGGCGCCGAGGTGCGGCTCCATACCTCCAGGGTAGGACCGTCCAGGGAAGGAACCCGCCCGGCCCGCGCAAACCCCCCACATCAGCGTCCCTTGGTGTTGCTGCCGCCGCCAGTCTTCTTCGGTGGCGGCGGTGGCGGCGGCATCTCGTCCACGGGCGGCGGACCGCTGCTGAAATCGTCTGGAGGGGGGACGTCCTCGGGGGGCGGAGGTGACGGGCGGCGACGAGGGGGGCTCGGCACGGGCGGCGGTTGGGTGCGAGGTGCGAGGCCGGGTGGAGGTGAGGGGGAGGAGGCGGGCGGGGGTGAGGGGGAGGGGGGCTGCAAGAGCGAGGAGGAAGGCTGCGCGGTGCGGCGTGGGGGCGGCGGAGCGGGCGAAGGGGTGGGTGGAGGAGGGGGCCGCGGGGTGGGTGAAGGGTTGGGCGATGGAGGTGGAGGTTGGGGCAGTGGAGGAGCTGTTCTACGGAGCGGCGGGGACAGCGGCGGCGACCGCGCTGGGGAAGGTGGAAAGGGAGAGGGCGACGGTGGTGGCAGCGACGGCGGCGGCGGTGGTGACGGCGGCGGCAGGCGTGACGGCGACGGCCGCGGGGATCGTGGCCCGGGTGGCGACGGCGGCGGTGGCGGCGACGGTGGCGGCGGCAACGGTGGAGGCAGGCGTGACGGCGACGGCCGCGGGGATCGTGGCCCGGGTGGCGACGGCGGCGGTGGCGGCGACGGTGGCGGCGGCAACGGTGGAGGCAGGCGTGAAGACGACGGGCGCGGGGACCGTGGCCCGGGTGGCGACGGCGGCGGTGGCGGCGACGGCGGCGACGGCAGTGATGGCGGCGGTAGGCGTGTCAGTGACGGCCGTGGGGATCGTGGCCCGGGCGGCGACGGCGGCGGCGGCGGCCGGACTGACGGCGGGGAATGGCGAGAGGATGGTGACGGCGGCGACGACCTTATGACAGGCGCCGGCGGCGGTGGACGCGCCAGCGGTGCCGGCGGCGTTGGTGGGGGCGGCCGAGGCGGGTCCCGCGCCAGTGACGGGGGCGGGCTCCGCTGCGACTGGTTGGGTGGGGCGCTGGAGGAGGGACTCGGCGTGGGTTGGGGTTGAATCCACGGCCCCAGCAGCACGGCTGCGGCCGCCACAAGCTGCGAGCGGGAACGAGGAAGGGTTGCAGAGCCAAGGGCTGAGGGGGGCTGTACGACTGACTGTACGGCACAGGGGGCAGAGGAAGGTGTTGCCTGGCGGTTGGGGTGCATGTACGGGGCGGGGCGGCTGCACTCGGGCGCCCGAGTGCACGAAATACCTGTTGGCCCCTACGTGTCGGAAACCTGCGCGACCATCTTCTGCGCTGTCCAGGTCTGTACTGGTCCTCAACGCCCCAGCGAGGCTGGGGCGAGCCTCGCAAAGGCCCCACAGCGCGTGATCGCCCCAGCCCAGGACGAGCGCGCACAGACCGCGTGTGCCACACAACTCCGTCCGCCAGAAACGCCCTTCCTTGTGGGGAACCCGCAACAAACGGCGCGCTTGATGCAACACCCATGGATTGCGCTTTGCGCACATGGGTCGCACACATGGGCCGTACACATGGGTCGCACACATGGGCCGTACACATGGGTCGTACACATGAGTCGTACACAACGTACCGCGACGGTGCCCTGCGGGTCCGCCACCACGTCGGCGCCACACCACGTGATGGCGCCGTTGCCCACACTCCACGTGATCGCGGCCGCGATGGCGGGCTTGTCTTTCGACGGCGTAGATGAGTACACGGCCAGCCCGCCGAACCCCATCACCATCGGCGAAGATGCCGGCGCCGGTGACGGCGCGGCGGCCGGGCTGGGGCAGCTGAGCCCCGTGTACGGGTCGCCGGGCTGGTAGCGGAAGCCGTCCACGGGCAGCGGCCCCAGGGCGGCGGGCAGGCCGAAGCGGCGCAGGATGCGCATGCCGGCGGGGAAGGCGGCCGCAGTGCAGCCCGTGGGGCGGCCCAGCAGGGTGCTCAGAAGCGGCAGGAACGAGTTGGTGGCCGGGGGCGGCGCGGCGCCGCCGCTGCCGCCGCCGCCGCCGCCGCCGCCGCTGCCGCCGCCGCCGCCGCCGCCGACCAGGACGAGCGAGCCTCCGGCTCGGATCCAGAGGACCAGGTCCGCGAGCTTGGAGGTGTTGGTGGAGAGGGACTCTGCGGCCCAATAGGGTTTGGAGCTCCGATTGCCGGACGTGTAGATGATGTAGGCGGTGGAGGCGGCGAGCTCGCCGGCGGACGGCTGGGAGGCGGCGGGCTTGAGGGCGGCACCGGTGCCGGCCGCTAGCGGCTCCCAGCGGCCGAGCACCTGCGACACTGCGGAGAGGAGGGTGCTGGGGGCGTTGCCGGTGACGGCCGGATTGGTGTACAGCGCAACTGGGTCTGCGCGCGGGAGGCAGATTTGGGGGAGCCGTGGCGAGGGGGAAAGGATGGGGAGGGGAGGGATTAAGGTTGGAATGATTGGGATTAGGACAGGGTTTCCGAAGCTTCAAAGGGCTGTGAAGAGGTTGCGGGAGAGCATGCGCGCCGGGGCATGGGAGAGGCGGGGCTGACAACAAACGAACGTGCACAAGCGATAGTCGCTGGCACGAATGGGCAGTACGGGGCCTGTAACGGTCAGCATGTGCCGATGACACCTCTTTGGTGTGATCTGTAAGTGTTATGCATCACAGGCGAATGCGTCCAGGGATAGTTGGAACGGGTTGGCAGCAGCAAGCGTTACGTAAGGCAACCGACGGCAACAGGGTGTCCAGGTGTGCATCCAAACCCACTTGTCCCTCGAGCATTAACAATAACATGCAAACAGATAATTTGTCGTACATGCAGCGGTCGATATTGTAAATGTGGCTTGGATCACAACCCAGGCAACGGCAACGGAAGACGCTCGACTGCGGGTTCGTTGATTTATAGTATCCTTGCCCATTTTTTAAGATAACAAAATCAACAATCCAACATTAATAATTAAATTAAGACTTCATCGCAGAGGGATGACAATTTCCTTCCGACGCAATTTTCTTCCGAGGGTAACGTTGCTTCTTGTGATCAGTGCATCAAGAAAACTTAAGACAATTATATCAAAAACCTATTGATGAATTGGTTATTTTGTAACTATGGCACGCTGCCCTTCCTGAGCGACGCTGCGCATCTAAGCATGGTGCCGCCCACCTGCCGTACAAACGAACCTTATGCTTAACAATCAACGCAATCGATTGAAAACCAGAGATAATTCATATTAACTTCAACACTAATTATGCCACTTATTTTTGCAGGATTTGGCCATCCAGTTGGGATACGGTTACAACGAGAACTACACCGGAAGCAAAGCATTAAATGGCCGTTAAACGATGTTGGTCATGGAGATTACAACAAGAAACAGCGTTGCCTGTTATTCTCACGTATCTTGAATTTTGAGCATCGTTCGTAGAGCCAGTAGGAGCAGTAGGAGGTAGTTGAGGGCTTTGACAAAATCTTCCGATTAGTTCAGCTGACACTCGTGAATAGCCTATGGTATCATGTGATTCAGCTTAAATGAGGCGGCATCATGACATGGTTTGGGGTCCTTACCGTACTCTGTCGTGGAGTACAACCGTTGACAGAAAACTCGTTGCGCAACCAGGCGCAACGCAGTCGAAAATCTGAAGGGATTGGCCTCCTGTGTCGCTTGGTTACCCTCCGTTAGGAAGCGATCGTTACAACCGATCGTCACCCTCCGTCAGCCAACCGAATGAGGCGTACTGCAGATTCATGTATTGTTGCTTCTCACACCGTCTCACGCGCGCACAGCACGTTCCCCCGATATGTGAACACGTTGAAGCTGAGAGTTACATCCCCTGCCGTCGAACAACACATGCCCTTCGACATTGACTTATATACCTCTCATGGCCTTCTACCCTGAAGGTCGGCACACGCAATTGACGGGTTGAGCCACGTGAACAACATGGCACTGACTTACGGTACTGTGCATGTGACGGCCGAGGAACGCGCCTGCAGCCCGGCTTACAGCAGGTTACTGGCCCTGCGGCCTGACCTTGCGGGTGAGGCGCCGAGGCCGTGCTCTCAACAGAGCTCCAAGCTCGGGCAGTCCGTTGGCAGTGGCGGCTGCGCACCGTAATTCCACCTAAGACCTGGCTGGATATCGGCAGGTTGACCAGGCCGGCCAGACTGTTCGTTGGGTGAGAAGATACTTGGCGATCTGGGCCGCCCCCATGGCGCTATGGAGGCCATGTGGCCATGTGGCATCCATCTTACGCACGCAGCACTCTGTTAGATCTCTTGCAAATGGCGATATAAGCAAGTTGGGTGATTGTGAGCGTGCGCCCACAAGAAATACACGCAACTGGAGGATCGCGCCCCGAAGCACCAATTTGGAGAGGTACCATACGTACGGCAACCGGATCTAGGGCTACGAAACCGCTGCCATCCACATGCCGACAGCTGGCACCGCATTCAGGCACTTTTCCCACTTACCAGCCCCTGCCGCGCCACGCCCTGGCAAAAAAGTCAGCAACACGACAACTGAGATCGAGAACCGACCCTCAATTTAATAAATGTGAGTGTCCTCACCCAGGATCGAACTGGGAGCCTTTTGTGTGTAAGACAAACGTGATAACCATTACACCATGAGGACATTCATGCACATTGGGGTTCAGGTATATAATAACTTAGGGATCCTACGGATCGCCCGAAGAAAGCGAGGGGGGAGAGAAGAGACGCTGATGTTGAGGGGACGCGTGCGTGAGACCGCGGGGGACAGCAGGGGACTGCAGGGGACAGCGTGCGACAGTGGGGTACCGGGTGGATGCCTCTCTCAGGTGGAATGCCCAACAGGCATGCATTCTTTCTCTTTGAGTACCCGGTGAGGTCCCCTATGCGGCACTCACTCGGGCGTGCGAGCGCACCTCGATCATGCCGGAGCATGACGTTCAGGCTCAGAGAGATGATTGCTGCTTACTGACAGCTGGGGCCAGCCGGGAAGAGCAGGGGACAGCGGGGGACAGCGGGGGACAGCGGGGGACACGGAGGGATAGGTTTTTCCCCCTAGCCCTCAGAAAGCAGAAAGCAGAAAGAGAAGCCCCTACCGGGTTCTCTTTCATGCTTTCTTTACACTTTCTTCGGGAATATGGCACTCCATTGTTTACGACAATAATCCATCTTAGGAAGGCTTTCCTCAGTTCCCTACCATGCTGGAAGCCATGGCCTGGGACCCGGCTTGGTTAGAAAGGCTCTTGGCGCGCATGTGGGCCCATCGCAACGCAATTGCCCCTTTGGGCGGCATTAGTCTCCTTTTCCCTGCTTGTGCGGCGTCATGCACGTGCTTGCAGGCGTTCTTTGCGTGTCCTACGACTCGTATGGGTGGTTGTACAGGAATGGGGTTATGCAACCCCACCCATATGACACACACATATGGGCGTTTTGCTTGCCGGTGGGTAAATTGCGATAACAACGCGAGGATCGCACGCACGCACAGCATTGTGGTGTGAGTCCGCGTGGCCAAGGCAGCCGACCCGCACCAGCTGATAGTATCCCGAGCGCGCCAAAAGCGCGCCAAAAATTAACAGCGCCCTTCCGACACCGCAGCCTTCTTTTCTTTTTAAGGTTCGGGCAATGGGTATATTAATACGCATACGGGCAAACTATCGGGCGCCAATCGGCCCCTCGCATGTCACGCACTCCTGTCCTGCCTGCCTGAATGACACATATGGGTTAGTCACCTATTCAGAACTGAACCAACATGGCACGCAGTCGCGTCATGAACCCACGTGTGCCAGCAGGCGCCCCTGTGCCGGCGGATTGTGTGTGTGTGTGTGTGTGTGTGTGTGTGTGTGTGTGTGTGTGTGTGTGTGTGTGTGTGTGTGTGTGTGTGTGTGTGTGTGTGTGTGTGTGTGTGTGTGTGTCTGTGAATCGTTACATATCTGCCGGGCCGACACTGGCCGGGGGCGCTAACCCGCCCCATACGGGAGACCGCCGAAGCACTTTCCCCGGATACGGGGGAAAGGGGCGTAAGGGGCCTCTGTCCCCTCGCTCTCAACCTAGGGCGCGTGCCCGATCCCCGAGGATCGGTGACCGCTGTGCCCCCTCAAGGGAGTGGGCGAAGGCCCATCCCGGGCGGTCTGCGCCTCGCAGTCCGCTGTTCAACCTCCTCAAGTCCTTGCAGCACCCAGGGCGCGTTTCGGAGGCGCGCCCCTGCTTGGTGCGGTAAAACTAGCCTGGTCCCGCGTCCCAACCTAATCGTAATAGCTAGGGTTGCACCCTCCGGCAGGCCTGCCTGCCCAGCTGAGCCAGTGTGTGTGTGTGTGTGTGTGTGTGTGTGTGTGTGTGTGTGTGTGTGTGTGTGTGTGTGTGTGTGTGTGTGTGTGTGTGTGTGTTAAAATAAACCGAGAGACACGACTTGCGAGGACCCTAATTGCGCACGCGGACGAGTGAGGCCGTGGGCTGCGCATTGCCGACAGGCCGGGGACGTGTATCTAGAAAAGAGGGGCGACATGCGATAAAGCAGAAGCAAAGACATTGTGTCCCCGTAATGGATAGTCGCGGCTGTGCGGGCGGCTTACGCGGGGCGGCGACGGACATGCAAGGGACAGCAGGACCCGACCCAGCCCGAGGTCAAACCGGTTGCTGGAGATGCAGCTGGGGAGGAACGTTGAGATTATGGTGCCAGCGTCCGGGCTCCAAGGCGTGTGTGCGCGCCGCGCCGCCTCGGCGATGGGCGTGCGCAAACAAGGATGCAACAGCAGACCCACGATCAAAGCAGCGAAAGGACAGCAAACGCGAAGCCGAAAGCTACAATACCCACCTAACCGGATTCGGAAGGCCAGCGGTAGGGTAGTCGCCGGCAGTGCACATGTAGGGGGGCAAGGCAGAGAGGACGTGAAGGCAGGCTAAAGATGGTAAAAATGGACCCAAGACAGGAATAAGTGACCAGTGTGCGGGACGGGGAGGCGGCGCGGCGAAAGAGGCGGGGAGGGACGCGCGGCAGGGATAAATGGAGTGGCCGCGGGTCGTACGGCGGGTCGTACGGCAAGTACGGCAGAGGCAGTACGGCAAGCGAAGCGCGTGTGGGTGGAGGGGGGTTTTCTGACGGTGTGCGGTCCGGACAAGCCGGATCCCCACAGCACCGTCGAGCCGGCGCGGCGCCGCTGCAGTGCGGTGCCGGCGGGTGGCGTCGGATGGTAGCGGAGGCGAGCTGGCAGGGGGACGTGCTAGTGCAAGGGCCGAGCGGATGCGGGCGGGCTGGGGTGTGTGGGGAGGAGGCAGGGGACGCGGCGTACGGGAGGCGTCGGCGGGGGCGGAGCAGCACCAGGGGGGGCGGAGCAGCACCAGCAGCACCAGGGCGGCGGGGCCGGCTGGGTGCGGGGGCGGGGCGGCGGGGCCGAGGCCGGGGCCAGGGGGGCGGCGGCGGCGGCGGGGCCAGCGGCGGCGACGGGGGCGGCGGGGGCGGCTTTGCCAGGGGCGGCGGCGGGGGCGGCGGCGGCGGTGTGTGTGTGTGTGTGTGTGTGTGTGTGTGTGTGTGTGTGTGTGTGTGTGTGTGTGTGTGTGTGTGTGTGTGTGTGTGTGTGTGTGTGTGTGTGTGTGTGTGTGTGTGTGTGTGTGTGTGTGTGTGTTTTTAGAAGTGCAACCCGCGCGCCCGCCCGATCCCAGGTACCAATATACTTACCATAGAACCTGCGAGGAAAAAACTTACCATATGCAGGCGCGCGGACAAGGCAGCCGCGCCACCACCGCAAGGCAAATCATATCGCAAATACTAAACACGGAGACGCACGACGCACGCAAACGGATTATGTACCGACCTGTAAAATTTATGACGAATATATTATTATTAGGATGTTGCAGCGGACCCCGCGGGTCATCGGTGACAGCCCCGGTGACAGCCGAGGCTTCCTCACCATACACTGCCTAAATGAACTAACGCCACCATGGCGCTCCGGACAGGCTCCCCAAGTGCACCGAAACACTCCCCGGGCCCACACTACCAGGGAACCACCCCGTTCCTGAGAACCAACAATGGCAATATATGGTGACGGTCCCCACGGAAGCAGCGTCGGTCGTCCAGCATGCGGGAACGCGGAAGGAAGCAAGTTGTGAGGCAAAGTGGAAGGGAGCAAGAAAGAATACAGTAACTAAACAAGGTGAAAGCAAACAGGATGAAAGCAAACAGGTTACTATGGTGGTGGCGCGGCTACGGATGAGAAGCAGGGAAGGAGGGATTTGTAGGCAGGGACGCGTACGAACGCGGCATGGATGCCGTACGGTAGTGTACGGAAGGGACGCCAGTGTACCAGCGGCCGGTGGGGTAATGACATATGTGCGGACAATGCGGGTGTGATCCGGGTAGCGGGCCAGAGGAAAGGTTGGCTCCCCACCGATCCCGGTCACGGACGGGATGCCCGTATGCATGCGGGGCACCGGTCCAAGCGTTGTGGGTGGGGTTGGAAAGGCCGGCAGAGTGGGAGAGGTGGGGGAGGCGATGGAGTGCGTTGCGGGGTTCAGCCGGTGGGTGGGCGAATGTAGATATGGCCGTGGGAAATGGCCGAGTTGACTGCCCGGCATCACGTGATACCCCGCGGAACGCGTGGAGGTGTGTGTGTGTGTGTGTTTAGAATTGCAACCCGCGTGTGTGTGTGTGTGTGTGTGTGTGTGTGTGTGTGTGTGTGTGTGTGTGTGTGTGTGTGTGTGTGTGTGTGTGTGTGTGTGTGTGTGTGTGTGTGTGTGTGTGTGTGTGTGTGTGTGTGTTTTACATGGTTGGGGGTGCGTAACCCCATACCTGCACATACCCATACGAGCCGGAGGCCCAAGGGCAAACAAAACGCCCAAAAGCACTGGTTTGCAATGCCGCATTAACAGGAGTCGACGAGACTAGCGCCCAAAGGGCACGATAGAATTACGGTGAGCCCACATGCGCTCCAGCATCTTTGCCAAACGAGCCTGATCCCAGGCCATCGCCTCCCTCATAGTGTTAGGGCGGTGAAACCCTTCCTCAGCGCGTATTGCATCATAAGCCGGGCAGTCGAGTAGAACATGCTTCTCATCTTCAATCTGGTCTTCAGAGCGGCAGCAACGGCAGACCCGTTGTCCTCTAGGGACATGGTGCCTACCCCTCCGCGCCCTGTTAGACTCAAGTGCCCAACAACAAAGCCTGAATTGCATTAGCTTCCGGTGCGCAGAAGGGGGGATAAAAACTGTAGCGTGCCCCTGTGCCGGCGGATGTAGCACAGGTGGCAGCGGAGGTTGGCTGTAGAGGCGGCGGCCGTACCAGGCCCACTGGGAAGGAACCCGAAAGACGGCACAAACAAGCTCCAGCACCTGCACTTCGCTACAGGAAGGAACAGCGGACCCCAAAGGAATCAACGGTGTATACCTCTTGGGCCTAATGGGGTGTACTTAGGGCACGGTTGGGCGTGTGGGGCGGTCTGTCGCCTTCTCGTGTTGGGGGTGCGATTGCGGTGGGTTGGAGTCTTCACGTGTGAGGAAGTATTGCCTTATAGTATCTTCTGCCTTGATCAGCCGGATCAGCTAGCTTGCTCATGATCCCCTTCCTGCCTCGGAGTGTGTTACCAGCCTTGTTTTCGTTGGCTTCCCTTGCTTGTCCTTGTCCTGTGCCTGTTCGGTTGCAAGTCTGCCTCCTTCTAATCTCTGCGAAGCTCCTGTATTGTCTGATCTTGCCATTTTTTTATGTCTTTGCCTTTTCCGTAGTGGGCGCAGGGGGTGTTTCTGTTGGTGCGTAGCGCGCTCAGCGCGCTGGTGGTGGTTCCCGGGAGGTTTTATGTACCGGTATCCCCTTTCCAGTCGCGGATGGCCTTCCCTTCGTGTCACAAGCAACTCAAACAAATGTCGCTTCTTTCCTATAGATTTGGAAGGTTGACACGGGTTCGCGTATTGTTCCTGCATTCGTACGGGAAGCTGAACAGCCAAAGCTACGCGTGAGAGCTACAAGCACGAAAATAACTTGAATTCATAAAGCAGAGTAGTTCGCCTCTGAGACTGGTCGTTCCAAGGTTTGAAGGATGTCCGCCGATGGTATCGCTGATGGGCAGTTTGTCATCCGAAAAGGCGTCCCCCAGGACCTAGATTCAATTGTCTCTTTCAATTCTGCCATGGCAAAGGTATCTTGAGCCGGCCGACAAGCGGGATTCGGCAAGCCAGGCACCTGTGCGATCACCAGTCAATATGGGTTTTTAATTTTGTAGGAGACAGAAAATATATCATTACCGCGGGAAACAGCCGAGGCGGGAGCTCTTCCAGTCCTGGAGGGCCGCGTTGGGGCGTCGTACTACGTTCTGGAGCTGGCGGGGAAGGTTGTGGCCCAGCTGATGATAACGTTTGAGTGGTCTGACTGGTAAGTCCATCGTACCATGACACGATAATGTGGCATGGCAATCACAAGGAGCGGGAGCAAAGGCGGTTGTGACCCCAGCGCTGACGAATGACGCCCCGCTCTACCACCGAAACCACGCCTTAGCGCCGGTGACCCCGCCCCTACGTACACCCATCCAGACCGCCGCCCAAACGCGATTGACTTCTCACAAGACGGCCTCGGCCATCCCCGTCCATGTCCAGTGCCGGTGTCCCCGCACTGCGTCTTGTGCCTGCTGGCGGTAGATCTTTGCCCGTCGTACGAACATGCTGTTGAGCAAGCCCTCGGTCATAAAAATATCACAAACTCACATTTCCGAACTCACCGCCGCCTTACCTCGTTGTGTGGAGCAAAGGCGAGCTGCG
Organism: Eudorina sp. 2006-703-Eu-15; assembly: GCA_003117195.1. Classification (NCBI taxonomy): domain Eukaryota; kingdom Viridiplantae; phylum Chlorophyta; class Chlorophyceae; order Chlamydomonadales; family Volvocaceae; genus Eudorina; species Eudorina sp. 2006-703-Eu-15. Next base: position 247,242 of record BDSI01000068.1, on the reverse strand, counting down.
GACCTGTGGTGGATCCAGAGCGTCTACGTGGTTCCGGAGCACCGCCGCAAGGGGCTGTTCAAGGCGCTGTACAACCACGCGCGGCAGGAGGCGCAGGCGGCGGGCGCCGCTGGGCTGCGGCTGTACGCTGACGTGGACAACGACCGGGCGAATGCGTCGGTAAGTGTGACCGGCGATGGCCGGTTGCGTTGACATCGGCCGATCGCAGGTCGCCGCGGGGTAGGTCTTGAGCTCTTGACGTCGGACAAAGGGGGAGGGGGGGCGCCCAATGGGGAGTCCCACCATCACGTGCCTCAGTCGGCCGGAAGATAGGAAGTTCAGGTTTTCCTAGTTCCGAACCACTCTCCGGCTCCCTCCAGAAATGTCCGGCTCTTCCTTCCCCGCCCCCACAGGGCCAGACCCGCCCTCCGCCCCTCCGCTCGCCCTGTCCGTGTCGCACAGTACGAAGCCCTGGGGATGCGCAGCCACTACAAGGTGTATGAGGACTTGTTTACGGCATACTGAGATGAGGTCGTACCACGTACTGCACCTCCGAGACCGCTGAGCGCTGGGGCGCTGCTGCGTCGCGCCGCACTGCCACATCATCCCCAGCTGCCATGAGAGGCCCGTAAGGCCCTCTTAGACCGGAGGCCCGTAAGGCCCTCTTAGATGGAGGCTTGTAAGGCCCTCTTAGACCGGAGGCCCGTAAGGCCCTCTTAGATGGAGGCTTGTAAGGCCCTCTTAGACCGGAGGCCCGTAAGGCCCTCTTAGACCGGAGGCCCGTAAGGCCCTCTCAGACCGGAGGCCCGTAAGGCCCTCTTAGATGGAGGCTTGTAAGGCCCTGACGCCGGCGAGGCCTGGGCCTTGAGGCCGGGGGACGCTCTGCAGGACCGCGTGCGCGGCCCCTCGTCCGGTCTCCTCATCCGCGCAGTCGCCGCCGCAGCGCGGTGCCCGGACGGCCAACGCACACCACGCCGTCTTTGATATGGCACGCTTTCCCTCCATGGACTGGACTCGGCGGGATTGAACTGGACTGCAGCACTGCACTCCGACACTCGAGCATTTGCATGGAGCACTGGCAATGCCAGTTGGCATGGAGGACAGGCGGCCGAGGGGCTTCAGCCGAGCGGGGTCGCGCGATTGTGTGCTGTACTGTCCCAGCGGGGCGAGAGAATGGATGGTATGGGCTGGGAATGTTCCGCTCGCCCTCATGCAGGGCGTTGGAGCGACGGGGTGGAAGGCGTTTCGCAGCGAGCTGATCCGCGCGGGTGTCGTTGCTGCTGGCGGTTGGGGCGGAGGGACGGGTCAAGGGTGCAGACGGAGGCGCAGACGGCGGAGCGCGGAGGAGGTGGAGGCGCTGGCTGGCTGTGGCAGGCACTTCGGGCAGAGGCGGAGAGGAGTGAAAGTATGTCGGCCACCCCATGGGTCCGCAATCAACCCGTACATGTATTCATCCATCCATCCATCCGTCCATCCCTCCCGTCTAGGCCCCACTGGGGTCAGTCGCCAGTGGCTCCTGACCGGATCACCCGCTCGAGGTTGACCACTGCGAATCACAAAAAACAATCGCCCACCCGCCCACGCACACGGGCAACTTTGCGAGCACTGCTCTGCCCCCTGCACGTCACGCACACGTGCTGTGCACGCCTAAGAACACGTGGCGCTTGGGTTGGGTCGGGCGGGTCTCTTATCTAAACACGACCACGTCAGTGTGCTCTGCGCCGCCCCAGCCAGGGCTCCCGCCCTCCTGCCCCAGCCACTGACCACACGAGAGTGCAGTAGGGGGCCGCTGACGGCGACCCCACCGGCCCAGTAGCGAAGCCGAACGGACCCGCCGGTGGGGTCAGGGGAGCCTCACCGAGCGCGCGTGGTTGCGACGTGTGCGTCGTACATTGCCGTGCCGTACACTCGGCAACACGCGGACGCGAGGGTCAGGGCCGGCGGTCATAGCGAACGGGCGTTGCCGTGACCGTGGGCGTGTGCGAATGTACGGCAGCTGCCGTGCGTTTTTCCTCGTGACCAAGATGCCGCGTGACCAAGGATGTACGACTGCGGCAGGACGGTGTGGCGGCGTGGGTCCGGCTACCGCACCACCGCGTTTGCGGCATGCGGCATTGAAGTAGCGTTCCAACGCACCGATCTGCGCGAGATGCATCTTGGTGGGATGGTGGCACAGCCGCTCCACGTTCCCCTTCGTGTGTGTCGCGGTCGTGGGGAGGTATGCGCTGCCGCGATGCCGCACTGGAGGGAGTGGACCACGCGGCGAGGGTGGGTGCTGCAGCCCCGGGCAGCGTTGGTGGCTTGCGCGGATGAGCGTACCGCCACTGCTCTCTCGTTCCTGCTATGACTGTGTTATAATCGCTGCTGCTGCTGCTGCTGCTGCTGCTGCTGCTGCTCCTGCTGCGGTTGCCGCTCCTGTCACTCCTGCTGCTGCTGCTGCTCTTCAGCCCGTTGCCACCCGTGTTCCAGATCTTGTCCCCCAAGCGGCTGCGGCGGCCGGTCCTGCCCCGCCCGCGGCTGCTGGTCCAAATACTCCCGGACCGCCGCCCCCAGCCGCCTGGCGCCCTCCTCCAGCTCCTGGGGGTGCTCGGGCAGGGAGGATGTAGGAAATTGGTAGACATACTTATAGTGGTAGACGTATTTCTCCTCGGGAAGGGAGGAGGGGAGCCGGGTACTTGGGTCCCCGGGAGTGGGGGTTGGGATGCCGGAGGCCAGATGATTCTTCCCACACAAGTGACACAACCCACACTGGGCTATGTATCTTTTTATCCCCACACCCACAACCCACACCCCCTACAAACTATCACTCCTCTCTCCACCCGCCCGCCCACCCACCCACCCACCCACCCCACCCCACCCCACACACACACACGCCCATGCCCCCTGGGCTCCACCTGTGGGCTGTAGAAGGAGAAGGACAGGCGCAGACAGTTGGGTTCGCCGCCGCCGCACACGGGCCCCGGGGTGAAGCGCACCCCGTGGGTCCCCTCCGCTACCCGGAGCAGCTGCCGGGAATCCACCTGCGGGCCGCCGAGGGGGGCGGGCCAGGGCGGGCCAGGGCGGGCCAGGGCGGGGCGGGGCGGGCGAGAGTCCGGGTTTTGTACACCGACCAGCGCATCAGGTGTTGAGGTGTGTGTGGGGTCAGATGCAAGATGCAACGGTGTGGCGACCTCGGTGGGTCGGAATGTGTGCGGGTACGGGACCCGTCCCCACGGGCGACGGGCCCCACGACCCCCCGCCGGCCCACGCCACCCCGCGACCCCGGGCCCTGGGCCGACCCCGACCCGTCCCCCCGGTAACCCGGTACGCGAAAGGCGACCGCGCCACAGACCAAGTTCCACCTCAGATGCCCAGAGCGCCCTCACTCCCTCCCGGTGTGACGCCATCTCCCGGACGTCAACCCCACAGACTGCTACCCCACCGCCCTCTCCGATCCCCCCCACCCCCGCCTCTCCGCCCTGTCTGTGTCTCTCGCGACACCTGCCCATTCACCTCCATCTCCACCCCCCACCTCCCAACCCCGACCCCACCACCCGCACCTTCTCCATCCGGCACCTCCACTACCACCTCCACCACCCGCACCTCCACCTCCAACCCCCATTCCCCCCACCTGGGTATGTCTAGGCTGTTTTCCTTTTTCACCCCCACTCGCACCACCCTCACTCATCCCCGGCCCCTACCTGGCGGGGTAGCTCCAACCACACAAAGTACCCGCCCAGGGGCTGCAGCAAGGAGCCACAGCACCCGGGGGGCAGGTGCCGCCGCAGCGCCGAAACCAGAGCCGTACAGCGCTCCGCCAGCTGCGGTCGTACGGTGTCGTCCAAGTGCTCCGCCTGATGCGCACCCGCCGTTCGTGCGTGTCCGGTGCCGTACACGCACATACACATGCACATGCGCACGCAGGGTGGTGAGCAGTCAACCCGCTGAATCCGGGTTGGTTCCGGAGCACCCCGTCGGCGTCAACCCAGTCCCTACCCCCCGGCCCCGGGCGGCCCCCGCCCAGCTATGGGGGCCCGAGCAGCCCCCTCCCAGCTATGGGGGCCCGAGCAGCCCCCTCCCAGCTATGGGGGCCCGAGCAGCCCCCTCCCAGCTATGGGGGCCCGACCCAACCATGGGGGCCCGAGCCCCCGGCCGATCACCCACCTGCAGCCCCAGCTCCAATGCGCTGTGCGCCACCCCTGAGGACGAGCACCGGGAGGGCCGCAGCCGTGTAGGAAGAAGCCGGTTCAGGCCGGGGGAGCTGGCTGACTTCCGCCCAGAGTCTGGACATCTGGAACTGTTGAACCCTGCTTTGCAACCCCCTGGCCCTTCTCACCCCCGCCGGACCGCGCACCCTCCCTCGAAGGCTCGTTGCTCTGGCAGTCAAAGAGCGTATCCAGCTTTCGGTTTCGAACGCACATTCCGTCCTCCCCTTACGCCCTCCAAGCCGTCCCAGCCAATCCCCCGCCCCTGCCCCCCCGGCCCCCGCCCCCCCTCCCCCCCACCCCACCCGCCTGTTGACAGCTGGGCGATGCAGCCACCGCTGCTGATGACCCCGTTGGACCGGAGGCGCTCCAGGAGGGCGCTGTTGGGGGTCTCCACCCACCTGGCGGGGGCGATAAGGGGAAATACAGAAGGGTCAGGGGGCAGTAAAGGAGGTTCAGGGGGCAATGAAAGGGGTCCAGGGGTCCAGGGGTAAGGGGCTGCCGATGAGCCGGGAGGTGTTGAGGGCAGGGTAGCAGTGACAGGAGGGAAAAGGGAGGGTGTCTTGTGGTGTGTGGGTGTCTAGTGGCACGCCCCCTGCTTGAACCCCGCCTGCTGCTTTGGAATCTGTATGATCCTGGCCGTACTTGCAGGTGCATCTGGATGGGTATCGCGCATGACGTCCTTCGAGTGCCCACACACCCGCCCAACTGTGACACCGCCCCACCGGCTCCGCGACCAAAACCCTAAACCCCCGATCCGCCTCACGCCCTCACGCGCTCACCCCAGGCGCAGCGCCGGTGCCAGCATCTTAGAGAACGACCCGAAGGACACCACGCGGCTGACCCGTGGGTCGCAGTCCTCGTAGCAGCGCAGCGGCATCGGCACCGGCCCCTGCGCACCACCTGCGGCGGCCGCAGCGCCGCCGCCGCCGCCACTGCTGTTGACGCCGGCGCCGCCGTGGCAATTACGGTCGTCGCCGCCGCCGCACCCACCGGCGGCCCCGTCATGCTGCGGGAACGTCAACAGCTGTACGGCAGTTGAACAGAAGGGCGGGCGACATCACATACCGTACACTCAGCAAGCGCGGCAGGTGCCGTGCGGCATATGTAGCCAATCGTCGCGCATCGTGTGGTGCCCCCGTCCGGGTGATTCATGTGATGCATGTACGGGATGTCCGGAGGAGGTACTGTACGACCAGTACGGCTCTGGTAACTCGGGTGTCATGACGCGTGCCCGCACCTTCTTCGCCGCTGTGACCCCCCTCGGGCTGCCAATCCTCGCCGCCCCACGACCCACGCGAGCACGGACACGGACACGGATACGGATACGGATACGGATACGGATGGGCCGCCGCACAGCGAATCTGCCGCCCTTTCCCCTCGCCTCGGGCCCCAGCCTGCTGCGCCTGCCTATCCTTCAGACCTATCCGTCCATCCCATGCCTCGCATCCATCCCGCCCAACCGTCCGGCCATTCATCCATCCAGCCAGCCATCCAGCCAGTCGTCCAGCCCTTACCTGGTACACCTCATCCGCCAGCACCACGAAATCGAACTCGGCCGCCAGCCGCAGCAGCTGCCGCCGGCGATGGGGCGGCAGGGTGGTGCCCCGCGGGTTGTTGTGGATGGGGATGGTGTACACCAGTCGGGGGCTGAGGGCCGGGCGGCAAGCGGGTGGGGTGGCGCGGGTGGGGTGGTGCGGGCAGGGGTGGTGCGTCCGGGGGAGAGGGGGTAGGGCGCGCGCGTGCCGTGGGTACGGCACCCTCGGGAGCCGCCACCGTCCTCCTCGTGCCCACCCACCTCCTCCTCCCGCTGATCTCCCGCCTCAGCTGCCGCTCAGATCGGCAAGTCGATATAGAGATTCGTTGCTCTGCCGCCTCCGCTTTCTCTCAGATCCGCGGAAAGGCAATTCGTACGGGAGACGGAGACGCAGCCCGCCCGTTGTCCACTCCATAAGACGCCAGCGGAACCCGCCGCCTACCGCCGTTGCCGCTGCCACCCTCCCCTGAATCGTCGGGTGTCACGTACCGGTGACGCAGCCCACGCACCGGTGCGAGGCGTCCGCTCGCAGCCACCGCTCCAGCTCGTCCACTATCATGCCGTACTCGTCCGTTTGTACGGGCACAACGGACAGGTGGTTGTCCCGGAAGATGGGGGTCACCAGGAAGTACGTGGGCTGCTCCACCACCACAAGATCCCCGGGGCGGGACAACGCTCCAACCGCCAGGTCCAGGCCGTGAGACACTCCTGAGGGTTGGGAGTTGGCCGTTGGAGGTTGGAGGTCGGGGGTGATCGGATCCGCAGGCCGAGAACGCACTTGCAGTGGCCTGGAAGGCCTTGAGCACCTAGGGATCTCCACCCGGTTTGAGAACCGGGTGCAGAGGGTGCCACCCCGTTTGAGAACCGGTGCCACCGGGCTCGTTCTGGTCTTGTCTTTCGCATGAACCAAGTGGCCTCCCAGCCCGGTAGGCTCAAGCTGCAAGCAAGGACCCCAAGCTCGGCACACGACCCACCTGACCCACCTAACCAACTAACCAACTAACCACCCACCGGCAGTCATCATCAGGTGGTCAGCGTGTACGGCAGTGCCGTATCGCTCCGAAAGAAAGGCGGCCAGGCTCTGCCGGAACGACCGGTACCCTTGCCGCGGGCCGTACCTGCAGCCGGCCGTACGGAGGCGGCCACGGCGTGCGGTGTCCGATGTGGTTTTGAGTCGATGGGAGGGTGGCGGCAGGAGTGCAGGACGTCACCACGCAGGTGCGGGAACCCGCTGGGCAAATCAACCTAGGATTGAACCATCCAGGCACTCAGAGGCGGATCAAGTATGTGGTTATTGAAACCGTAGGGTGCAGAGGGCGAGCTCAGGCGGCGAGGTTTCGGACGAGGTACATCGGGTACATGCGGATATCGGGCGGTGTCCGTGGATCTGCATGCGCATCGATCAAGCAGCAACGAGCTACCCTTGACAGCCACGAGCTACCCTTGAAACATCAACTGTGCGCCAGAGCTGCAATTTCAGCATGTCCTCATGCAGTCACCAGGTTTCATCACCCTCTGCACGCTCCTGCCGGCTTGATTCACGACATACGACGACATGCACGGCGGTTCATTTGCCAGTCGAGCGCCCTACTTGATATCGCTGACCACTTGGCGGATATGATGAACAAGTCTCTCAGTCCCCTAGAGCTGAGGGAATCGAATCGAATGATCCAACATGGGCTGTTCCTGGCTGTTCGTTGTAATTTATACAACCCCGACACCAACGCCACGCGTTACATGCCAAATCGGTGCGCAAGTGTTGCATTATATGCATTTAACTCACTGCAGGAGGAGTTCCGCGTCCGGCGACCCCAGCCGGTGGGAGGCCGCTGTAGCTAACGCTTGCAGCGGTAACATCGACGGGCTCGGCTGTCGAGGCAGGCGCACACTGCAAACATCATTTTCTTTCTTTTGACAAGCACCCAGACATGGCGCGCACCTGGCCAACGCTGAAGTCGATACAATCCTCAAGCACCTCACGAGCGACATAATCTCCTTTTTGTGATGTTTTTGCTGGGTTAACATTCGTCGACATGACAACACCAGTTATTGTGGACGCGATTGCCTTGGTCAGGTCGTGCCGCGCAGGCCGATGGCCAACTAGCTTGGCGGACAAGCGTGACAAACGTATGCTATGAATCATTATAACAGTACTCAATCGAAATACCTCGCATTTTTTAATCACGGTCGTCGTCTTTCACGCGAAAGAAACCAGCCGGTCGTTACTCTATTTGATCTTTTGCGCTGAGCTTCAGCTCCAAATGCATGGCCAGTGTGACAGACACATTTGCAATTTAACCGCACCCACAACCAAGTGTCCCAAGGGTCTAATGCACAGACTGTCGTACTCATGAAATCAACCGTGTGCTAGCTTTGGACATGTTGTGCTCATTATTGCTATTACTGCTGGCGTGCAGATGAACAGAAGTGGCGAAGGGACGAAGACGTGTAGAAGGAGGGGTGGTTTCTCCGGTTTCTCCTGCCGGAAAAGGCCTGAAATCACTGCCCCGCCCTTGGAATGAGGAACCAGCTTGCGGGTCGCGTCAGTGAAGCATGCTGGAGGCTTACCCACCTGCACTCAAAGATTGCTGCCCCTTTCCATCCAACTGAGGTCGTGGGTACGGGCTCCGACGAGAAGATTAAACCCTATGTTTCGTGTCTACCCCGAGGCGCCCAGTCGAGGTCCAGTCCCAGCCTTCAGGACACGTGATGCCGGGGCAACCAGGCTGCTATCGATCGCGCCAGGTGCAGGTCCCGTGTGCGACGCGCCAAGCGTGCGATATGCCGATATCACTTCGGCACCGGCCAACTTAACAGGTACGTGTGTACGTGTACGGGTTGCAGTGGCGGGGTGCTGCATCTCGCCCGCACCCCGCCACGAGCGCTACGCCGGGTCACAAGTGCCCAGCGAACCTGCCGTGACACGGCGGCCGACAGCAAAGCCGTCCTTACAAGCCACATCAAACCGCGCGGGTCCGGTCGACCGTTGAAGGAGCATGGGTGCATGGCCCCCTTGCTTTGTGGCCCCATGCGGAGCAGCGGCGATCCCAGTGCCGACACACTTCTGTTCTTACCCACATCCGCACCATTAACTGATTAACGGCACACACCTGCATAGCAACGCCTGGTCAACAACCGGGTGGTCGCCAACCTGTGCGTTCGAAGAGAGAGACGTCCGAAACCTGCACATCATAACGCCCTCAGTTCGACAAGCGGGAAAATGTTGTCCCCGCCAGCACAAGCCCCTCATGCTACAGTAATCGTCGCTGGGACGGTGATGCGGCGCAAAAAGCGGGCGTCACCCCGCCGCCGGTCAACAGAGTCAGTAAGTGGGGTTACCGCATCGCACCCACCACAACGTTCGTTTGTGAGCAAAGAGCAAACATCGTAGAGTAATGGACTGCACGAGCCTCATCGTGTTATAAAATCCAGACGGCACCGCCCGTCTCCACACTGAAAACTCGTGTGGCAGGCACTTAACAGCGAGTAACAACTTGGAGAACTGGTATACAACCCATTTGTCCAGTTCCACACGCTCAACAAATCCAGTCCTGAGCGCGAGTAGGAAATACTCTACCCCCAATCCATTTGAGATGAAAAGCAGCCCTCCGCCTCGCCTCCCCTAGTCATTGCCTCCTGTCTGTCTCTATCCCAACTCACCCGGTTCCACGGCCTCATCAACGTCCCAACCCAGCGATTCGACCACACCGATGGTACTATCTGTACAGGATCGCCTCCTGCGGCAACTAAAAGTACAAAATGCAAGACGCTGCCCGACAATGTCGCGACCCGCGGACCGGCCGACAGGCCAATCCGGACCGCGTTTGGAGGTGCACGCCGCTCCCCACGTTTACATCGTAACCGCTGTGACGAACGTCTGCGCGTCTCGCTCCGTGAGGCTCAGCCCCACAACAACGCGGCCGCCGGGCTCCCCGGGCGCAGCCGTGCCCGCCGCCGTCCCGGTGGAGGGACCGGCCCCCGAGGAGCCGCCGGCTCCCTCGCTGTCCTTGTCCTTGATCAGCACGCGCGCCACGCGCGGGACCGTCCTCTTTGCGTTACCGTTTCGAAGGACCGAGTCGAACAGCTTCCGCAGCACGGGCAGCAGCGCACCTGCGCGAGGCCGTATATCCGTGTGCGGGGTAAGCCAAGCGGCGGCGTGATCGAATCAGCAGCCGCCCATGCGTGCCCATGCGTGGCGCATGGTGCAGTGCATCCTGAGCAAACGCGCCGGGTTAACGCAGCAAGGTTTGGGACTTCTTTATCCGACACTTCTGCGGCACCTTGCCGGTTCTTCAGGCCAAGCAGTTGGCCTCCTGACCACAGATGTGGCGAGCATTCGTTGCAGCAAACATCCCTGCTGCCAAAGCGCTACGTCCAGCCCAAAGAGGAGTTGCAAGTCATGTCACCGCCAATAAGCAAGCTCAGGACGGCCGGGGCACCAAGTGGCGAGACCACCATGTGCTCAAGGGCACCTTCAAAACCTCCACCCACCTGACACCAGGTGCAGGTGGTAGAAGCGCGAGCCGAAGTTGCACTTGCCGTCGCGCTTCCGGCGAATGCAGTCGTTGCCGTGCAGGCACCCGCGGTCCAGGTACTGGTACCAGAACTTCCAGTGTCGCTCGCCCTCCTACGCATTTTGAGGAGAGAGAAAGACAGCATGATAGGACCACGCAATGAATCCAATCCAATGAATTATGGGCTGGACACCATCCCGAGCATTATGTCCTTTCGATGAGGAAAGGTGTTGTTGCGCCCACCGTCAGCAGTCCCTGATGCACCACCGCGAGGCACATCCTGACCCGGCGTAACCAGTGGCCCATTCGACTTGTGCCGTGTACCGTCATCGGACGCCCCGACACTGCTGTGTGTGTGTTGTCCCAGCTCCTAAACAACACGGAGCATGCGAGATGGGGACTTCAACCACTCCTTCGCACCTTCTCGTCCACCTTGCGGTACTTCTCCTCCAGTTCGTACTGGGTAAAGATGTGGCCCTTGACCTGTGCGCACCCAAAACAGGGGCCGGGCGCAGCAGCGGTGTCCAGCAGCAAAAATGGGAAAGCTCGCGAACGCAAATGGCTGTTACGAGAATGACTGTAACATTCTCGTAATCCCCGAGAGGGTTCTGATTATTATTGCCCCTCACGCTTCATTCATCGGGGTACCGTTCCAACACAGCCCATGCAGCTGACCTGGTTCGGCCGTTGGATGCGGTACTTCAGCGCCTGCCGGCTGTTCAGCACAGTCTTGCGCATCGCTGTCGCCAGGATCACCAGCGGGTGGCCGGTGCCGCCCACGTTGGGGTTCCGGCGCGACACGTAGAAGCCGACCTGCAGGGAAGGTTCCCCGGGCAACCCGACAGCGTGGCAGTCTGGATTTGCCGAGGAGTACAGCGCCGTGCGGGACATGCCTCGCTCTACACAGCCGTGGGGCACAGTGACTGGCAAAGGCGCTTCAGCGGTGCCGCCTCGCCAAGGAAAGACCGGACAACCCAGGACAGCCGTTCGAGGCACATGCATTCATCTTAAGCTGCCAAGCCCGCAGACACTGTTAACCGAACAGCGAGCTGGCTGCGGGCGCGGCTTCTTTCGGGTACCGAACGCTTTACCTTCTTCATGGCCTCCTCCGGCGCGTTCTCGGACCGCATATCCGCCAGCACCGCCGCCAACGACCGGTTGGCGTCCTCGAACGACATGCCGTCGTCCACCTCCAGCTCAATGTACGACGTTGTGGCACCTGTCGTGCAAATATGAAGACCAGTTGTCAATCGGGAGTCGCGGGCTTCCCACAGACCCACGCAGAAGGAAGGCAAAGCTGCCAGGCGGTATCCTATGCGAGGTGCGACGTCTCGTCTAGGTGACCAGATGAAAGAACACGCGCCGGTACGTATCATACATGTGTAAGAATGCAAATTGTTTTGCAGCGCGCAAATTTATCGACCCAGGTTGCGGAAGCCCCCGCGCCGTGCGGGGAGGCCCCAGGTAATCGTCCCGCCCAACGCGCTTGACTGGGCGGATGCGCGGCAATGTGAGCAAGGGCCCTCCGTAGCCCCGATCCATCCCGAGCCCCCATCGTCATCGAAGGACCCTATCTTCTCACCCGTGGCCGGATCCACGTGCACGGCCTGCTCCGTCGCCACTTTGACGCTGCTGTTGGCCAGGTTGAGCACCCCCTCCTCGTAGTCGCCGGCCGAGCGGGCCTGTGCAGGAAAGCAGGGGGTCAATCGCCCGTTGGCCATGAACTATAACTCCGCAAAGGGACAATAAAAATGCCGAATCTCACGCAAAGAGTCCCTGGATAACGTGTGTCGCTAGACCGCGCCTTCTGCGGGCGCCGACATTAGCCAGCTTGCACGAGGCATGTTTGTGGTTGTTACGTATCTCGGAGCCGGGTCCGACGACGACGAGCCGGGGCAGCTACCCTTAGCTTGCCCATCGGGGAGACCACCGAAGTCCTTCTCTGTATATATTGTGTTAAAAAGAAAAGAAAAATAAAACCCAGCCCGGGCATATGAGGAGAGGTATACATGGATTTTCTTGGGCGGCACACCTGCTTGATGAGGCTCTCCATGATGCCGAAAAAGTACTGGAAGAGCATGTCCTGCTCCCGCAGCGTCAAGCCCAGCAGCCGGTTCAGGAACTTTACCACCGAGGTGTTCGAGTCCTTCTTCTCGACCATAAAGACGCCGCTGTATAGAGAGAAAGGGAGAGGAGAGGGGTCATACGGGAGACGAGAGGGGCCGCAGGAGCCGCAGCAATCGCATCTCCGGAGCGATGCTCGAAAGAACAACGGCAGCAGGGCCTAACCCGTGCGGAAACAGCCATCATTAGGGTTGCCGTCGCACTTCCAAGGGGGCGTCTTCCCATCTTGCGGCGGGCAGCGGCAGGCCCGCCCCACGCCCGTTCTTACCCGACCTCCGAGAGGATCCCCATGGTCTTCAGGCACCGCTGCATGTGCTTCAGGAACGCCGTGGCGCGCTCGATGCTGCCAGGGGGGGTGGCGGCGGCCTCCAGCGGCAGCAGATCCGGCGGCAGCTCGCCCACCTTGGCACCAGCCACGTTGTGGTGTGCCGCAGAGACGCAGTCCAGGACCCGGCCGACGGCCATCTCGCCGTACCTGCGGGGTTTCGTAAGCAAAGCATGGATTAATTGTGGGGAGTCTCTTTACCGAAACCAGGATACTGCATCATCACGTGAATCGACCAGGGCACAGCCGGACTCTTCTCGCGGCTAAACCCCAGCAACGCGGGTGTCCTTACTTGTTGTCCACGTCGTAGGGCTTCAAGTCGGACGAGGCGCCCAGGGCACGCCGGTCGCCGCGCAGCAGCGCGCCGAGGGACGTCAACCGCTTGGCGACCGCACCGGCGAACCTGCGGCCAGGAGGGACAGGTGCACAGGGTTGGGGCACAGAAACAAATGGCGCGTGACGAGGCGCATGTACGCGTCGCCACACCTGCGGATGCCAGGGCTGGACAAACTGTCGGCTGGCGCGCGAGTTGGACTGATTCCTAGGAAAGCTGTGCCGGCACCGCTTTCCTAACAGACGCAAATCCCTCCGACTTCATCTCTCTCCGAATCATGCCCCCAACGGACGCGTAATCGCACCTGTACTCCCCGCCGCACTTGGTGACGAGCAGGCAGTACTCGGGCGCGGAGGCCTGATTGGAGCGGTGGCTGCGGCCGAATTGCTGCGCGGTGGGCCAAACAGACACACAAAAGACGAAAAACAGATAGGGGGTCGTTGCTTTGCGGACTAGCCAGCCATTGTGGCAGCCAAGCGCTCATGGCGAAGTTGCTTTGTTCTGCTTGCTTTTGTCGGCTCTTGCTAACATCCTTCCATCCTTTCCATGAATAGGCACTCACCAAGCGCTGCCTTACAACAGCGTTTCCCCGAGTATGCAGGAGGTAGGTGTCATGACGGCCGTAACCCGGTTCCACCCACCTGGATGGCCTTGTCAGCCGACCACGGCAGCTCGAGCGTGATGTGGAAGCGCCGCCGCTGGTTAGGAACCCTGCGGGCAGCAGCACCGGCATGTGCACGGCGGGGGCCGAGTCATATCGCGCCTGCCTTCGTACGTGTATGCGGTCGGAACAGCCGCGTAGAGGAAAGGTCGAAAACCTAGCCTGCGTACAATTCCGTGGCGTGTGTTTTTGTCCTTGCACGGTTGGAACTAGACGCGGACACGCAAGGACGCATCACAAGTTATGATATCTGCAGGCAACCCCGAAGCCACCGATGGCCTCCATTCCTTTCGGATGGATGCGGATGCGCTCACCTCCTGTCCGCCTGCAGGCTAATGCCCGTGGACGCCGCGTCGCTGATGATGGCCACCAGCTTGCGGCCGTTCATGAAGTCGTTCTTCTCCGCGATGTTGACCATCTTCTGGGCCTCGTCGTCGCGGCGTTGCTAAGCGGAGCACAGAGGCGTGAACACGGCCCACCACCACGACGCGTCAGTGACACACGGACAGCTTGCCAGTAGGTAAAATACATCACCTTTCACGATTTCGTATCCCTGCTCTGCGGCGAGCGGCAGCTGTTTCTGCAGTGCATCTGAGGTTTGATCGCCGCGATGGCGCCGTGCCGCATTAGCGGGGTCGAGCTCAAGCGCCCCCCCCCCGGCCCGCTCACCTTGCAGACGATGCGCCCGTCGTCGGCCCGGACTTGGAGCACCTTGCGACCGGTCATCTCCGCCACCTTGCTCTCCCCGCCCAGCAGCTCCGAGAGCTGGTCCAGCGGGTTCAGCGGCAGCTGGGCCGTGGGCAAGGCGAGGGGATACATGTGAGGAATCAGGAAAACGAGGAAAGCGAGCACGTGGCGGGACACCAGCACTACGACCTAGTCACTCTTGCCTCCAAGTACCGCGACACTTGGGTGTAAGGCGTACCAACAACCCTTACCAGGTGTGGCACAACCGTGCCTTTAACTGAATAACGCAAGAGGCAGCGATTGCACAGCCCTTTGCCCTCCACAAAAAGGCATTCTAGCAGGGCCTGTTAGCACGCCATGCTCTGTTGCTAGCCGCCATAGGTTGACCGCCCTCACGAATCGACCTACTCACCTCCTGAGCGTCAAGCAGCCGCAGCAGCATCGCGCGGCACTTGCGCAGCTCCGACGGCAAAGCGCTGCCGCCCGCCTCCTGGCCCCGGCCCCGCGCGAGGCCGTCCTCATCAAGCAGCTCCACCTCCTCCGAGTCGTCGCTGCTCTCCGCTTCCAGGGTCACGTCGCAGCTGCTGTCGCTGTCATCATCTTCGTCCTCGCTGCAGTGACGCAAGCCCACGGGATACATGGATGGGCTAATCTTGCGGGTTCCATCGGGCCAAAAGCAGCACATTGTCCCCGGAACAAGTTTTCACATCACCTCGCTAGGACTGACCAACACGCACGCATCCTTACCTGTCGAAGTAACCACCGTTCTGACGGCCGCCGCCTCTGCCGCCGCCGCCGCCGCCCGCCTTCCAGCTGTTGGGAATCTTGCCCAGCGGCTTGTTCTTGGCGGCGTGTCGGTACACTGCGGGCGCCGACCCGCGGGTCCCGCGCCGTGCACCCGCAGCATCGTCGTCGTCGTCATCATCGCTGCTGCTGCTGCTCTCCTCCTGCTGCCCGCTGTTGCGGCCGTTGCCCGCGCCGCCCGCATTGCCACCGTTCGCACGCCGGTTGGCCGCTGCCGCGCGCTCGTGCTCTTCCAAGTTGCGCTGCGCAGTGGAGAGGCGCTGCTCCGCCTCCCGGAGCCGCTGCCGGGCGGCGCGGAGCTGCATGCGGACCTGCGTGAGTGCGTGCGCAGATGGTGCGCACGGTGGATGTCGACAAAATCATACTGAACAGCACTGAAAGGGTTGGGTACAAGGACAGCTATGTAGCACCGTACTCACATGGCTCCGTTACGACATCGGATGTTGCGCACCACACGCAACAGGTCGTCCGCGCTTCCTCACTGACCCATTTACCTTAAAAACGTTGGCCGACCCGCCAGCGCCGGCTGTCTCCGTGAAGTCATCCTCGTCATCGTCATCGTCGCCGCCGCCGAATCGAGCAGCCGCCGACCGTCGGATCGGCCGCGCGCGAGCGTTTCGTTGCGCCGTCGTCCCGCGCTGCAACCGGCTGCCCCGCTTGGCGGCGCCCTTCTTGCCCTCTGTTCCATGGATCATCGAGCACACACGGTCACCGCCATGTACCTTCGCCGCGGTGCTGTTATCTTCTCCCTTCGGCGACAACAACGCCGACTAAACTGCTCCATGCCAACAATAACGTTACGACGGCGATGGCCCTATGGAGACTGAGTACCGCCCTGTCAGGCCGAGGTTAGACGTAGCTGCCCACAACATTTGATAGCTGAGGTGATGACCAGCGCGCGCACCAGTGTGCACCATTGCACTCACAGCGGTTGCACGATCCCACTCAGTAAGGAGTACCTCGATAAGGAGTACGGTATCTCACCGCCCACTATGAAAGGCCTACCGGCAACAAAGTCGTCATCGTCCGAGTCGTCCACGCTCTCCACCGATTCCTCGCTGGACTCGTCAGACTCGCTGTCGCTCTCCTCGTCCTCGCCATCCTCCACAGGCTCTCGCCGGCCCTTGGCTGTGGCCTTTCCGCCCTTTCCGCCCTTCTGCCCCGCTTTGGCTGCCGCGCCGGATGGGGTGGTGCCTTTGCCGCCCTTCGAAACGCCGGCACCCTTGCTGCCGCCCGCAGAGGTCTTCTGCCGCTTCACGCACTTGCCGATCGGTTCATCGTCGTCGTCACCTTCCTCGACTTCCGAGTCCTCCGGCTCCGGCTCCTTGCCTTGAGACTTCGCTGTGCCGGCTTTTCCACCGCCATCCGTTCCGGCGTCCGTTGCTTTGCGCTTCTGCGCGCCCAGGCCTGCCCAAGGACGATGAGGGATCGCGTGCCAACATGCTTACCGGTGTCCATTGCTTAGGTTATCGGTCTGTAGATAGATCAGCCACAGGTAATCATTGGGGACCAAGCTATGGGTGACGGCAGCGGAGGACGACAAGCTGTTCCTGATTGCAGCTATTGGGCAGGGTAAAGTGACCCACCTGCAGCTGCGGCCTAGCAAAACTTCACCACTCGCGAGGCAAATCGTACACTATTCCGCATTCCGATATAATTATACAAACATTCAGGAGCGGTAAGACGCAATAGCAAAACGACCGAGGACGATGGATGCAACAGACAAAGACCTGGCTGTGATGGATCTGCTATCACCTACCGGTACCTGTCGCTCCCGCCTTCTTCCCGCTTCCGCTTGCCTTGGCAGCTTTGGCGGCGGTGCACTTAGGGCAATACCAGTCGCCCTTGGGGATCGCCTGTCGGTCGTACGCGACGTGACACGGGGCCGCACGGAGCGACAACCTTGTCACAACGCTGTCGAAAAAGGACAACGCCTTCCACACCTCTCCATGCTGCTCGTGCAAGGAATTGACCCCGAAAAGAAGGTACACGACTCAGCCCGAAACTGACTCGAACTCGGGTACGTACTTTAGGGGAGGTACCCGGATGCTCGCTGCGCGCACTGCCATCAAGCGCCCCGTCGCGTGCTCTTTGCTCAGCCCACGGCAGGTCAGTCATGACGACAAAGCGGCCTACCTTAAGCGGTGGATCGAGGCACGCCATGTGATAGCCGTCATCGCAGCCGTCGCACAGCAGAATGGTGTCCGGCTTCTCGCCCCCGCCGCACTTGGCACACATCGTGTCGTCGTACGTCTCGTACTCGTCCTCGCTGTCGCTATCGCTGTCCTCCGCATCTTCCTCCGTAACCTCCTCCACCTCGTCCTTCTCCTCAAGTGCTGGGGCGGCCTTGGCATTGGTGGCCTTGCTGCCCCGCTTAGCAGGCGCCTGCTCCTTCTCCTCCTTGATGGCAACCTTGCCGCCCTTCTTGGAGGCGGCTTTCTCGGCCGCCGCTGGTTGCGGCTTTGTACTGCCTGCCTGCTGCTTGGCCTTCGGCTCCTCCTACGGCACGCAAGGGGGTGGGCACGTGGGGAGTATAATGTGGGGGGTCGTCTAATGGGAAAAACACTGGCGTTCTGTCCAGAGACCGGCGGTTCGAATCCCCGTCCCCTCACCGCCGTGTGATTAGGCGGGTCTGGCGCGGTTTCCAGGAGAGGCAATCCTGGCGCGCTGGTAACCTGGTGTAGTGGCCGGTATGGCTGCGTGACCCCCCCCCCCGGGTGATGGAGGATGGGTGCGCAGCCCTTGGTAGGGGTTGATGAGACGCGGCACCTACGAGCTATCTGGGCCCGTTGGACCACCCGGTCGGGATACGGGTCCACCTTGTAACGGTTAATTATAATGTTACAACACCAAAAAGGCGGCACTTGTAACGCAGATGCGATGCACAATTGCATGAACAACACGCGGCGCTGCACATATCGGCCCGCGAGAGTCTGCGTTCGGTCGCCTTGACACCGCGTACTTTCCGCGCCAAGCAGAGCTGCACTATGAAACAGCATTTGGCAACTCCTTTGCCAACCCAGATGGGCGGTCCAACGGGCGATCCTAACGATGTTTGCCCTTCCCTCGTCGCTGAAGGGCGATCCGGATGATCCTCGCCCTTACCTCGTTGTCGCTGTCAGTGATCACAATGACCGCGTCACTGTCCTCGGACAGCGCCGGCTTGCCACCCTTGCCGGATTTGGCGGGTGCGGCACCGGCCTGACGTGACGTCCCAGGCTCCGATTTGATGACCGGGGCGGCCTTGGGCGCCGAGGGTCCCTTAGGCGGCTTGGGCGGCTGTGAAACAGCCTGTTTGCTGCCCCTTGCGGTCGCGGCCAGTTTGGCAGCGGCCCTTAGTGCGGCTCCGCGGGACGAGCGCAGCGGGGACACAACCTCCTCCTGGTTGCCGCCACCCGTCGCTGCGCCGCTGCGGGAGCGTTTCTTAGATCCGCCTGCGCGACACAGGCACAAAGCATTGAAGTTGTTTGGACTTTGGCCTGATCCTGGCTAGAGCTGGTTCTCCAAGACTGTAGGCTGCTGGCAATCAGCTCAGCTCGCACAGCCATGCAAGCCTTATAACCTGGCCTGCAATCTTCGTGCCGTCATGAACAACGGTGCGAACGAGCCTGCGCGTTGCCTGCTCATTGCGGGCCCTACCGTGCGATTCCTGCTGTTGCTCCTCGGCGGCCGAGCTGCCCGACACTGCCCGCCGCCCGCTGCCTGAGCGCTGCTGCGATGGCCCAGCGACTGCTTGACCACTGCTACCCCGCCGCCTGACAGCAATCGGCTCATCGTCGTCATCCACGTTCTCATTATCCGCCATCTCCTGCTGCTCCTTATCGGCCTGCAGCTGTTGTGCACTCCCGTCTGCCTCCTCTTCGTCATCCAGGACGGCCTTACCGCGGCGCCTGTGTGGGTTTGCACGGGTTTGCGTCTGTTTAACTGGCGATGTAGCAGAGGTCGAATCGTTTTTCGCGCTGCTCTTAAAAGGTGAATCAATGGTTGTAAATTTAGTCCGCGGAACGCAGCAGCGCACGTGCACGACATGTACATTGTGTCCCACTGGTACGGATGCCGTCACAGACAACGGCTCCAAAGCACGACACAACGGCTAGGTGATTTCCGTTGCCAATCCATGCGTGGCTTCTACCGAACACACAGACATGTCATGCACAGACCGTCTTATGAATTGAATCAAGGCCTGACCTGGCGGCGGCACGCCGTGCTGCTGTACCCTGCGGCGCCTCGTCACTGCTGTTCGAGACCATCACCACCGCCGCGTTTTCGCCGGGCTTGGACCCCGCCGCCGTCGCGCCAGCAGCTTCGTCGCCCACAGGGTCTGCTGCGTGCATTCCAAGAAACGGGAGGAACATGGAAACAAAACACACATGGGCACACACGTGCAAAGACGGCCTTGGCAAGTCATAATGAGCACATCACATTTGCGTTCGTGAGAACATGGGACCATGTGCTCATATGCTTTGCCCGGGTCGCAAATCTGGCAACAGCAACCTTGCCACATACGAATGACACCAACCTGCGTTCTCCTTGTCGCCGTCCACATCGTCCTCCAGCCCATCTTCAGCTGCCGCGGCAGTGCTACCGCCGCCGCTGTTTGCTCGAGCGACCCCGCGGCGCACTGATTTACCTGGCTCCGTAGCCGCAACACCGTACGCGCCCCCACCATCCGCAGCTGCAGCCGCTGTTGCCCCGGAGCCGCCCGCGCTGCCGCCGCCTGTGGCGCCCTTCTCCGCCTGCTCCAGACGCTGCACGTCGTTACGCGCCTTCTCAGCGTCCGCAACCGCTTCGGCCTACGGGCCATGGCATGCAGAATGCAGTCCATGCAGGTCATACTGTATGTGTGCTTGCGGCTGAGCATCAAACATGCAGGGCTATTCGTCCCTGATGCGAAAGTCATTCTGGATCTAGCTCTGTTTCACAGTACTGGGCACAGACACACAGCAAAATTGGTCATAGATGGATCCGCATTTGTCGCTTGCCCAAGAAACACGTGAGCCGTCAAACCAAAGGATGATCTGGCATGTCACAGTCAAGTATACAATGAAGACCACCTTTCCAATGGTCACCGGACATCGGGGCCAGCAGCTAAGATAACGCACCACCGCGGCCTCCAGCTTCGCCTTGCGCTCCTCGCGCTTTCGCTGCTCCGCCGCCTTGGCCTCCGCAGCCTCCTCAGCATCCGCCTGCGCCAAAAGCCGCTGCCGCTCCGCGTCCACCTCAGCATTGCATGTGTCCCCATCACCGTCCGCGAGATCGATGAGGTCACCCGCCATCAGCGCGCGCCGCCGGCGGTCCTGCAGGCGACCGGACATGGGTAGATGGGTTTTGTGGGCCCTTGGGGTAGATGCGTTTTGTGAAGCTTGAAAATTGCTGATCTTCGGGATAGGTGATCCTGAACTATTGTTTACCATATACACTGCTTCACAAGCTAAACGGATGGTGCATTCGCGCGGCTTGCATGTGATGCTCATCATCCGCTTGAAAGGCGGCCGCGACTGGCATCTTCTTCCCAGCCCGACGGTTCGTCCAATGCACCCGCCGCCACACGAACGTCCCGAACGTGCAGAATCTCACCGCCAGCGCCTCATCCAGTGAGCGCTCGTTCACGACCTCCAGGTCGTCGCTGTCGCTGCCTGCGGCTGTGGCGGCCGCGGCCGCCACAACCGCGGTTGTGGCCGCCGCTGGCGCGGCGTCGGCGGCGCCCGAGGTGGCGCCATCCGCACCGGCAGCGGCCGGTCCGCCCTCTTCGTCCGAGTCTGGGATGGCCACGCCGATGCTGTCCTCATCGTCGTCGAGCTCGTCGTACTTTGGAGCTGGCTTCGCAGCCGGCGCAGTGCCGTACGCCGAGGGCATGCCCGGAGAACCAATCGCCGGGGCGTCCACAGCTGGCTGTGGATTTGCCGCGGCCCTGTTGGCGGCGGTCGCAGCCGCATCGCCGGCCGTGAGCTGAGCTGAGGGCCCGGGGCCCGCAGCAGCTGCTGCGCGGGCGGCCGCCCTTGCCGCTTGCGCCGCCTCCATCTTGCTGATGCGGATGATGCGGTCGGCCTCTTCCGCGGCGGGCGGCTGCTTCTTCCACTCCAGGCACGCGCGGTAGACCTGCGTTTGATTACATGGAGCACTCCCTAAATCGACTAATAAAACTAAAGGAGACATGCTTGGGTGAGAAAAATCAACGGAAATGTATAACCAGGCGACCGAGCTGTCATTATCCATGATGAAACTTCCAGGCGCATAGCCATGCACTCAAATGGATTCACACCGCCAAACCGTTGAATCATGAAGGTCGCCGTCCATACCCTCAAGCACGGCACCCGCCTACCAACACATGGTCGCGGAGAAGAGCGGGTTGGGCCACAATGGATTTGAGCAAGGCACCTTACCTCGCTCTGCAAGTGCTGCATCTTCCGCTTGCTCATCAGCGAGGACACCGGCTCCGTGAAATGGAAGAGCCACTGGGAGATGAAGTTCTGCAGGGCGCAGCGCAAAAAACAGGCATGCCGACCAGCAGAGCCTCAGCAACAACCGTTATCCAGTGTGGGAAAGCACACCGATGCGACGGCTCCACTGGTCAGGTCGGCCGAAGACGCATTAGATCCCCGATGTGCTTCCCCTGCTGCACGTGGGGCCTGTCCCAACCTGACCCCAGCCGCCTTACGTGCAGCCTTACGTGGGGCCTGTCCCAACCCGACCCCAGCAGCCTTACGCGGGGCCAGTCCCAACCCGACCCCAGCAGCCTTACGTGCAGCCTTACGTGGGGACTGTCCTAACCCGGCCCCAGCAGCCTTAAGCGCAGCCTTACGTGGGGCCTGTCCCAACGCGACCCCAGCAGCCTTACGTGCAGAATCATCTTGGGTGCCGACACGAAGTCGTCCATGCCGTCCTCCTCGTTGCCCAGGCCCGCCGCCGCCGTCTCCCGTGCACTGTTGAGGTTGGCCTCGCCCGTGGACTGCAGTCCGATCACCACACACATGCCACGCTCCAGGGCCTCCTGGGCAAGCTCCGCGCAGCGACGTACCTGTCCATCCAGGGCAAATCAAATGTAAACCAGGCGAGGCGCTTCCGCTCAGAGGTCGGATTGGGGGCGATGGGGCGCCAAACGGGCGGAGGCTGCGCACCCTACACACTCGCTCGCGTTTGTCGGAGCATGGGATACCCGCCAAAGTGTTCAATCCGAGGGCGCTTACCTTGGACGCGATGAGCATCTGGCGATAGAAGCGCTGGTGTGCGCCCCAGAACAGGCTGGCCTTGATATCGCGGCCTCGCGCGTTCTTGGCCTTGGGCAGCGCGCGCATAATGTTGTGCACCAGGCTCCACAGCGCGCACGACCGGTCGTACATGACGCTAAGCGGACACGGAGAGTGAGCAACAGGGCGACATCCGACAGTCATAATCCGGACGATTTTGATCAAGGAAGAGTGTGTCGACGGCAAGGACGACGATTATGCAATATCACATCAGACATGCCCAACATTAGCGTCACCTCCTAATGGCAATGTTCATGGCATGTTGTCCGCACGCAAATGCCACCTACCTGAAGATGGGGTCGATCTGCAGCTCTTCATTTTTGAATTCAGCGCCCTTGTACGACAGCGTACGGGAGACGTACGTGCCGGTGGCTTTGAGTCCCATGCAGAACATCTCCAGCGCGCCCAATCCCGACCTGACCGACAAAACACAAGACCCTATCACAATCCGGCAGTTGCGGTGCCAGGACAGGCATCATGTACGGCATACATATGCATGAGGTGGCCGAGAACTGGTGAAGGATGGCGAGCCGGGCGCGAGATGGCTTTCGCGCGTGGCACCGCAATCAGCATACAACCGCTAATCATTTGTGAAGAGACAGCACCTTCAAGGCAGT
Organism: Eudorina sp. 2006-703-Eu-15; assembly: GCA_003117195.1. NCBI lineage: Eukaryota > Viridiplantae > Chlorophyta > Chlorophyceae > Chlamydomonadales > Volvocaceae > Eudorina > Eudorina sp. 2006-703-Eu-15. The sequence goes on along the minus strand of BDSI01000068.1, from coordinate 224,229 downwards.
TGTGTATGTCTATGTTTCACATTGCCTCAACTACCCACCTCTTGAGTGCATTAATCATGTCGCCAATGTGCGGGTAGTCAAACGCGCCGAGCCGGACCTGTGCACAAATGGGTCGCAAGTCGTGTTGACACCCAGTGTGGCTGTTGTACACAAATCGTGCGACCAAGGATACATCACCTTCACCATCACGTGATACACTACAAGCGGCATGGGCCGATATCGACGACGCGGAGAATCCCAGATTTTGAGACTTGGCTTTGAAAGGGCAAGAGGGGCAAATTACATTTTTTTTCCACTAGGGGCACGCGCACATTATCCAAACACGTCTTTCCGATTGTGCATAGCGGGACTGCTCACGGGTGCACAACATACCATGTAACGCAGGTTGTCAGGCTCTGAGGCTCCCGTCGCCGAGCTGTACAGCACCCGGGCGTTCGGCAGCTGGTCCTGGAGCGACTCCACCGCCAAGCCAGTTTGGCTGGAGTCTGTCGACCAACGGGGCGACATTTGCAACTTAGCGCACTCCAGTAATTACAATAATTGGGGGGTCGTGCGTTCCGCCCTTCACTGTTCAGTCCCCAACCGATGTTAGCAACTTCCCGATGCTCCCTTCTGTCCCTCCCTTCCATCACTCACTTCCCGCCCCGTCCAGCAGGTTCTTCGCCTTGTGGCACTCGTCCAGGATGATGAGGCTCTCGCCGTCGCCCTTGGGTCCGCCAAGCCAGTTGACAATCTGATGAAGCCGGGAGCCCGCGCCGAAGAGCCGCCGGACTTCGGCGCGCTTGTGCTCGAGCGCCCCTGGTCGGGTCAAGGGATGTCCATAACGCCTCCGCATTAAATGCAAACAACAACTTCGAACCGCCGTGAAATGCGAGTCGCAAAGCAGGGAAAAGGCGAGCGTCGCCAGCTGTTCACCAACACGCGCACTCACGCTCTGCCGCCTCGTCATCCTGCTCCTCGAACACGCCGCCATACGCACGGCCCCGACCGCGGCCGCGCCCTCCGCCGCCAGCGCCGGCCGCCGCGCCGCTTCCACCGCTGCTGCGGCCTTTCTTGCCTCCGGGCGGCTTGTAGGATCCCTTGGACACTAGCAGCGAGTAGGTGATGAACAGCACACCTCCATCGGGGTACACGCGGTCCAGGTTACCACTGGGGACGCTGTCCTTGCGCTGCGGGGTGAGCAGCATGCCATTCAACAATGTCGTGAGACTCCAGAACTGCGGAAGAGTTGCCTATCCAGCATTCATGCGATTTCTAGGGTTTTCGACTTCGTCACAGAGAAGCCTTATCAGGGCCTTGATTTTCCCAGCAACACTACAGCCCTTCACTTTCGCTGCAAACCCCACGCACCGGCGGGTAGACCGGTATAGTGTTCTCGTCCACGCCGAGATCCGATAGGTCACGGCGCGCATCGTAGCGCAGGTCGTTGGAGGTCGACACCCACAAGATGCGCCGTCCCCCCGTGGCCCAAAACTCCTTAATCACCGCCGCGATCTGACGGCCTTTGCCAACGCCCGCGCCATCGCCCAGGAAGAAGCCGGCTCGGTTGCCTGAATACGGAGAAGGGGTGATGCGCTCGTTACCGTGATGTTCGTCGCAACCGCCCGCGAGCTCATGTCGCGCCTTCACGGTAATCCACGGACTTTCCTTTGCATACACACCCGAAATCGGATGCCATCTCAAAGAACCCACGCTGACTGCAGACCCCAAGGCTTGCAGAGGACAACGAAGCGGAAACATGTACAAACGGTGGCCGAACGGGCAACAATTCCCGTATGTCCGCTGCCATAATTAATTGCGTTCAAGCTCCGGTGCGAACCCCACACCTTTGCAGCAGCCATGCAGCCAGAGCCCACGCTAAATATACTACGCTCCCCACCCACGGACGCCCTTACCGTCGGGCAACCTCCTTTCAAAGCGCTGGAAGGCGTACAGCACCGTCTCTAGCTGGGCGTTCGACAGCTCGTTACGCTCAAGGTTCTCCTGTGTCACACGATCAGGCCGTGGGAGCGGAGCGTCACTGCGTCAAGTGTGCTGGTCGCTTTGCCAAACGTCGTAAAGTGGTCAATTTGCCCACGTGGACCGGACTTTGCGGAGCAAGCATGGCACGGCGGGCCAACCTCTGACAGCGTCCGATCCACAATTGCAATTGCGTCATCCCCCGTGCGCAAGGACTGGAGGAAATGGGCTCGGCTTCGACCATGTGTGCTCTGGTGTCTACTGGACGGGGCGATGCACACGCCTTTATCGGCAGCGTCCGTCTAAACGGCTTGCAGCACCTGTCCCAACCCAAGCGCGGCGCACATACATGCAGATGGTGCTTGTAGGTGATGTCGGGCGGCGTTACTGAGGCCAATGAGGCTGTCTCCACAATTGGGTCTGGGTGGGGCGGGCCCTCGGTCACCTTGGCTGGCCTGAGGCAGGCGAAAACACAGACCGTACAGTGGCCACGTCGCTGAGAAGCCTTGGCAGAAAGCAGCCATACTTTATAAGCATTTGGATCCGAAAGCCGAAGGCCATGGAAGGGGGCCCCCTGCAGGTTTCGCTTCTGGTGCCGCGAGTCTAGAAGTCCCGTCCACGGGTTCCTCGTGGCAGCGGACTAAGCAGGGTTGTTTTGTGAGGACGACAATGAAGACGTTCATCACCACATGTCCTCCAACTCACCGGTACTGCTCGTAAATCTCCGCATGTGCCTCTCCATCCTAAATTGCGAAGGGTGGTTACGGGAGAGCAAAAAACACATGGGTCAGCATCTGTGGGTGCTTCAGCACATGGAATGTGAAGGTCGCCATACACCAGGCCAGGCCTACCATGCCTAGGGGCAGGTGTCCATGAGACGAAGATGCTACTAGACTTGATAAGCCCAGGTTGAGACTGAACCGTGCAGGTCCGCTGCATGCGTCCTACCGCCCTGAGGAAGCATGCCCCATCCTGCGTGCCCCCTTGCATCCTGGTCACGGCGAACCGCGTTGCAGGGCATAGGGTGCACAAGCCCTCCCAAACGGGAATGACCAACGTCACGCCAACCGCCTACCAAACATCACGCCTGTGCTACCGGTACCTCTTCGCCGCCTTCATCGTTCGCCTGGGCAGCCTCTTGGTGTTGCTGCTGCTCGCGCTGTCGCTCCAGCTCACGCCGAATCCGCTGCTCTTGCTCCCGCCGGTACCGCTCCTGTTGCTCTTGATCATAAGTGACATGGGGTTGCCCAACCTGAGGTGTGTTGAACCTGGGCAACGCACGGCTAACTTGCTCGCCAATGACTCTGCTTAAAGTTTGACTCGTGAGGCTTCTGGCTGTCTCGTCTGGATATCCTCGTTGCCTAAAGGCATCGTATACGAGCTGCCACTGTCTTTGCGCGTTCAAGCCCGGTTGGTTCCCCTCCATGGCCACGCGGTTGGACAGGAGATTCACGTTGTCCCCATGAAAAAGAAAACTAAATCTCGGTGGACAGCCGCCAAAATATCAATCAGGGCCAAGTTTGGATCAGGCCTAAATATTAAAATTTTCGAACACGGGTTCAAGCAGCGGCTGAGCTTTCCATCAACGGTTTACAAATACGCATTGTCGAAGAATGTTAGACAGTATCTATACAAATGGCAGTCGCGCTCATTTCTTGACATTCGTCCGATGTCCTGCATGCCGTGAGGGGGAAGAGCGCAGCATGGCATACTGCATGGAGGTAAGATTTTATGCCATGCACTGTGGTTATAGAGATGTAAGAATACCCTGTATTCCGAAAGACCTTGCCCTGTTGTCCTCATGCCTTCTTCCCTCCGTGTCCCTGGTTTTACAGCTGTGCCTGTTTCCTACACAAGCGGGACCGCGCTGCCATACACCCATGCATCATTAACCTTGAGTGTTTAGTTGAAGAAATATCAAGATAAGGCTTGCGCAATGCGTTCGCGATACCTGCGTACTTGCCACTTGTCCAGCCTCGGTGTTTGCAATGTTTTGCTATGTGGCCTCTCTAGACGATAGATTGTACCTTCATGACATCAATCAAACAGCTTAAATTTGGTGGGCAACGTTATGGATGACCCGTACAGACCGTCACAGACCACCTGGACCACCGTGCTGAAGTGTTGCAGGCAGTCGCGGAGAGACCCGAATTGTTGCTCACGGGCCGCGCACTATGACAGTTAGATGCGCACGGCTAGTTCGGACCAAAGCTCCCCGGTGCGGGGTCGAGTCTCAGCTCTCGAGTTATCGGTGTCTAGCCCACAATGGCCCACACATAATCCAAGTTGCATGCGATGACACCGTATTCGTGAAACAGATAGCCATGCACGCAGCCATATCTCTCATCATGGCATTGTAGTATGATTACAGAAACATTGGAGAAGCGGGAGAAGAGCCTCCCGAATTGCCACGGGTTGCCACCACCTGCAAAAGTTCTGCGTGTGCGCGAGCTACAAAACCACATCGGGAGTAGAAAGCTTTCGCTGCCAAATGAAGCGATCAAACAAGGGTTGGCACATGGCAGCCGTGTGCGGCTCGTCGCCCGGTCGCATGACGGCATGGCGCATTGTGCGTGGTCAGACGTGGTCAGCACTGTCAGCAACAGCGCAAGGTGCGTACGTAACCCCTAACATGCAGTGTAGGTCACGGGCAAAAGAGGTTGGTGCTGGTAATGTTGCACAGCAAAGGAACTCAGGCGAACAAGGCCTCCGCGCACTCGCCGTCGTGCGCTTGTGTCCCTCGGGACACTTCAATCCCGTTCGATTCTCACCCACCGGTCGAAAGCCTGCAGGTGGATGGGCACGGATGGAAAGAAGCTACTATCATCAAGTCGAGCATGATTCGAAGTCGGTTGCTGGAAACTGCGCATGCGTGTATCAATGTTATCGGGAATGCCAACGGTAACGGACACGCCGTAGAGTGCCACTGCATCGTTGCTTCGGTGGCCATGATGAATAATCGGCAAGAATCAATAATAAAGATAATGGCGTCCTGAATAACGCTTTGCTACGGTACTCCGCGGATTTTGTTATCTAGAACCTACAGAGGTCTTCCTCCAGCATGGACAGCCTCAAATCTGAAACGAGCCGCTACACTCTACGCTGCACGTGCCCATGTCTAAAGCGCATGTCTCTTGTCAGCGCGCGGCGACTGGCGAGAACCGCACGTTTCCGACCGAGCGCTGTCGGAGGAGCGTCGCAAAGCTTGTATGAAAATTATCGTGACACAGTCGGGTTTGACTTGTTTAAAGAAGGCAATCGACAAGCGCGTCGCATGGTGCGTTCAACGCCCATGGGAGGCACCATGCTCACGGAGCCCTAGCTAGATAACAACGACGACGATGCATGCCATGTTGCCATTATGCGTTACCCCATGCGTGGTAATTGCCGGCTTATATAAACTGCGGGGTACGATCCGCACCCGCCGCGGTGGCGGTTCCCCTGCCCCGCACTTGTTACGTCCCTCGCTTGTTACCAAACACAATTATCCGCTGGCGGAGCCCCGGGGTCGAGCTAACTAACCTCCCACTCACCCTGCCTCGCCACAGACGTTTACCTTTGATGACTGGAAGCGGCACCGCAGCAGCAACCGCTACTTGTACCACATAAAGACGCTCTCCGAGTGAGTCAGCGGCGCGGGGGCAGCGGGGCAGGCGAGGAGGGCGCCCAGCACCGCGTCCCACACACGTCAGGGCATGTGCTCGCCCGCGTTGGTTGCCACACCCCTGGAGGTCTATGTATTGAGTCCGGTTACACTGGACCCCGCGGGGTTCTCTGCGCGGTTTAAAGTTCTGGCGCGCCTCCTGCGAGGAATGGGCAGGGACCTGCAAAGGCAGGCGGCGGGCCGAGAGTGGTCGGTGTTCGAGCTGGGGCGCGGTGGGATCGGTGGATAGGGACGGTCCTTTCGAGTGCCGCGGCGCATTGCAGCGCAGCTTGAGGCAGTACTGTGAAGCGCATTTCAGTGCTCCTGACCTTTGTGCTGGCAGGCAGGCAGGCGGTGCAGCATCATGCTGCCCCTGTTATCGATGGTGCTGTTTCCCCTCCTCCCGGCAGGTCAGGCATCGTGCGGGGCATAGCCGCGCCGGTGTTGTTCATCACGGCCTTCACGTTCGGTGAGCCCCGGGTCACCTCCCGCCTGGGTCGGGAAGGGAAGGGAAGGGAAGGGAAGGGAAGGGAAGGGAAGGGAAGGGAAGGGAAGGGAAGGGAAGGGAAGGGAAGGGAAGGGAAGGGAAGGGAAGGGAAGGGTCGGATCGGGTCGGGTCGGGTCGGGTCGGGTCGGATCGGGTCGGGTCGGCTCACCTCCCGCCTGTGATAATATATTCCGGGCGTTTCGATCATATTCCGCGCGTGCACGATTGGTACATGCACATGACAGGTGTCAAACCGCGCGCTCCCCCCAGCCGGTGTCCTTCAAGCGCTTCGTTCACTGGCACACGCAGCCTGGCGGAGCCACGTTCGCGCCATGGGGCCCACGAGGGGTCCTCTCCCCCCGTGTAGAGAGGTGCACTCAGCCTCACCAAATGCACGTGCCCACCCACCTTTTGGTCCTTGATTTGGGTCGGGCCGGTCTCTTCTCTAAACCCACCTTTTTACAAGAGCAATCGGTCCCGTGCACCCCACCGCGCAGTGGTGGCCGCCGTCAACATGGCCCACGCCGCCGCCCTGCTGCCTGGCTGGATGCCCCCCCTGCCCAACATCGCCATCGAGCCCATCCAGCTGACCAGCATTGCGCTGTCGCTGCTGCTGGTGAGTGGCGGGGTTCACAGCAGCTGCGGTTGGGAGCTGGGAATTGGGAGCTGAGATGGTCGGGGTCGGTCAGCAGCTCAGCACCGTCGCCTCACGGAGCGCGGGTCGGCCGGCAGGGACGTTAAGAGCAGCGGCAAGGTCCGCACATGCTGCCAGGCATCCTCCGCCTGGGCTGCCTTTAAGAAAGATCAAAGACACTCGCCGGCGGAGCCGCGTAATGGGGAGGCGTGCGCATGGTCCCCGGAGCTGCAAGTGCCGTATGAGGAGACGTGTAGCGGTGTAGGGAGGTTCATGCGCTGGCAGCGACGGGACCGCTTTCAGAGCGAGCGCTGCCCTCAGGGTTTGAGGTTGTTTCCCCGGGGGCCCGGGGAGAGGGAAAGGCTGCGGGTTTTTTCTTTTCAATATAATCCCCCGTCCCTCCTCTTGATCGGGCCCGAATTTGGTCCAGGTGTTCCGCACCAACGCCAGCTACAGCCGGTGGGACGAGGGCCGCCGCAGCTTCGGCAGCATCACCACCGTCAGCAGGGATATAGCACGGCAGGTGGGTGGCAGGCAGGGGCGAGGTGGGTTGGAGAAAATTTCCAAACCCAGCAACGGACCCGGGCGCACCCAAAAACACTCAGAATACTCACGTGGCGAGGTACCTCCATGGCAGTGGAGAATGAGGCCGCGAGGGGGTAGGTAAGGGGGAGATGGGCGTACGCAACGGATAGATGCGCAGGTGGGTAAGTGGGTTGGGAGCTGGTATTGCGGCCATTGGAGCGCGTCCGGCCTTCGGCTGGCGCCGGGCAGCTCGAAACGTGCCACACCCGCCTTCACCCATCGCAGCGCATGGCGCACACCGGCTCCTTGCTTTGCAGTTAGCGCAGCCAAACATGTATCCTGTAAATCAGCGCACCCAAGAACAATATGTGTACGGTGTATGTGAATGTTCAACTGTTGTTCTCGCGGTTCTCACCATCCGTCCCCACCCCCCTCCTGCTGTCCGCAAGGCCTTTGCTTGGTTCCGACCGGAGGATCACGACAGTCGGGCGCGTCTGGGTCGGTGGCTGGTGGCCCTGGGGCGGTCCACCATGGCGCACCTGCGCGAGGAGCACGACATGCAGGTGGGTGGGACAAGGGGAAGACGTTTTGGGGCGGGAGGGGAACCTGGGCTGGGGAAGGGCAGATGGGCAGGTAGGGAGAGATGGGAGAGATGGGCGACTGGCGTAGTCGTGCGCCAGTTGTCTCGTGCTCTCGGTCCGTAACGGGGAAACGGGGAAAGCAATGTCGGGGGAATACAGGAGTAGCGGGCATGGTCAGCGTCGGGAACCAGCAACCAAGGTATGCCGGCAGTTATGTTGCAGTGCAACAAGTCGGTGGCAGCGATGATTCAGATTGTCTGTTTGTGTTTATACAAGGAACCCCCTCCCCCGATTGTCTGTTTGCGTCTCTGTGTGTGTGTGTGTGTGTTTGCGTGTGGTTGTGACCCCCCTCGCAGAACGAGCTCCAGGGGGTGCTGCAGCCGCAGGTGGGTTTCGGAGCGGAGCGGCTGTAGGGAGGGGCGACAAGAGGGGGGGGGGAGACGGGCTGCAGCGCGGGATATACGAGGGTCCAGAGGGCCGTACAGGGGTGTGGCGTTGCTATGGTTGCTCTGCGTGGCAGATACCACCCCACTCCCCAGTGTTCGTTTCTGGGTTTCTTTTCTCTGGGTTCAATCTAACCCCACTCCTCCGGGATCCAGACACCTGCTGCGCGCACCCGGCTCTTGCGGTGGGCCGTTCGAGGGCCGTCGACGAGCCCTCTTTCGTTGCTCCCCTCCGCACGTCCGCGCGGCCACCCATCACTTGCCAATCACCTCGACCGGCATCCCGCTCTCCCCGATCCCCCCAGGTTCCTGTACCCCTCCCTGCCTCCCTGTCAAGCTGCTGTACCCCTCCCTCTACCTCCCGCCCTCCCCCCCACCTACCCTTCAGTAGGTCTGCCCATTTCCTGCGTCCCGCCCTGCCTCCTCCCCGCAGGAGGTGGCGGCGGTGACGTCTTCGGTGCACCCGCCCAGCTTCTGTCTGCAGGTAGGCCAGCCGGGTAACAAGGCCGGGCGAAGGAGGAGGGGGAGGAGGAGGGGGGGGAGGAGGAGGAGGGGCTGGAGGAGGAGGCGGGGGATCATGGAGGGGATGACGAAAGCCTAGGGAGAGAGCAGAGGCCCCTGGAGGGTACGAGGGGGAGTATTTGACAACGGGCGGTAAAGGCAGCGAGTGCCCCCGCCGCGCCGCGGGGAGGCCTATAGGACCCCAGCCGCTTTCTGACTACCCCAGAAGCGTCGGCATTCGCCGCTTCGTCGCATTGCGGTCGCATGCCGCCATCCATCCATCCACCAAGGATTGCCCCGCGGGGGTTCCCCTCCCTACTCCTCCACCCGATGCTACAGATGATCACGTGGATCATCCGTACAGCAGGGCTACCGCAGGTTCGTACGGATTTCGTGCGCAAGGCGGGCTGTAGCGGGTCGGCAAGGCCGGGGCGGGCGCAGTAGTCGGTGGTGTCACGGCAGTGCAAGGAGGGACAGCGAACGGAGAGGGACATCGCAGGGAGGGAGGGACGGAGGGAGGTCAGGAGGGCTGTTGGGGTACGTGGGACACGTCCCAAACACGCCCTGGCGCGCCCGCATTCCCGTCGAGCTGACCTTTAACCTCACCCTCCCTCCAACCACCAACCACCAACCGCCAACCGCTCGATCCAGGAGCTGGTCATCCGCATGGACGAGAACGTGTCCCGACTGACGGACGCCGTGTCCGCGTGCGAGCGCATCCTCAACACGCCCATCCCGCTTTCGTACACCCGCCACACCGCCCGCTTTCTCATGGCCTGGCTGATGTGCCTGCCCTTCTGCCTCTGGAGCTACTGCGGACCCGCGATGGTGGGTGCAGACGGCACAGCCCCGAATCACTGCAAGCGCGACGGCTCGGTGTTCAAGGAGAGCTGAGCACCGAAGCACCGAACGTGTGCTGTCCAAGCAGGCAGAACAGGAGTGCGTGACATGCAAGGGGCCGAGTGGCGCCGAATCATTTCCCCGAGCCATCGAGCGCCGGCTACCCAGCAAGCCCCCGCCCCGGCCCGGCCCGCCGCGGCCTCCTTCCCCTGTCCTGCAGGTCCCCATAGCGGCCCTGGTGGCCTTCGTGTTGCTGGGTATCGAGGAGATCGGGGTGTACATCGAGGTGGGTGAGGGGGCGGGGGGGTAGGCAGACATTTATACTGCGCTGCTGCCGGAGCGAATATAGGGGCCGGGAGGGAGGGCGCCTATATGCGACATGCGGGTGCCTGCCGTGCGCACCGCCCGACAGCGGCAGATCGTCGGAGGCAGCTGCAGCTGCACACAGGGGCGCGGCGAGAGGGCCGACGTACATCTCCCCTTCACTGGAAGAGCGATGACGTGATCCCCAGCTCGGGGACTGCGCGACATATACCGTGGGTGTATAACTCCCAGCTTGACGGTGTGACGACTCATGCGACGCGGGGCAGTGACCCCATCCCGCTCCGCCCCGCCCCGCCCCGCCCAGCCCAGCCCAGCCCAGCCCAGCCCAGCCCCGCGCCGCCCGCCTCTCCTCACTCCTCTCCGCGCCGGCCCCCTTACCTACGCCTGCCTGTATCGCCCCGCTGCCGCCCCTACCCGCCCTGTCCCGCGCGCCTCGACCACGTCCGCACGCGTCATGCTGCCGACGTACTGCGGCTCCGAACACGACGTGGCCCGGCACACGGCAACCTAATCCAATGTGGTGCGACCTCGTCGTCGGCCGTCCAGGAGCCTTTCAGGTGAGGGACCGTGCCTTACTGTACCGCACGGGAGGCTGTTTTACCAACGACCCGGGGATTAGGGATTGGTGATTCCCGCGGCTCCGCCGCTTTCAGGGGAGGGCTGCTGCGCCGCACTCCCGCTGATGCCGTTCCCGTTTCCCCGTCGGGGAGGGTCTCAAGGTCTGACCCGGGGAGGTTCCCCAGGTGCAGGGGTGGGGGCAGGGCGACAGGTTGCGGTGCGACACCCGACGTCGAATGCGGGGTGTGTGGAGGGGCGCGCATGCAGGGCGGGGCATGCATGCATACCCGCACCAGAGGGGATCCGAGGCGGATAGCAGGGGGATCACAGCGGCGGACGGCACAGTCAGTGTGCAGCGCCGGCGGGGTTCAACGTCTCGGTGGTCGGCCCAGCCGTCCCCAGAGCAATGTCTCCAGACCGCCATCGTGATAGGGGGGCCGGGGGCGGGGGGGATCGGGTGTTGCGCCGACCACACGACTTGCACCGCTGCACCGCTGCAACATGGCCTCATGACCACCACCGCGTACCGCGTGGCAGCACTGAGCGATGGAGCAGTGCCCATCGGGCTTCTTCCCGTGGCCGGTTTTCTGGTCGCTCCCACGCGCCCGTCCCCGTGCGTGACATTCCTTTCCCGGCCGTACGACGACCCGTGCCGCGTTCTTTCCGTACTGCACCCGCCTACAGCATCTTGCCCCTTGAGAAGCTGGTCAACAAGCTGGAGAACATCGTCAACGCGATGCTGCGGGAGAGCCAGGTGAGTGGCGTGTGTGTGTGTGTTTAACAAGGTGTGTGTGGGGGGGGGGGGATGTGGGTGTTACTTAGGCAGGCAAAGCAGGAGTGCGTGACATGCAAGGGGCCGAGTGGCACCCATTATTTGCCTGTATGCGTGTGTGATATACCCAGAGCAGGGGTGTGCGACATGCAAAGTGCATAGCTTTGTATGCGTGTGTGATATACCCAGAGCAGGGGTGTGCGACATGCAAAGTGCATAGCTTAGCACGGAAAATGCCCGGTATGCCACCGTTTGCGAAGCGTATGTGTGTACGTGTATGTGTCTGTGGTCGAGGGTGGCGGTTGCCCGCGCGGCACTCCTTGAACCTTCGAGTCTTTCCCATGCCCGCGCCTCCGCTGGCCGCCGTCCTGGGACTCCCCTCCCACACCCCCCCCCAACCCCCTACATGACCCACGCCCCCACACACCCCATATCCCCTGATCAATCCCCGAAGGAGATGGAGCCCCTCAGCCGACCAGGCGGCGGCTCATTGTTTACAAGGCCCATGTCGGCCGCTGCAGCCTCCCCTGCTGCTACAGCCTCCACTACCGCTACAGCCGCCGCCACTACCGCTGCTGCCGCCACTACCGCTGCTGCCTCTTCGGGAGCAGGCCCCGGATCGGAAGCCAGCGCAGCGGCCTGGGCAGGCAAGGAGGCAGCGCCGGGATCTGGATCCGGATCTGGGCCCGGACCTGGAACTGGGCGGCAATCGGCGGACATCCAGCTGCGCATTGGGGCAGCGGCCGCAGCGGCCGAAAAAACCGTGTCGGAGGGGGCGGCGGCCGCTGCGGCCGCTGCGGCAGCGGCCGCTGCTGCGGCGGCAGCTGTGGCTGCGGCCGGGGTCTGATCCACACACCCCTGGACCCGGTCCGACCCCGGGCTCGTGCTGGGCTGGGTTCTTCGTTCACCCCCCCTCTGGCCGAACCCACCCCCCTTTACCACACGGGAGGTCTGCCTCGAGAGTTGGCGACATTCCCTAGAGTGCCAGCCGGCCGCGGAGCTCGCCGCAGCCAGAAGCTGCAGGGTGCTGCGCCGCCCGTTCTTGCTGCTGTTGGTGTTGTGATATGAAAGACGTTTGGTTTTGTCGGTGTGATTTACCAAGTCTGTAAGACGACGGGGGGTTGTTTTCTCGTGTTAATGATGCTGCTGCAGTTCTGCCTGCTTTGGTGTGTTTTGCGCAGCGAGAAACCCGCCCGAACTCCTGCTGTTGTGTATGGCTCGTCTGTCGGGGGATAGATGCGCTGTGCGCTCCTGTGTGTTCGCAGGCAGGCAGGCAGGCAGGCAGCTCTGGTGGTGCCTCGGGCACAGGGTCGGCGCGGCTGGCTGGCATTCGGCTGCCGCGTGATTCGGAGGTAGAGCCGTGTCCCTCTGCCGCGGTGTCCCCGGGGGCCGGCCGGGGGGCACCCAGACTCGCGGCCGTCCCCAGCCTGCCGCGACAATTGGAGGTACCGCAGAACTGGGAACCGAGCGCCGCTGGTGGCGGCACGGTGGGGGTGATGTAGAGCGGCGCTGCGGCTGCTTGCTGCCCGCGCGAATAGCCGGGAGGCAGGAGGCATGCCCGTTGCGGCAGGGTACCGTGTACGGGAGGAAAATTGTAGACATATTCAAATTTCGTGGGGTATGGAGGCGGGTGGGGTCAAAGCGAGGGAAACTGACACGCCTTGCCCCCGGTGGAGTGGCGTCGGGGCAGTGCGGAGGGACGCAGGTGTGTGACTGCCTGCAGGGGCAGCTGGGTAGGTAGGGGTTTGCGGGCGGCCGGGAGTGGTGGTCGGCTGGTTGCCCGATAAGTATCGAATGCCGGCCCCTCGTCCGTCGGTCTTGATTGAGAGCGGTTCCGGAGCAGGTGTCGGGAGACAGGTGCAGGCCTCGCGCTCCGGAACTGAATTGGCGCCGATAACTGAATTGGCGCCGTTGGCGCTTGTAGCTGGGTGGAGCATGTTGGCAGTGGTAGAGCTGTGCTACTTCATGTTGAGCGGAGGAGGATGGCCGTACGGTCCTTGGTGTGTGCTGCGGATCGATTCGCGGTCACGGTGTACGGACGCATACATATGGCTTCATGCGGTAGATGGGTGCATGGGACTACTTGTGAGGGGCAGGGTCTACATCGCGTAACACTCCAAACCGGGCGGTGGCGAACAGCGGGGGAAAGAGGGGGGATGCGGGCGGCATGCGTGGTATGTGTTCAGAAATGCAACCCGACCGCTCAGGTGCAAATATACTTACCATATAACCTGCAAGAAAATACTTACCGCGTGGTATGTGTGTGGGGTGTACGGTGTCGCCGTCACCGGACACCGCACTGAGAAGGTTGGCACACATGTCTTTGTAATTCGCGGCGGACCTGGCAGGCTATTCGGCGGGACGGCGCCCAGTCAACGCGGTCAGCAGGCGTCAGGGGCAGCGAACTAATTGCGGACAATCCCTGTAATTTTTTTGCGCCAGGCAATACCTGGAGGCGGTGATACTGCTATCACGAGCGACTCTCCTGAGTCTCGACGTCGACCATGTCCGATGCCGCCGAGCAGCGTTTACGTTAGATATTCGTACTAACGGTATTGCTTTAGTCACGGAGCACAGATCTTTAGTGGACTCTCTTCAAGGCGTTGACGTGTGGAATCGTGCCCAATAGGCAAGTCTACGATCACTTTGGTTGCGTTACATGAGCTTTGAGCCGAATGCCGGTCCGAAACCCCAGGGCATTTTTCATTCATTACGTGTTGTAGCTTAGGAGACTTGATTTTGCATCTTGACTTTGGTGGCTGGGACCTTGTCGCGAGTGGCGCCAATTGTGCATGTTCCTTCACCGTAGTCGTGGTCGAGGAGGCAGATCCTTTTCGTAAGTATGGGAAGCTATTGACGAATTATAACGAAACGCAAATGATTATTGAACAATGATATGAAACATGGCATCGCTTCGTGTGACCCTGCGCGGCATTGCGATTAGCATGCCTGATGTGAGTTCATATAGTTGAGCGAGATGCAGCACTGCGGCCTTGCATCACATCAGCCACATCAGTCAACGACAGTTGCTGACCAACCGTCCCGCCCTGCAGCCACTGGCTTCTCAACGTCCAAAGTGTCCGAAAACTCCTGGTGAGCCGTCAACGAAATTTATTTAGGGGGTTGCAGACGGTCGGTCATGGTCGGGTCATTTACCTACCTGACAACCTGAGTGGCGCTGTGACTACGCACAGCCCGGCTGTGCGGCCCTTGAGCCCACTGCGTAGCGCACCAGCTGCGCAATCCGCTGCCGCCGCCCCTCCCCCTCAAACCCCATCCCCAGATTGTTTTGTCGGCCATCGCCTTTACAGCAGTGAACGTCCACCACTTCAACTCTGCCACCCGGCGGTACAAGGACTGCTCGGTGCCCTGGCGGACAGCGGCCGCAGGGCCGGGGCTTGACGCAACCGACGACGGCAGCGGGGCTGGGGGCAGCGGCAGCAGAGGCAACGGCGGACTTTCAGGGGGCGCAGATGGTGGCCCGCGGATGCGCATCGCGCTGGTGAGCGGGGGCGGGGAGGCTAACGATAGGCCAGCCTATGGGCTATGGCGCGCGGAAGGGGGAGATGTTGAGGGCCGGGGGTGGGGACAGGCTGATGGTCGGAGGCTTTGGCGGATGAAAAGTTCAAAGGGGGACGCGTCGCGGAGGCGGACTCCCAGGGTCCGGAGCCGAGGGCGGCGGGTGGCCCCACTGCCCCTTGCGGCGGCCGTGGCCCGGGGTGGGGGCACCTGCGGCCGCAGGCGGCTCGCAGGGCCACTGGTCCGGGCGATCGCACCCGCACCTGCACGCATCCAAGGGGTGCAGGCTGATGGCTCCTGTTGGCCGCCGGCCGCTCGCACGACGCGCACCTGCTCGCGCCGGCCCGCGCTGCGCGCCGGGGTCCGCGCGGCCCCAGCCCCCCCAGGCGCTCCCAGGCCCCCCCAGGCCCCCCCAGGGCCCCCCAGGCCCCGCCCCAGGCCCCCCCAGGGGCCCCCAGGCGCGCAAATTACGGTCCTGCATCTGCATTCATTTTCCTGCTCCTGCACATCCCTGCCACGACCAGCCTCCGCCACGCCCGACATCCCCCTGCGCCTCCGCGCCCGGATACCCTCCGCCCCCCGGCCCCAGGTCTCCATGTCCACCGGCCGCGCCCGCGACCCTGCGGCGGCCCGGCAGCAGGCGTCGGTGAACGCGCGGTCGGTCGAGTTCTCCGGCCTGCTGGACCTCACAGGGTGAGCCCATCACGGCGGCGAGTTGAGCAGGAGTGAGGCGGGGGGGGGGGAGGTGGTGGAAATCGGTGCGAATTGGTGTAGAAGATACATCTACAGAGGCGCTGCTTGCAGAGCAAAGGTCTGGTGACGCAATGGCGGAGGAGGGGCGTTTGGGGAGGAAGGCGAGGGGGAGAGAAGCGGAAGGCGAGGGGGGACGCGGCGGCTGGAGGGCGCTGGAAAGCTGGCCGGTCAGGGAAGGCGGAGGAGGAGAGGAGGGGGGGGGCCATCCCGTTGGAGGAGGGTCGCGGCGCTGCGTGGCTGCGGGGAGGAGCCGTGCGGAGGGCAGGGCCGGAGACCGCGGGGGTGTGACGTGTTTGCGTGACCTTGCAGTGTTTGACACGTGCCCTGGCAGGGGCGGTCCCGCTGAGGATGACGTGGTCTGTGTGCCGGGCCGACCCGGGAACGAAGGGAGAAGGGGAACGCCCGACTGCAGGCAGGGCCCCAGCAAGGGCTCTTGAGCAACGACTGCAACCAGCACTGCAACCCCTTTCATCAACCCTCTTCGCGTCATCAACTCGAAACCCTCGAAAACCGTACCTTCCGTCCGCCCTCACGCGTCTCAGGGCAGTTTGGATGCGTCCACCGATCCTTTTTGAACACAAATTCCGCCCATCCAACAGGCCCAACAAGCGGCTGTTCGCGGAGCTCCACGGCTACTCGTACGTCGACGCGAGCGAGCTCCTGGACAGTGAGTCGATCGGGGGCGGCGGCCGCGGCGGCACGTTGCCGTCCGGGAACTGGGGAAGGGTCAGGGGCCACAGGGACGGGCTGCGTACGCCCAGGCCGCGGCCCCCGCCCGTGGCCATGACGGGTTGGCCCCTGCTTGCGGTGGACGCAAGAGGCTGTCCATCGGCAAGGGCCGCGCTTCTTGGGGGCTGCCCCCCTCCCCTCATCAAAAGCTGGCCATCGCACATCTTGTTATCCTGGTGGCACTTGTGCGCCTTGTGGCCTTCTGTGTGTCCGAACCGAACCGATCCGCGCTGACCCCTTCCCGCGGCGCCCCCCTCCCAGACTCCCGACCGGCTTCATGGAGCAAGATCCCGGCCGTACTGTCCGTACTTGATGAGTACGACTGGATCTTCTGGCTGGACGCGGACACGCTCATCACCAACCTGACCACCCCTCTGGAGACGCTGCTGCCGCCCCTGGAGCTGGCGGCCTCCGGAACCGCACCTGACCTGCTGCTCACAGCTGACTCGACGGGTGAGGGCCCCGGCCCAGGGGTGCAGGCGGGGGGGAGGGGGGGAGGAGCTGACAAAACGGGGCAGGAGGAGCGCGGGCGATGGGGGGTTTTGGGTTCGGGGGGGGGGGGGTATGGGGCGTGCAAGCAGCTCAGTCGGGGTCGAGGAGGCCAGCTGGGAGGGCGTGGGTGGCCGGGGAGTTCGTCCGCTTTGTACCTGCCAGTCTGCCAAGGGTCGCCGCGGCCACCCTTGCCGCCCCGAGGTGCAGTTTGACTGCCTGTATGCATGTGTAGTGGAACTACGGATGGATCGATATACACCCGCCACGCCAGCGCTCCCCTGGAGCGACCGGTGCCTTAGTGCCCCGCGGGACGCTCCCCCTCCCCCGGCGGCCCCCCTTGGACCCCATTTGTCTACCAATGTCCTATAACCCCCCTGGGCGTCTCGTCCCAGGTGTGAATGCGGGCGTGTGGCTGATCCGGGGCGCCGGCTGCGGCTGGTGCCGGGCCTTCCTGGAGCGCTGGTGGGGGATGGAGGGCTTCATCCGGAGGACCCCCGGGGACACCAAGTCGGGGGACAACGACGCGCTCAAGCACATGGTCGCTGCCATGGACAGGTGGGGCAGGGCAGGGCAGGGGCAGGGGTAGGCGAGAGGAGAGGAGAGGACAGGTCTGAGCGAGACACAACACCCCCAGACACACCCAGGCCGTTCAGGATTTCTAGTCCGGCTGAATCATCCGCGCGCCGTTGCTTCCCCACTACCTCCCCTGAGCCCCCGTCTTTGTCTGAAAGGTCTACCAATTTCCTAGGACACGTCTTTGTCCACCGATTTCCGAAGATCCGAACTCTACCCCCCCCTCCCGCCCTGCCCTCTCAACCCCTCCACCCACCCACCCACCCACCGCCACCGCCACCGGCAGCGCGGAGCTGCGCGCGCACGTGGGCCTTGCGCCGCAGTGCGCCTTTAACAGCTACCTGTGGCGGGGCAGCCTCCGCAATGTGGTGCGCTACATCATCAACCCGCGCCGGGTGCTCACGGGTGGGTGGGTGGGGCAGCGGTGGCGGCATCCGGGTGTGTTGAGCCACCAGGGCGGCCCGCCCGACCCACTGAGTGTGTGGGTGCGTTAGAAAAGGAACCCTGTGTCCCCAAGTCCTTGCAGCACCCAGGGCGCGTTCCTCTGCAATTCGGAGGCGCGCCCCTGCCCGGTGCGGTAAAACTAGCCTGGTCCCGCGTCCCAACCTAATCGTACTAGCTAAGGTTGCACCCTCCGGCAGGCCTGCCCGCCCAGCTGAGCCAGAGCGACGTCGCACACGTCAGGCCTTGCTGGGTCCGGGTATGCAGTCGGGCGCTCCATGATGGGGCTATGGTTTGCACAAGGCAGCACATCACCACGTAAGCTTCCCTGTCGTACACCCCTTCCCGTCGCGAGCGGCCCTCGCCTACAAGTCCCGCTGCCAACTCCCACTGGTCTGGCCCGACCCTCCTCGGGCACCCACGATCCCCTACGTGCCCGGAAGTGGGCTTCCCTTGTCCCAATCCCTACACCCTAACGTCTCGCGCTGCTATCTATCCATCAAGAGTCTACGTCTACTGGCTGCACGCAGCGGATCCGGCCGTCCACCACCGATAGGATTGGGTGGTCCGGTCCCACCCCCTCCCATCCCCGTCTCGGTCGGCCCAGTTTTGCAAAACTGGCCACCCGCTGCCAGAAGTCCATAACTGCGCGCGCCTTAGCTACATCTACCGGCGACGGGGCAGCCGGTGCCCCCGGCACAGGCGGTGCGCCGCCGTGGCGGGTCGCTGAACGTAACCCCATCCTCGCCCGCTCCATGGCCGTCAGCGCCGCCAGGGCAACGATGTCCCAAACCCCAACGATGTCCCAAACCCCAACGATGTCCCAAACCCCAACGATGTCCCAAACCCCAACGATGTCCCAAACCCCAACGATGTCCCAAACCCCAACGATGTCCCAAACCCCAACGATGTCCCAAACCCCAACGATGTCCCAAACCCCAACGATGTCCCAAACCCAACGATGTCCCAAACCCCAACGATGTCCCAAACCCCAACGATGTCCCAAACCCCAACGATGTCCCAAACCCCAACGATGTCCCAAACCCCAACGATGTCCCAAACCCCAACGATGTCCCAAACCCCAACGATGTCCCAAACCCCAACGATGTCCCAAACCCAACGATGTCCCAAACCCCAACGATGTCCCAAACCCCAACGATGTCCCAAACCCCAACGATGTCCCAAACCCCAACGATGTCCCAAACCCCAACGATGTCCCAAACCCCAACGATGTCCCAAACCCCAACGATGTCCCAAACCCCAACGATGTCCCAAACCCCAACGATGTCCCAAACCCCAACGATGTCCCAAACCCCAACGATGTCCCAAACCCCAACGATGTCCCAAACCCCAACGATGTCCCAAACCCCAACGATGTCCCAAACCCCAACGATGTCCCAAACCTCAACGATGTCCCAAACCCCAACGATGTCCCAAACCCCAACGATGTCCCAAACCCCAACGATGTCCCAAACCCCAACGTGACTCACTGGCGGTTTCGTTGTCTTGATTGACAAAAGGGGAGGGAAGGGGAGGGAGGGGGCGCGACAGAGCTACGGGGCGGGGGAGGGGGGGATGAGACCCGTTCGTCTGCGTGTGAATGGGGGCGGCCAAGAGCGGGGCGGAGAAGTCCGCATCGCCTGGAGCCTGAACAGATGTGTCTAGGAAAGGAACAGATGAACAGATATGTCTGTGTTGTTAATGTAACCGTTACAAGGTGGATCCGTGTTGTTGTCGCGACGAGGAGGACGTAGCCAGGGACAGCCTCGCGCGCAGCCCCGCCAGCCCTCCCGCTGTCACATCCGTTACATTCACCCACCGTATCTCCGGCCCGCACCCCGACCCCTCCGGTGGCGCGCCCCGCCCTGGGGGTGCAACGGTGCATGCATGCAGGTCTCTGGCGGCCGGGCGACTTCGTGATGCACGCCGCGGGCGTCCACAACAAGATGGCCGTCTTGAAGCGCTTCCTGGACGGCATCCAGCAGCAACCAGGCCGCCAGCCGCTCCATTCGACTGGGGGTGTGGACGGCCCCCACGCCTTTGCCACGGGCGTCGTCTCCGACAGCGCAGACCCACGGGTCGTTGGAGCTGCGGCTCCCCGAAGGGCCGATGGCGGCGGCGGCGGCAGCGGCGAGTCCAGGCCGCTGGGTGGCGGCTCAGCGTCCGACCGAGGTGTCGCGATTGGGGAGCAGGGCGGGTACGGGGAAGGAACCGGGGCAGGGACGGGGGCAGGGGCGGGGGATTTCGATGGGTCTGGCGGTTCAGGTGGGGGCGGAGGAGCGGGAGGCCGGGAGCTGCTCAGGGACTCTCTGCAGCGGGGTGGGGCGGACGGCGGGCGGCAGGGACAGGAGCGGCGGCTGGGACAGCGAGGAGGAGGCCGGCGGGGAGGGAGCGGAGGTGACGAAGCGGCGGCGGAGCCATCAGGCGGCACACTGTTGCCGCGGCGGCTTGCGAGAACAACAGACACGGGGGACACGGGGGCCGGGTAGGTAGACAGCCGCGAAGTGCACATGCCTGACGTGCGAGCCTGCAGTACAGTGCAGTACAGCATAGCTGCTAGGGAGGAGGGGTCGGGGCCGTCAGCCAGGTCGGGACCTCCGAGTCGTTAGGGTAGGGCTGTGATCCAGGGGTGCGGTCGGTAATCATATTGAGGCGCGCTTGCGCGCGCGGCGCGCCCCGCAGTGCGCAGAAATTGCCTTTCGGGCTTCTCCCGCCTCGCCCCCCTGAGTGCATGGAGGCGTTGCGCATGCTTTATGAGGTCGGGCCCGATGGACGGCGTCCAGGGAGGGCGGGGCGCGTGTGTGTTTAGGGAAGAGACCCGCCGCGGGGCGCGCGTGCGTGTGTGTGATCCATACGGTTGTCGGTTGAGTGAAACCTACGGCACGACGTTTAGCTGCGTCATGGGTAGTGACGTGGTTGGCGTTCCGAAGACGCAAAAGACGTCCGCGGGTTTGCGGTGCTGCGGATGCGATGGACCGATGAAGAGGCTCCGCAAGCCGCCGCTCTGGCGCCGGCTGCGCTTTCCGCCAGGCGCTTCTGCACGACGGCCGGCAACGCGCTGCGAGGTACCGTAATGCGCTGCATTACGGCCAACGCATGCGGATGAGGGCAGTGATCGGTCTGCTGTAGACCTTTCGGATCGATACAATTTGAACGTGTAGAATGTAGAACACGGTGCGATGCCCGCGCGGGGTGCTGTTGGGCTGCGCATGGCGGCTGCCCAACCCTAGCGGCGTCGTCCGTCGGCGGGGCCGTGGGGCGCGGGAGCTCGGGTGTAAGACGCAACTGAGCTGCGAGAAGCCAAGTCCAGCGGGAACGCGGGTGCTGTCGCTCGTGGCGCGGCGCTGCCATGGTCTCGCTATTATTTGTCGCAGCGGACAAGGGCCCGCACAGCACAGGTCGGAGAGGGTACTGACATCGCCAAAACGAGGTGCGTCGAAAGTCACGTCGCGGGGCGCGAAATCTCTGCCTGCATGCGCCCTCCTCCTCCCTGCCCCCCAACGCACCACTCCCCTCCTGCTCACGCCCCACATCCTCCGGACGGACCAGGCCATTCAGTTCCGGCGTGTGCTGCCAAGGGGGGCCCCACACCGGGGTGCGCGTCACGGGCGTCGTCGCCCCTCCGGTCCCATGCTGCATTGCTTCTCCACCGCGTCTCACCCGTGCTTCGGAGATACGTGCCTTGCACGCTCCCTGGTCCCAGTGGTCCCCAAGTTCTTGGAGGTTGTGTGCCCCCATCCGCCGGGCGGACCAAGGCCCCGCAGCTCGTGGCTGGGGCCGAAGGGCTGGGACCCACTGACGTGACCCTCCAGGGGGAAACATTCAAACAGTCGAGTACCGCATGCACCTGCACCACCACCCGCGAGACACCACCCGCGACATCACCATCTGTCCATCCCATGACCCAAGCCCGACCTAACATACGGTACGGGCACATCTCCAGCATTCGGCAGACGCCGTGAGCCACCCACCCGCTCATTTCGTCGAAAAACGCTCCAGGGACGCACCCCCGGAAAAATAAATGAGGGAGGGGAACACAGCGGTGGAGGGCGCCAAGCGATTCGTCTACCTGGGCCCGTTTGAGCACCCGGTTGGGACTCGGGTCCACATTGTAACGGTTACATACCTGCGCACGTTTCGCGACGGACCTGTGAGGAAGCCCGTCGCAGCGACAGCGCCCCGACGGCGCCCGTGCGCCGTTCTGCCCCCTCCCCCGCGTGTCCACAACGGGTCAACGGCCCAACCTGAAACCCAGCGAGACCGAGCCCAGCGTGACGCAACGTCCGCGCCGCAGGATCCCATCCCATCCCATGTTCCCATCCCATGCCATCCAGGACGTCCGGCCACGGATGCCTCCTTGCACCACGCAGAGCCCTTTCTTTCCTCCCTCCACTACACACGCATTACAGATTCACAACCCCGGACACCCGTCACAAAGCCGGTCACTGCGGAACCGGACCAATCTCCGGGCAGCAAGTTGGCCAGCCGTGCGCGCTCCCAGTTCTCACATCCGGTGCCCTCCGCAGCCGTTAACCGGAAGGCGCGGTATGAGTCTCACGAGGCATGCCGAGCGACACTCCCTGCCGCATCTGACGCTTCCTTACCGCCGCCAGAGCGCGCTGCCCCCCCGGCTGCGATCGCCGGGGCGCCATAATGCTCTCCCATTCCACTACATGGGTGGTACTGCGCGGTGGTACGGCGTAGGTGCTTCCACGCCGTACGGATGCATCTGGGACCGGGCAGTCGCGTGCCTGTCCACTAGCGCAGGCAACCGCTCGTGCGAGACACGCAAACGCGCAGCCGCCTCCCCTCCACTCACGGGCCACCGGGTCACTTTTTCCCCTTCTTGCCCTTCTTGGCGGCACCCGCCTTGGCGGCGGCCGCCGTGCTGGCGCTGGCGCCGCTAGGTCCCGCGCTCCCACCCGCCTGCTCCGCCAGCTTCGTCGCGGTCGTGGGGTGCCGCCCCTTGCCCCCGGCTCTCCCAGGGTGCTTTGGAACCAGCTCGGCCAGCTTGATCAACAGCGTCCGCCCTGCGGTGCGGGGTTGCCAGCAGGGTCAAAGATGGCTGAGGGGGTTGTAGGGGTTTGAGGGGCTGTAGGGGTTTGAGGGTCTGTGGGGGTTGGAGGGTCTGTGGGGGTTGGAGGGGCTGCTGAGGTTGGAGGGGCTGGAGGATCATTTCCGGACTGATGAAGGATCAGCGCGTCAGCTGTGCAGCCGTGCACTCGCAGCGCCAGACGCTGTTGACGTGAAGCGAACTCGGCTGCTGCGGCATGTTACGTTTGCGACACATGCAATAACCGTGTTTGCACTTCCCCATTCGAACGCGCTCCCCCCTGCATCAAGGAGCTGTGAACCCCGCGGCACACCACCCACTGCGGTTTTAAATCCATCCCACCCACTGCCGTACACGCTGAGCAGGTGATCTTTCCGCAAAGCTTAGGCCTGGCGGTGAGGAGCTTCTGGACGTCCTTATCACAACGCCACGGCACTTACTGTCCGGAATCTCCGGATTGAAGGGCGCGCCATCCTCTTTCTTAAGCTGCACTCGTACCCGGCCCTTCGGCAGCCAGTCTCGTGGGTAATGCTTTGCCTGAAGTGCCGCAACCCAAGCGTCATCCGCTGCCCTTGCAGCTTAGCTTTGAACAGTGGACATACCTCTATTGCTGCTTCCAGATTTAATAGCTTGCAGCAGTCGAACACTTCATTAGTGAACGGGTCGTCGCACGCTGCATAAGCGCGCACAAAGTTCAAAAGCTTGCAATCTTTGCAATTGATTATCGATTAACTTGCCTAAGCTTTTAGGTATCCGTCGACCTTCAGCAACCGTTTTGTTGGCATCGATATACTGTGGGTAGACGATGATGCGCTGCGACCAGACCACAACAAGTATGTAACTTCAGCAGATAACAATCAAAGACGAAGTTCCTGTCTTACTCGATCCGGATTCATGCCTGCTGTTGCTCCAGTCACTAATGGCGACAATGTAACTTTTTGTCTTTTTAGTTTAAAATTTTGCAAACTGAAGGCATGGTATGTCAGCTTCTTGGTTTTTCAACGTTGTACGGCATCATGCATAAAGTTCGTTTACCGCGGGGTCCGGGGGGTCGCGGGGTAATCATCGGTGACAGCCAGAAGACCTGTTCACCTCATACCTCCTCAAACTGCACCATGGTGCACCGGACAGGCTTCACATGCGCACCCGGCCACAGCTGCTGGGGGTAAAAGCCCGCCTTGATAGGGCGGGACCCATAGCCCGCGCGCTACCACCAACAAGAATAATAGCCAGCTCACTTCCCCAACGATCAGTGGCACGTGATCTCCGTCGGCTTATCGCGGCATCCACCCTTCGCTTGGGGGGCAGCATGCACACGACGCAGCTTCGTGCACACATCCCTTTGGGGTCCGCTGTAACGTTCATTCATTCATCACACAGATTGTGGGAGACTATGCATACAGAGGCCGCTTCAGGTTGCGGGCCCCTCACCACCACGTGGTTCGGCGGATCTGGTGCGGTTTCCTGGAGAGGCAATCCTGGCGCACAGTAACCTCGCTGGTGTGTTCGTTGTGTTCGTTGGTCGGTCTGGCTGCCCGACCCCGCTCCCCGGCGGGTGATGGAGGATATACGGGTGCCCAGCCATAGGTGAGATGCATGAGGCGCTTACGAGCTATCTGGGCCCGGTGGACACCAGGTCGTGACTAAGGGTCCACCTTGTATGTAACGGTTGCAATACAATACAGATGTAATAATAACACGGCGCGGCCGTGTTACAACAAAGGTAGCTGCGTAGGCGTACTGCATGCGTGCTGGAGCCTGGCAATTGATAGAATCCCGCTGTAGCTGGGTAACTCTGACATGGACACACAGCAGCGTGATGGCGGCGGCCTAGGTGCGTACGTAAACGATGCGGGATCGATGGAATTGCCCACTTCAGCCCCACTTACCGTGCGTGTCCATCCCAACTACTGCGTGTACATCAACTCCGTCGAGAGGCGGCCTACGTACTGGGGTGCCACGCAGTCTGCTGCCTGGACGCCCGACCGCGGGGGGCTTCGGCGCGCTGCAGCAGCGGGAACATATCTGTGCACGCTGGGCCTCACCTACCGGCGGTGCGGTACGTGAGGAGGACCCGCCACCAGCAGCGGGCCGACCCCTGGCAACGAGTCGTTGACACGATTCTATGTAGCGGATGCCTCAGAGGTATGGAAGCCGCGCATGGTCGCTGCTCACGGCGACGACGGGCGACAGCCCATGACGAGGGATTCGAAGGCTAGAGCCAGAGGTACATACAGCGGGGCGTGACAGCCCTATCTAGCCGCCCTGCCGAGGGTGCGTGGTGGACATCAATGAACACCCGCTCTCCCCAGGGGCGTGGTGCTGGAACGCACCACTGGGGGGGGAACCCACTGCTCCCGGAGGAGCTGCCCGAGGGGGGGGGCGCCCCGGGCTATCTAGAGCATGTATTCCCAGACCTGGTCGGGCTGCAAACGGTCGGGCAACTGATTCGAGCGGAGGAGGCGCTCCGGATGGTAACCGACGGCTGGGCAGAGCAACATTCCACAGGCTCCGCTCGCATGCATGGCACGGTGCGCCGCACGGGCATGGGCGGCCTTCGTACATGTATGACTGCCTGGGTACTCGCGCGGGGACAGGGCGATGGGATAATTGGCGGCAATGGGCCGAGCTAGACCGGCGCCTGGTTGACCCTCGAGCAAGGATACCAGCGGCCTGGGTGACAGCAGCTAGCCCAAGAGGTACGGGCGGATGGGGCTCAGGGAGCGCATGTGCCCACGGAAGAGGAGGCGTCGGCCATGCTGCTCGATCGCATGGGTTGGCGGTTGAAGGATGGGCTGAAGGTGGCGGCCCTGCCTGGGAGAGTATTCGGTTCGGATGGGTACGGCGATGCAACTAGCCGAGGTGGCGGATCGACGCAGTGCGGCCCACTCGCTATTTGCCTGCGGAGCGTTAGGCTCTCACTCAGCAGGTGGCGGCGGCCCGGATCCAGGGGCTGCTGAGCCGCCTCTGGCTTAGTAACCGATGGGAAATTGAGCATAAAAAGGCCTTTTGGCGCCTTACGATCGATGGCGCCCCGTTGTTGGACAACTCCCATATGCGACACGCGAGGGTGGCGCGGTGTAGGTGCGGCGGATATATACCCAGGGGAAGGCAGGGGGGGCAGACACACCATTACCTCGCCAGCACCATTTCTGGTCGTGTCGGGTGGCCCCAGCGGTGGTGGGTCAGATGGAATCTCGCCTAGGGGCGCGGATACGGAGGACGCATGTCTGGCTGGCGGAACCCCCGCCACCCGTGGAGCAATGTGTCTGGGATGTGGTGGTGTTGGCCGCGATCGCGGCCATGGAGACTGGCCGCCGATACATGGTGGCCGTCCTGCGGCGGACAGCACCCGGTCAGGGTCCGACTGTGTCGCCGGGACAGAGTTGGCAGAGCAAGGGGAGCGGCGTGCAATCGCTGACTGCTGGGGGCGCGCGCCTTCATGGATGGGTTTCCCCGGTTGGCCCTCCCGCGACGTGGATGGACCTCGGTGGGCCCGTTCCACCCTTTCTTGAAAGTGTCGGGGGGAGTCTTGCGGTGTGAGGGGCCTGCACCTGAGGGCTGAGGCACGGGCGCCCCGTCCTCTATCTGTTTGCTACGGGTTCACTTGCCCGGGTCCCAAGTCGGGGACCTGGCCTGCCCTCAGCTGGGGTAGGAGGCCGGGCTCCCGTGGGTATTTTGTTGCTTGGTCACGGTGTTTCTTTTGGTGCGGGTTACTCAACTAGCGGTCGCGGGACAGTGTCATCACGAGCCAGGCGTGGGTCTTCCAAGACCTCGAGAGGGTGCAGCGCTGGGTGCTTCAGGGGTGGTGGTAGCTGGGTAATGGGGTGCCTGTGTGGGCGACCTTTCCTGTGCTTGGCTTTATCCACTTCTGGGGATTCCGCCCTCTGCTGTGCCTATCCCTTTGGTAGTGTTGCCCCGCTGTGCGCCTCTGCTTGCTCCGGTGCCTGTCTGGGTGGGGTCATGGCCCGGTGTCTTTTTGTTTGCGGCGTTGATGAGGTGTGGAGGTGTCATGCCGCCTTGTCGGTGGGGCCTACGGGGGCTTGCCCTGGTAGACACCGTTGATCCCTTGGGGGTCCACTGTAACATTCATTTATTACAAAAAAATAATAAGATGATCATTGATGGGGGTTCCGCAACATACAAGTGTCTTCAGTACACCCGTCTTAAGTACACCCGTCTTCAGTACACTGCTGTGCACGGTGCTAGACAACCGCCTGGGCCCAGCCCTGGGCAAGGTGGTCACCCTGGAACAGTCGGCGTTTCTCCCGGGGAGGCTGATAGGCGCAAATGTGCTGTTTCTGCGGTACCTGCCCCACCTACTGGCACAACAGGGCCGGTCAGGCTGCATAGCCTTCCTGGACATTGCGAAAGCGTACGACACCCTAGGCCGGTCGACCGTCGAAGGACGTCCTTCCTCATGGGATGCATGGACGCGATGGGGGCCGGCGATAGTCTGATGAAGTGGACCCGTACCCTCCTGTCGGAGACAGCGGCGAGAGCGAGCAGTTTTGAATGGGTACAAGTCGGAGCTAGTCCCCATGACGGCGGGGGTCAGGCAGGGGTGCCCGTTAGCACCACTGCTATATCTGTTTGCAGCACAGGCGCTGCTATGCTGGCTTCAGCAATGCGGGGTAGGGATCAAGATAGGGCCGCAAGATAGTGAGCTCACAACGGCGGTGCAATTTGCGGATGACACGGAAGTAGTTCTGGAGGGCACCCAGGCCGTGGCTCCATTCCTGGAATATATGGATACGTACGCGAAGGCCTCGGGGCAACAACTCAACCTCGACAAGGTGGATCTCCTGGTTGTAGGGGCGGCGGACAGTCGCGGTGGGCGAGGGTCAGCATCAGGACGTCGCGGGGCTGAGGATTGTTTACCGCGCCACTTCGCTTAACGTCCCTTTCACGAACCCAGGAAGGGACGCTGAACTGGACTGGAGGGCCCTCCCGTGCGCCCGGGCGCACGGGGACAAGGTTAAAGAGCGCTTTCAGGCGTTATCGCGGCTATCCTTGTCGGTATTCGGAAGGGCATCATCAGCGGCCGCATATGGACTGCAGCGAGTGACGTGGCACATGGAGCACGGCGGGTTACCGCCTCAGAGAGAGAGTGTGGCCTGGGAGAAGTTGGCGGCTCGCTTAATCGATAGAGGACTCGGCCCCGACGACACAGAACGGAGGGCAACCGGGGTTTCCAAATCGCTGTTGTCAGGCAGGGCAACCGACGGGAGGAGGGTTTGGGGCAGTGTTGCTTTCTTCCAAAACGGGGAAATAGAGTTCCGCAGGTTTCCGGCCTGCCGCCAGTAGCCAAAAAATCTTTGGGAGGGCAGATTTTGGGGGGCGTCCTAGGTGCCTGGAAATGAAAACCTCCGAGGCAGGCCGGCAATATTTCTGCGTGTTTCGACAGCAGGGCCACTGCTACCACAGCTACGACAGGGATTCTCAGTCGGTCTTCGAGGCCTGAAGCGCGCTTTCCTTGCGTCGCGGATGCATATGGGAGGGTAACCAGGAGTTGGGGACACGGCATGAGAGTGTGTTTTGGCGGTAGACAGGTGTACCTGCCCCTGCGCCTGCAGATTTCCAGGCTTTTTTGGTAGTCTGTCGCCGGGGCTGTCACCGATGACCCGCGGGGTCCGCTGTAACATCCTAATAATAGTCTGGAAAATAGTTGGCAGGGCAGATTTCCGGCTCTCCACAGCGTCAAATAAATGAAATCTCGCGGGTTTCTTGGGGGTCCGGGAAATAGAGAAATTCTGGGTTTTTTGCCCGTAAATATTCTTTTTATTGAAGGTAGCAACACTGGTTTGGGGCCCTACCCCTGCTTGAGCATGCGCGGGCCAGATGGGCCGGGTGGGCGGTCCGCTTCGTCCTGGGACCCAAGGGCAGACGCCCCATGTCGGCGGATTCTGCTTGAGCTCCTATGCGGAGCGATACCCGGCTTCGAACCAATCATGGCCTTGACGGCGCCCCATGAAGGACCATGGCTGAACTGCACCGGATTGCCGGAGGGAGTGACTCGGGTAGCATGGGCGCTGAGTGCCCTCCCGCCGGTGATCGATGTTGAGGCGGACCCCCTGACCCCAGGGGGCTGGTGCTGGAATGCACCGCTGTGGGGTAACCCGCTGTTATTACAAGGGCTGCAACAAGGCGAGCGACCCTGGCTCGAACATAGGCATGCTGCCCTTGCCAAATGCCTGTCGTTAGGGACCATTGGGCATGCGGTCCGAGCGATATCCCGGCTCCGGGACACGACAGACAGATGGGAGAGGAACTTGGACGCGACCCCCCCGATCGACCGCCCGCACATAGCGACGGCGTCGTCGGGGATGGACAGTGTTTGTTGGGGAGTGCTTGGGGGTAGGGGCCGACGGATGGCAGGAGTGGAACCGGTGGGGGTAGTGTGAGGCGGCCATAGAGGCGCTCCGACAAGACATCCCATCGGGGTGGCGGGAAGCCGCCGAGGGGACCCTGGGGCCCACCGAGGCGACCCCCCCGGGCAGAGAGGAAGTCACCGATATGCTGGTGAGGCGCATGGGGTGGAGGCTGCAAAACGGCCTCAAGGTGGCACTCCACGAGTACACCGTGCGGTACGGCACGGCACTGGCGCTGCACAGCCTCGGGGAGGCGAGGCGTGCGGCACACACACGCTTTGTTTTTTTTATTGTTAGGATTGTTTGTGAAGCACTTGGGGTATAGGATACTGCGCCAGAAGTGTCAAGGATGGTTTCCAAGGTAATAATATATATATATATATATATATATATATATATATATATATATATATATATATATATATATATATATATATATATATATATATATATATATATATATATATATATATATATATATATATATATATATATATATATATATATATATATATATATAATATGGCGGTCCAGCCTCCTAGTCCACCAGCTGCCTGTTGTGAGATGGATCTACATCTACTTGATTGATTGTGCTTTGACGGATAAGCTTTATTTACTGATGTACGTGGGCGTACGTACAACGAAGCATGCATGTGGTTCAGGGCAGGTGTTCGGGGTGTCACACTGTGTATGGTTTCGTTCGACTGAATGTGCTGGTTGTGTTGGAGATCGCGATGTTACCGCACTGGATATTGTTGATTTTGTGCGTGCTATATATGCACACACCCTCATCGAACATTGAATGATCGATGCATGGTGTGTGTGCAATTGCGCCGGCAACGAAGCAGCCCGTCATGCAGTGTAAATGTAAAGCTCCTGATCTTGACTGTTCGCCTATGTTTGGCTCCGTCACTTGTCGCTGCATACTTCGATGTATCGACCATCCAGCACCGTTTCGTTCACGTGCTCGCAACTTTTGCTTATTACTTGCCGAGAAAACAAGACCGAACGTATGGACAGGACAAACCACGCAAAGTTTCATCAGCAGCTAGTATGGATACGCATTTATTGGTCCAATACGGCAGCCCCTACTGCGCCAGCATTGAAAGAAGTCCTAGGCCTCTGGCTCACTGTTACAACCGGTAACATTTATTTTCGTAAACCAGTATCTATCCTTTGACATCTTTAACAACGTTCGTTCCATAACATCGTCTGTTTTCAACAAGCGCTGAAATAAAGTTAATAAAATCTTGCAATTTTGACAGCAAGTAACAGGTTGTGATCACTGCAGACAACCACTAACATGTAACACAAGTTGACAATACTGCCCGCCAACGGACTTCTGTCACAACCTCAGAAAGCCTCTCAGATGTTTATGGTGGATGTGTGATGTTGTAAGGGTAAGGGTGTGGACAGACAGACATCCTGCTATTGGCTGGGGGTCACATTCATTTTCATGCAGGTCACCGATCAGTGTTCGTATCTTCGTTGTCCGGATGAACCGGCGGCCCGAAGGGCCGTTTTGGACGAACAGCTTAAGGCGCGATTGTCCGGCCGAACGAACGAAATGCCGGCCGAAAGCCGGCGTTCGTCCACCAGCCAAACGGACGAAAGGACCCGAAACCCGACCTGTTCGTCCGCCAAAGCGAGCAAATCCATTGATTTGAGCCTGTAATCGTAGTGAACACTGGCGTTGGCGTGACATTGTGGTGAGGCCGGGCCGTCTTCAGCTGGTCCACCGGTGCCGTCAGCCCGGAAGCCGACAGCAGGAGACCGTGCTCGGGCCGAGAAACTCAAATCGTTGTCGGCACCGAAAGATAAGAAGCCCGAAACCAAAGCTACCTCAATCAGCGGTTTCCAAGCGTTCGTCCCTTTCATCCTGCCGGACGAACGGATGACGGCCCCGGAGGGGCTGTTCGTCCACCAGCCAACGAACGAAACGGGCCAAAGTTACTCCCTTTCGTCCATGCGGACGAAAGTCTTAAAATAAGATACGAACACTGACACCGATATTGTATGTAACCGTTACAAGGTGGACCCGTATCCCGACCGGGTGTTCCAACAGGCCCAGATAGCTCATACCGATACTGGTATCAGTTGACCATTTAGGTGTGGATCAATCCCCAGGCGGCCCAGATGCAGCAATGCGATACATGTCGGCAGGCCTAGCCACCTATTATATGTTACCTACCACGCACCGTCGTGCATTGGTGTTGTGAAAATTCAGTGCCCGTCGTGTCAGTGTCGTGAACAAACCACGGTCAAGATTCCGTTGAAATTTATTTGAGTGTTGGTCGGTGACGTGCGCATACACAGGTTTTTATTTCACTAGAAGTACATCAATCTTCAGTTCCCGGCCGGCCGGTGTAGATGATAATCATATTAACACAAATTACTTGTAATATTTGCATTACGCTTGTTCGGCTTACTGTGATTGTTATTGCAGTTATCTTTATTCACTATCATTATCATTGTCGTTATCATCATCTTTACCATTATATCATTGTTACCATACCATTATTTTGTAATATTCTCGTGTTTGTCAATATGATACATGAGCATTTTGATCATCATTACAGTGAACCTCATCAACGGGCCCGCATTGGCGCACCCTGTACAAGTGTGAATGCCGGTTCCGTTCTCTGTTTGTACATCGAACCATGACTGCCTCTCCATGTGTAAGGCCATGTCCACAGTACTCAATATGATTTATCACAATGTAATAATGGCCCCGGCGCTTTTGCCTTCTGCTGCTATGGCATTACCTGGCTATCAATAACCAAATTCCCGTTGTCCTTGTGATAAGGAACCTTTCTTATAAATTAAACAAACATTAAAAATTAACATTTTTGTCATTAAAATAATGTATGCGTTGTTTCCAATACAATATCTAATATCGAAAAGGTACCCTCAGGGCTCTATTTTTTGTGCTGATGGTAGAAAGTTGTCATAACCTGTTTATTCGGTGAGGCTTGACTGCTTGACTCATATGGCCCAACATTGTGAAGGTTTGTTCCAGTATTGTACGGCATGTTACAATTGCGTCAGTGCATACACACGGAGGCTTGGTAGCTCAATGGTGGAGCGTCGGATTCCAAACACGGGACCATCCGAAGGTTGTGGGTTCAATCCCCACCCGGGTCACTGAGGCTGATCAAATGATGGTTGGGTACACATGTCACTGTATGCGCCACGGACCATATGAAAGTTGGACACGTGTGTCTGTAACAAGTTCATATGGGTTACATAAGGGTGTTGCGGGGGCTGAATAGTAAGTTTCTATGCTGCTCCTACAGCGTGGGGTGTGTACTTGACCATGGCTGGTCCGTAGGTACGGTGTGACTCCCGTGTTTGTGGAGTCTGTCTGGTATGTATGCCATGTGGCGGCCCTTTGTGATTTTTGCAGGGTGTGGTGAGGATGGAGGCTGCGGGTGGCACCGATGACCCTAGCGGTCCACTGTAAAATCATTACTAAAAAGATAAAATATATAATCATTGATGGGGGTTCCGCGACATACAAGTGTCTTCAGTACACCCGACCTGATGTACCGCATGTCATCAGTGTGATAACGATTTGGTGATTGGTTTACGACGTGTGATCATTTCCTGGGTAGGTTCTGACCCAACACCTGTGTGAAGTTCAAGAAATGATTGACAAAAATACGGGTGCGTCAGGGTCATATACGTATACTTGCTCGCGACAGTGGTGTCACATGCATGTCACATTCCAGCTGAGCGTACCATGCGTGCTTACCAACAAAAAGCAACATCCTAAATGTGCATGCGTGAAGGGAAGAAGATGGGCCATGCCTTCCCGCTTTTGGGCGGGTAAGCGTGGATGTGACTCAAGCGTAGTGGCTAAGGTGAGGGCCTCCCGGTCCTAATGGCATGTGGGTCGCGTGGCCTAATGGATAAGGCATCGCCCTCCGGTACGACCGGGATGCAGGCGGAGATTGTGGGTTCGAGTCCCATCGTGATCGACCACCCAGCCCGTCGAGACCGCCCATCAGTCTGCTGTGCACTTGTAAATTGCCTATATAGCTTAGTGGTAGAGCGTTCCCTTCGTAAGGGAAAGGTCTTGAGTTCAATCCTCAATGTGGGCAATCAACACAGGAGGCGGAGATGACATGGGCTATGGACGGCTGGAGAATGGCTTATAAGCTCTCAGATGTTTATGGTGGATGTGTGATGTTGTAAGGGTAAGGGTGTGGACAGACAGACATCCTGCTATTGGCTGGGGGTCACATTCATTTTCATGCAGGTCACCGATCAGTGTTCGTATCTTCGTTGTCCGGATGAACCGGCGGCCCGAAGGGCCGTTTTGGACGAACAGCTTAAGGCGCGATTGTCCGGCCGAACGAACGAAATGCCGGCCGAAAGCCGGCGTTCGTCCACCAGCCAAACGGACGAAAGGACCCGAAACCCGACCTGTTCGTCCGCCAAAGCGAGCAAATCCATTGATTTGAGCCTGTAATCGTAGTGAACACTGGCGTTGGCGTGACATTGTGGTGAGGCCGGGCCGTCTTCAGCTGGTCCACTGGTGCCGTCAGCCCGGAAGCCGACAGCAGGAGACCGTGCTCGGCCGAGAAACTCAAATCGTTGTCGGCACCGAAAGATAAGAAGCCCGAAACCAAAGCTACCTCAATCAGCGGTTTCCAAGCGTTCGTCCCTTTCATCCTGCCGGACGAACGGATGACGGCCCCGGAGGGGCTGTTCGTCCACCAGCCAACGAACGAAACGGGCCAAAGTTACTCCCTTTCGTCCATGCGGACGAAAGTCTTAAAATAAGATACGAACACTGACACCGATATTGTATGTAACCGTTACAAGGTGGACCCGTATCCCGACCGGGTGTTCCAACAGGCCCAGATAGCTCATACCGATACTGGTATCAGTTGACCATTTAGGTGTGGATCAATCCCCAGGCGGCCCAGATGCAGCAATGCGATACATGTCGGCAGGCCTAGCCACCTATTATATGTTACCTACCACGCACCGTCGTGCATTGGTGTTGTGAAAATTCAGTGCCCGTCGTGTCAGTGTCGTGAACAAACCACGGTCAAGATTCCGTTGAAATTTATTTGAGTGTTGGTCGGTGACGTGCGCATACACAGGTTTTTATTTCACTAGAAGTACATCAATCTTCAGTTCCCGGCCGGCCGGTGTAGATGATAATCATATTAACACAAATTACTTGTAATATTTGCATTACGCTTGTTCGGCTTACTGTGATTGTTATTGCAGTTATCTTTATTCACTATCATTATCATTGTCGTTATCATCATCGTTACCATTATATCATTGTTACCATACCATTATTTTTGTAATATTCTCGTGTTTGTCAATATGATACATGAGCATTTTGATCATCATTACAGTGAACCTCATCAACGGGCCCGCATTGGCGCACCCTGTACAAGTGTGAATGCCGGTTCCGTTCTCTGTTTGTACATCGAACCATGACTGCCTCTCCATGTGTAAGGCCATGTCCACAGTACTCAATATGATTTATCACGATGTAATAATGGCCCCGGCGCTTTTGCCTTCTGCTGCTATGGCATTACCTGGCTATCAATAACCAAATTCCCGTTGTCCTTGTGATAAGGAACCTTTCTTATAAATTAAACAAACATTAAAAATTAACATTTTTGTCATTAAAATAATGTATGCGTTGTTTCCAATACAATATCTAATATCGAAAAGGTACCCTCAGGGCTCTATTTTTTGTGCTGATGGTAGAAAGTTGTCATAACCTGTTTATTCGGTGAGGCTTGACTGCTTGACTCATATGGCCCAACATTGTGAAGGTTTGTTCCAGTATTGTACGGCATGTTACAATTGCGTCAGTGCATACACACGGAGGCTTGGTAGCTCAATGGTGGAGCGTCGGATTCCAAACACGGGACCATCCGAAGGTTGTGGGTTCAATCCCCACCCGGGTCACTGAGGCTGATCAAATGATGGTTGGGTACACATGTCACTATGTATGCGCCACGGACCATATGAAAGTTGGACACGTGTGTCTGTAACAAGTTCTGGACACGTGTGTCTGTAACAAGTTCATATGGGTTACATAAGGGTGTTGCGGGGGCTGAATAGTAAGTTTCTATGCTGCTCCTACAGCGTGGGGTGTGTACTTGACCATGGCTGGTCCGTAGGTACGGTGTGACTCCCGTGTTTGTGGAGTCTGTCTGGTATGTATGCCATGTGGCGGCCCTTTGTGATTTTTGCAGGGTGTGGTGAGGATGGAGGCTGCGGGTGGCACCGATGACCCTAGCGGTCCACTGTAAAATCATTACTATAAAGATAAAATATATAATCATTGATGGGGGTTCCGCAACATACAAGTGTCTTCAGTACACCCGACCTGATGTACCGCATGTCATCAGTGTGATAACGATTTGGTGATTGGTTTACGACGTGTGATCATTTCCTGGGTAGGTTCTGACCCAACACCTGTGTGAAGTTCAAGAAATGATTGACAAAAATACGGGTGCGTCAGGGTCATATACGTATACTTGCTCGCGACAGTGGTGTCACATGCATGTCACATTCCAGCTGAGCGTACCATGCGTGCTTACCAACAAAAAGCAACATCCTAAATGTGCATGCGTGAAGGGAAGAAGATGGGCCATGCCTTCCCGCTTTTGGGCGGGTAAGCGTGGATGTGACTCAAGCGTAGTGGCTAAGGTGAGGGCCTCCCGGTCCTAATGGCATGTGGGTCGCGTGGCCTAATGGATAAGGCATCGCCCTCCGGTACGACCGGGATGCAGGCGGAGATGACATGGGCTATGGACGGCTGGAGAATGGCTTATAAGCTCTCAGATGTTTATGGTGGATGTGTGATGTTGTAAGGGTAAGGGTGTGGACAGACAGACATCCTGCTATTGGCTGGGGGTCACATTCATTTTCATGCAGGTCACCGATCAGTGTTCGTATCTTCGTTGTCCGGATGAACCGGCGGCCCGAAGGGCCGTTTTGGACGAACAGCTTAAGGCGCGATTGTCCGGCCGAACGAACGAAATGCCGGCCGAAAGCCGGCGTTCGTCCACCAGCCAAACGGACGAAAGGACCCGAAACCCGACCTGTTCGTCCGCCAAAGCGAGCAAATCCATTGATTTGAGCCTGTAATCGTAGTGAACACTGGCGTTGGCGTGACATTGTGGTGAGGCCGGGCCGTCTTCAGCTGGTCCACCGGTGCCAACGAACGAAACGGGCCAAAGTTACTCCCTTTCGTCCATGCGGACGAAAGTCTTAAAATAAGATACGAACACTGACACCGATATTGTATGTAACCGTTACAAGGTGGACCCGTATCCCGACCGGGTGTTCCAACAGGCCCAGATAGCTCATACCGATACTGGTATCAGTTGACCATTTAGGTGTGGATCAATCCCCAGGCGGCCCAGATGCAGCAATGCGATACATGTCGGCAGGCCTAGCCACCTATTATATGTTACCTACCACGCACCGTCGTGCATTGGTGTTGTGAAAATTCAGTGCCCGTCGTGTCAGTGTCGTGAACAAACCACGGTCAAGATTCCGTTGAAATTTATTTGAGTGTTGGTCGGTGACGTGCGCATACACAGGTTTTTATTTCACTAGAAGTACATCAATCTTCAGTTCCCGGCCGGCCGGTGTAGATGATAATCATATTAACACAAATTACTTGTAATATTTGCATTACGCTTGTTCGGCTTACTGTGATTGTTATTGCAGTTATCTTTATTCACTATCATTATCATTGTCGTTATCATCATCTTTACCATTATATCATTGTTACCATACCATTATTTTTGTAATATTCTCGTGTTTGTCAATATGATACATGAGCATTTTGATCATCATTACAGTGAACCTCATCAACGGGCCCGCATTGGCGCACCCTGTACAAGTGTGAATGCCGGTTCCGTTCTCTGTTTGTACATCGAACCATGACTGCCTCTCCATGTGTAAGGCCATGTCCACAGTACTCAATATGATTTATCACGATGTAATAATGGCCCCGGCGCTTTTGCCTTCTGCTGCTATGGCATTACCTGGCTATCAATAACCAAATTCCCGTTGTCCTTGTGATAAGGAACCTTTCTTATAAATTAAACAAACATTAAAAATTAACATTTTTGTCATTAAAATAATGTATGCGTTGTTTCCAATACAATATCTAATATCGAAAAGGTACCCTCAGGGCTCTATTTTTTGTGCTGATGGTAGAAAGTTGACATAACCTGTTTATTCGGTGAGGCTTGACTGCTTGACTCGTATGGCCCAACATTGTGAAGGTTTGTTCCAGTATTGTACGGCATGTTACAATTGCGTCAGTGCATACACACGGAGGCTTGGTAGCTCAATGGTGGAGCGTCGGATTCCAAACACGGGACCATCCGAAGGTTGTGGGTTCAATCCCCACCCGGGTCACTGAGGCTGATCAAATGATGGTTGGGTACACATGTCACTATGTATGCGCCACGGACCATATGAAAGTTGGACACGTGTGTCTGTAACAAGTTCATATGGGTTACATAAGGGTGTTGCGGGGGCTGAATAGTAAGTTTCTATGCTGCTCCTACAGCGTGGGGTGTGTACTTGACCATGGCTGGTCCGTAGGTACGGTGTGACTCCCGTGTTTGTGGAGTCTGTCTGGTATGTATGCCATGTGGCGGCCCTTTGTGATTTTTGCAGGGTGTGGTGAGGATGGAGGCTGCGGGTGGCACCGATGACCCTAGCGGTCCACTGTAAAATCATTACTAAAAAGATAAAATATATAATCATTGATGGGGGTTCCGCGACATACAAGTGTCTTCAGTACACCCGACCTGATGTACCGCATGTCATCAGTGTGATAACGATTTGGTGATTGGTTTACGACGTGTGATCATTTCCTGGGTAGGTTCTGACCCAACACCTGTGTGAAGTTCAAGAAATGATTGGCAAAAATACGGGTGCGTCAGGGTCATATACGTATACTTGCTCGCGACAGTGGTGTCACATGCATGTCACATTCCAGCTGAGCGTACCATGCGTGCTTACCAACAAAAAGCAACATCCTAAA
This sequence comes from Eudorina sp. 2006-703-Eu-15, assembly GCA_003117195.1. Classification (NCBI taxonomy): domain Eukaryota; kingdom Viridiplantae; phylum Chlorophyta; class Chlorophyceae; order Chlamydomonadales; family Volvocaceae; genus Eudorina; species Eudorina sp. 2006-703-Eu-15. The sequence continues at coordinate 185,979 of BDSI01000068.1, read as the reverse complement.
TGTGCATGCGTGAAGGGAAGAAGATGGGCCATGCCTTCCCGCTTTTGGGCGGGTAAGCGTGGATGTGACTCAAGCGTAGTGGCTAAGGTGAGGGCCTCCCGGTCCTAATGGCATGTGGGTCGCGTGGCCTAATGGATAAGGCATCGCCCTCCGGTACGACCGGGATGCAGGCGGAGATTGTGGGTTCGAGTCCCATCGTGATCGACCACCCAGCCCGTCGAGACCGCCCATCAGTCTGCTGTGCACTTGTAAATTGCCTATATAGCTTAGTGGTAGAGCGTTCCCTTCGTAAGGGAAAGGTCTTGAGTTCAATCCTCAATGTGGGCAATCAACACAGGAGGCGGAGATGACATGGGCTATGGACGGCTGGAGAATGGCTTATAAGCTCTCAGATGTTTATGGTGGATGTGTGATGTTGTAAGGGTAAGGGTGTGGACAGACAGACATCCTGCTATTGGCTGGGGGTCACATTCATTTTCATGCAGGTCACCGATCAGTGTTCGTATCTTCGTTGTCCGGATGAACCGGCGGCCCGAAGGGCCGTTTTGGACGAACAGCTTAAGGCGCGATTGTCCGGCCGAACGAACGAAATGCCGGCCGAAAGCCGGCGTTCGTCCACCAGCCAAACGGACGAAAGGACCCGAAACCCGACCTGTTCGTCCGCCAAAGCGAGCAAATCCATTGATTTGAGCCTGTAATCGTAGTGAACACTGGCGTTGGCGTGACATTGTGGTGAGGCCGGGCCGTCTTCAGCTGGTCCACTGGTGCCGTCAGCCCGGAAGCCGACAGCAGGAGACCGTGCTCGGGCCGAGAAACTCAAATCGTTGTCGGCACCGAAAGATAAGAAGCCCGAAACCAAAGCTACCTCAATCAGCGGTTTCCAAGCGTTCGTCCCTTTCATCCTGCCGGACGAACGGATGACGGCCCCGGAGGGGCTGTTCGTCCACCAGCCAACGAACGAAACGGGCCAAAGTTACTCCCTTTCGTCCATGCGGACGAAAGTCTTAAAATAAGATACGAACACTGACACCGATATTGTATGTAACCGTTACAAGGTGGACCCGTATCCCGACCGGGTGTTCCAACAGGCCCAGATAGCTCATACCGATACTGGTATCAGTTGACCATTTAGGTGTGGATCAATCCCCAGGCGGCCCAGATGCAGCAATGCGATACATGTCGGCAGGCCTAGCCACCTATTATATGTTACCTACCACGCACCGTCGTGCATTGGTGTTGTGAAAATTCAGTGCCCGTCGTGTCAGTGTCGTGAACAAACCACGGTCAAGATTCCGTTGAAATTTATTTGAGTGTTGGTCGGTGACGTGCGCATACACAGGTTTTTATTTCACTAGAAGTACATCAATCTTCAGTTCCCGGCCGGCCGGTGTAGATGATAATCATATTAACACAAATTACTTGTAATATTTGCATTACGCTTGTTCGGCTTACTGTGATTGTTATTGCAGTTATCTTTATTCACTATCATTATCATTGTCGTTATCATCATCTTTACCATTATATCATTGTTACCATACCATTATTTTTGTAATATTCTCGTGTTTGTCAATATGATACATGAGCATTTTGATCATCATTACAGTGAACCTCATCAACGGGCCCGCATTGGCGCACCCTGTACAAGTGTGAATGCCGGTTCCGTTCTCTGTTTGTACATCGAACCATGACTGCCTCTCCATGTGTAAGGCCATGTCCACAGTACTCAATATGATTTATCACGATGTAATAATGGCCCCGGCGCTTTTGCCTTCTGCTGCTATGGCATTACCTGGCTATCAATAACCAAATTCCCGTTGTCCTTGTGATAAGGAACCTTTCTTATAAATTAAACAAACATTAAAAATTAACATTTTTGTCATTAAAATAATGTATGCGTTGTTTCCAATACAATATCTAATATCGAAAAGGTACCCTCAGGGCTCTATTTTTTGTGCTGATGGTAGAAAGTTGTCATAACCTGTTTATTCGGTGAGGCTTGACTGCTTGACTCATATGGCCCAACATTGTGATTTTTGTTCCAGTATTGTACGGCATGTTACAATTGCGTCAGTGCATACACACGGAGGCTTGGTAGCTCAATGGTGGAGCGTCGGATTCCAAACACGGGATCATCCGAAGGTTGTGGGTTCAATCCCCACCCGGGTCACTGAGGCTGATCAAATGATGGTTGGGTACACATGTCACTATGTATGCGCCACGGACCATATGAAAGTTGGACACGTGTGTCTGTAACAAGTTCTGGACACGTGTGTCTGTAACAAGTTCATATGGGTTACATAAGGGTGTTGCGGGGGCTGAATAGTAAGTTTCTATGCTGCTCCTACAGCGTGGGGTGTGTACTTGACCATGGCTGGTCCGTAGGTACGGTGTGACTCCCGTGTTTGTGGAGTCTGTCTGGTATGTATGCCATGTGGCGGCCCTTTGTGATTTTTGCAGGGTGTGGTGAGGATGGAGGCTGCGGGTGGCACCGATGACCCTAGCGGTCCACTGTAAAATCATTACTATAAAGATAAAATATATAATCATTGATGGGGGTTCCGCAACATACAAGTGTCTTCAGTACACCCGACCTGATGTACCGCATGTCATCAGTGTGATAACGATTTGGTGATTGGTTTACGACGTGTGATCATTTCCTGGGTAGGTTCTGACCCAACACCTGTGTGAAGTTCAAGAAATGATTGACAAAAATACGGGTGCGTCAGGGTCATATACGTATACTTGCTCGCGACAGTGGTGTCACATGCATGTCACATTCCAGCTGAGCGTACCATGCGTGCTTACCAACAAAAAGCAACATCCTAAATGTGCATGCGTGAAGGGAAGAAGATGGGCCATGCCTTCCCGCTTTTGGGCGGGTAAGCGTGGATGTGACTCAAGCGTAGTGGCTAAGGTGAGGGCCTCCCGGTCCTAATGGCATGTGGGTCGCGTGGCCTAATGGATAAGGCATCGCCCTCCGGTACGACCGGGATGCAGGCGGAGATGACATGGGCTATGGACGGCTGGAGAATGGCTTATAAGCTCTCAGATGTTTATGGTGGATGTGTGATGTTGTAAGGGTAAGGGTGTGGACAGACAGACATCCTGCTATTGGCTGGGGGTCACATTCATTTTCATGCAGGTCACCGATCAGTGTTCGTATCTTCGTTGTCCGGATGAACCGGCGGCCCGAAGGGCCGTTTTGGACGAACAGCTTAAGGCGCGATTGTCCGGCCGAACGAACGAAATGCCGGCCGAAAGCCGGCGTTCGTCCACCAGCCAAACGGACGAAAGGACCCGAAACCCGACCTGTTCGTCCGCCAAAGCGAGCAAATCCATTGATTTGAGCCTGTAATCGTAGTGAACACTGGCGTTGGCGTGACATTGTGGTGAGGCCGGGCCGTCTTCAGCTGGTCCACCGGTGCCAACGAACGAAACGGGCCAAAGTTACTCCCTTTCGTCCATGCGGACGAAAGTCTTAAAATAAGATACGAACACTGACACCGATATTGTATGTAACCGTTACAAGGTGGACCCGTATCCCGACCGGGTGTTCCAACAGGCCCAGATAGCTCATACCGATACTGGTATCAGTTGACCATTTAGGTGTGGATCAATCCCCAGGCGGCCCAGATGCAGCAATGCGATACATGTCGGCAGGCCTAGCCACCTATTATATGTTACCTACCACGCACCGTCGTGCATTGGTGTTGTGAAAATTCAGTGCCCGTCGTGTCAGTGTCGTGAACAAACCACGGTCAAGATTCCGTTGAAATTTATTTGAGTGTTGGTCGGTGACGTGCGCATACACAGGTTTTTATTTCACTAGAAGTACATCAATCTTCAGTTCCCGGCCGGCCGGTGTAGATGATAATCATATTAACACAAATTACTTGTAATATTTGCATTACGCTTGTTCGGCTTACTGTGATTGTTATTGCAGTTATCTTTATTCACTATCATTATCATTGTCGTTATCATCATCTTTACCATTATATCATTGTTACCATACCATTATTTTTGTAATATTCTCGTGTTTGTCAATATGATACATGAGCATTTTGATCATCATTACAGTGAACCTCATCAACGGGCCCGCATTGGCGCACCCTGTACAAGTGTGAATGCCGGTTCCGTTCTCTGTTTGTACATCGAACCATGACTGCCTCTCCATGTGTAAGGCCATGTCCACAGTACTCAATATGATTTATCACGATGTAATAATGGCCCCGGCGCTTTTGCCTTCTGCTGCTATGGCATTACCTGGCTATCAATAACCAAATTCCCGTTGTCCTTGTGATAAGGAACCTTTCTTATAAATTAAACAAACATTAAAAATTAACATTTTTGTCATTAAAATAATGTATGCGTTGTTTCCAATACAATATCTAATATCGAAAAGGTACCCTCAGGGCTCTATTTTTTGTGCTGATGGTAGAAAGTTGACATAACCTGTTTATTCGGTGAGGCTTGACTGCTTGACTCGTATGGCCCAACATTGTGAAGGTTTGTTCCAGTATTGTACGGCATGTTACAATTGCGTCAGTGCATACACACGGAGGCTTGGTAGCTCAATGGTGGAGCGTCGGATTCCAAACACGGGACCATCCGAAGGTTGTGGGTTCAATCCCCACCCGGGTCACTGAGGCTGATCAAATGATGGTTGGGTACACATGTCACTATGTATGCGCCACGGACCATATGAAAGTTGGACACGTGTGTCTGTAACAAGTTCTGGACACGTGTGTCTGTAACAAGTTCATATGGGTTACATAAGGGTGTTGCGGGGGCTGAATAGTAAGTTTCTATGCTGCTCCTACAGCGTGGGGTGTGTACTTGACCATGGCTGGTCCGTAGGTACGGTGTGACTCCCGTGTTTGTGGAGTCTGTCTGGTATGTATGCCATGTGGCGGCCCTTTGTGATTTTTGCAGGGTGTGGTGAGGATGGAGGCTGCGGGTGGCACCGATGACCCTAGCGGTCCACTGTAAAATCATTACTATAAAGATAAAATATATAATCATTGATGGGGGTTCCGCAACATACAAGTGTCTTCAGTACACCCGACCTGATGTACCGCATGTCATCAGTGTGATAACGATTTGGTGATTGGTTTACGACGTGTGATCATTTCCTGGGTAGGTTCTGACCCAACACCTGTGTGAAGTTCAAGAAATGATTGACAAAAATACGGGTGCGTCAGGGTCATATACGTATACTTGCTCGCGACAGTGGTGTCACATGCATGTCACATTCCAGCTGAGCGTACCATGCGTGCTTACCAACAAAAAGCAACATCCTAAATGTGCATGCGTGAAGGGAAGAAGATGGGCCATGCCTTCCCGCTTTTGGGCGGGTAAGCGTGGATGTGACTCAAGCGTAGTGGCTAAGGTGAGGGCCTCCCGGTCCTAATGGCATGTGGGTCGCGTGGCCTAATGGATAAGGCATCGCCCTCCGGTACGACCGGGATGCAGGCGGAGATGACATGGGCTATGGACGGCTGGAGAATGGCTTATAAGCTCTCAGATGTTTATGGTGGATGTGTGATGTTGTAAGGGTAAGGGTGTGGACAGACAGACATCCTGCTATTGGCTGGGGGTCACATTCATTTTCATGCAGGTCACCGATCAGTGTTCGTATCTTCGTTGTCCGGATGAACCGGCGGCCCGAAGGGCCGTTTTGGACGAACAGCTTAAGGCGCGATTGTCCGGCCGAACGAACGAAATGCCGGCCGAAAGCCGGCGTTCGTCCACCAGCCAAACGGACGAAAGGACCCGAAACCCGACCTGTTCGTCCGCCAAAGCGAGCAAATCCATTGATTTGAGCCTGTAATCGTAGTGAACACTGGCGTTGGCGTGACATTGTGGTGAGGCCGGGCCGTCTTCAGCTGGTCCACTGGTGCCGTCAGCCCGGAAGCCGACAGCAGGAGACCGTGCTCGGGCCGAGAAACTCAAATCGTTGTCGGCACCGAAAGATAAGAAGCCCGAAACCAAAGCTACCTCAATCAGCGGTTTCCAAGCGTTCGTCCCTTTCATCCTGCCGGACGAACGGATGACGGCCCCGGAGGGGCTGTTCGTCCACCAGCCAACGAACGAAACGGGCCAAAGTTACTCCCTTTCGTCCATGCGGACGAAAGTCTTAAAATAAGATACGAACACTGACACCGATATTGTATGTAACCGTTACAAGGTGGACCCGTATCCCGACCGGGTGTTCCAACAGGCCCAGATAGCTCATACCGATACTGGTATCAGTTGACCATTTAGGTGTGGATCAATCCCCAGGCGGCCCAGATGCAGCAATGCGATACATGTCGGCAGGCCTAGCCACCTATTATATGTTACCTACCACGCACCGTCGTGCATTGGTGTTGTGAAAATTCAGTGCCCGTCGTGTCAGTGTCGTGAACAAACCACGGTCAAGATTCCGTTGAAATTTATTTGAGTGTTGGTCGGTGACGTGCGCATACACAGGTTTTTATTTCACTAGAAGTACATCAATCTTCAGTTCCCGGCCGGCCGGTGTAGATGATAATCATATTAACACAAATTACTTGTAATATTTGCATTACGCTTGTTCGGCTTACTGTGATTGTTATTGCAGTTATCTTTATTCACTATCATTATCATTGTCGTTATCATCATCGTTACCATTATATCATTGTTACCATACCATTATTTTTGTAATATTCTCGTGTTTGTCAATATGATACATGAGCATTTTGATCATCATTACAGTGAACCTCATCAACGGGCCCGCATTGGCGCACCCTGTACAAGTGTGAATGCCGGTTCCGTTCTCTGTTTGTACATCGAACCATGACTGCCTCTCCATGTGTAAGGCCATGTCCACAGTACTCAATATGATTTATCACAATGTAATAATGGCCCCGGCGCTTTTGCCTTCTGCTGCTATGGCATTACCTGGCTATCAATAACCAAATTCCCGTTGTCCTTGTTGTTGTTGTTGTTGTTGTGTTACATGGTTGGGGGTGCGTAACCCCATACCTGCACATACCCATACGAGCCGGAGGCCCAAGGGCAAACAAAACGCCCAAAAGCACTGGTTTGCAATACCGCATTAACAGGAGTCGACGAGACTAGCGCCCAAAGGGCACGATAGATTACGGTGAGCCACATGCGCTCCAACATCTTTGCCAAACGAGCCGGATCCCAGGCAATCGCTCCTCATCGTATTAGGGCGGTGAAACCCTTCCTCAGCGCGTATTGCATCGTAAGCCGGGCAGTCGAGTAGAACATGCTTCTCATCTTCAATCTGGTCTTCAGAGCGGCAGCAACGGCAGACCCGTTGTCCTCTAGGGACATGGTGCCTACCCCTCCGCGCCCTGTTAGACTCGAGTGCCCAACAACAAAGCCTGAATTGCATTAGCTTCCGGTGCGCAGAACGGGGATAAAAACTGTAGCGTGCGGTTGCCACATAACGGCCGCCGCACCCATAACGACAGGCCCATCCAATGCTTGTACTTCGACATATGGATCCCCGGCTGTTTCCCGTCTGATGGTAATTGTCTGGCTCGACATCGAGGCGCACATGTCCCCCCCCCCCCCCCTCACAATCTGAGCCTCAGTGACAGCCCACTCCTCGCTGTTCAACACCCTCATCTGAGCCCCCCCCCACCCCTTACCACCCCCCCCCCCCGTTCAGATCGGATCACGATCCTCCTGACAGGACGCGTGGCGCCCCCCTGCGTCTCAGCGCCCCCCCTCACCAAATCAGCTCGCCACGCGGGCGCCGACCCCCCACTGTCCGCGCCTCACTGCCTCACTCTCCCCCCGCCCGCGCCCCCCCCTCAACCTCGCCGCACCCCACCTGCCCATACAGCCGCTCGAACTGAGTCCACCTCACGCACGCGCGGCTTCAGCTATCCAATGGAGCTCAAAGAGAACTAGCGCCCGCGTACGTCAACTGCTGTCGCAGCACTAAAGCGCGAGGGCCCATACACCACCGGATACCGCGCTGTCCTTTGGTACTACTTGCCCGAAAGCCGTAGCTGCCGCAGCTGAACCCTCTGTACCGGGACATGCATCAAATAAACGCTATTTCGCTAATAGGGCATCGCTCTGTGGGAGTGAATCGGATATGCAAGGCACTGAGTGCCCTCACGCCCAGTGATCGAATTGAGGCGGAAGACGTTCTGGACAGCACCAGGGCTGGTGCTGAAGCAGCCGCATCGTGGGCAGCCCGCTATATCAACTCTGTACACATTAGCCAGCGGGCTGCAACCGCCCGCAGGACGGGTGCTCGAACCTCAGACATGCCTGCGTGTGCAAACCGTCGCTCTGAGTTGGCATGCGGTTCGAAAAGCGACCACTTGCACACGTAGCATGCAGGGAACTCGGACGCGAACTGCGAGGAGACAGGCAGTGGCTGGGCGAGCGCACATTTGCACCAATGCCTCTGTACGCTGCAGCCACAGTGGCATGATCGAGTGGCGACCGGTTCCATGGGCACGTGAGGGATGTGAGGCGGCCCTAGAACGCTCGACCGGAAAGCACCCACGGCAGTCGGGGCGAAGCTCGCCGAGGGGTCGGCATGGCGCGGCGCAACCTGCGAGCGAGCCGCGGGCCCAACAGGAGGGAGAAAGCCGGTCCTGGTGGAGGCGCCCATGGGCTGCCGCAGGCTGAATAAACGCCTGCACGGGATCATGGAGGCACACTGACGCACATTCGCGCCGTGCAGGTAGGCAACAGACATTCATCAGCTGCAAATAAGCCTGGTTGGAGGGCGATAATGGCGCTGCAGGGCGGCTACACGGCGTGCGGCGACACACGGCTTGTTGCGAGCGCTTGGGGTAGAGCGATACTGCGCCAGAAGCTGTGCGAGGCAATGCTATGTTTCCGACAAGGGTAGAGTAGAGAACTGCAGCGGATGGTGGACCGGAGGCGACCAAAGTGGGAAAATCCGAAACGTGAGGCGCATGTGGAGACTGGCGGTAGATGGCATCCCAAGTGTGCGTAATGCACACACAGTGAAGTGTGGGGCGAGGCGGCTGGCCCAGCCTTGTTGCGATGCGTTGGAGCGTACCCGGCGGGGCGGCGAGTGGCCGGGGGGATGCGAGGCGGGGGCAGTGGGACCCACATGGGCGGCGGTGTGGGGCGGGACGATACGGCGCCAACACCCAGGCAACACCATTTTTGGGGCTGTGGGGTGGCACAAGCGGTTGTCGCACAGATCGAGGCAAGGCTAGGGGTGAGCCTTCAAAGGCAGCAGGTGTGGCTCGCAACGCCCCCCGTGGGTGTGCAACAGTGTGTCTGGGACGTTGTCGTCTTGGCGGCAACCAGTGCCATGGAAACGGGCCGGCGAGCCCTGAGGGCCGACAGGTCCAGGAACGCGGGCGGGATCCCGGGGTCCTTAGGGGACGCTGAAGGGCTAGCCGCCCGGCGGGCAGTGGCAGACTTTTGGAGCCGGCTCTACGACTTCGCTGAGCTGGGAGTCCCAGTGAAAGGGTGGTCAGCGGTGGGGGCTACACACCCGATCCTGAAAGTGCAGGACGGTCGTCTTGTGTGCCGAGGCCCGGTTCCGTCAGGCCAGGATTCTTAAGCCCTGTAGGTACTCTGTCGTAATAGACCGCGGGTGGTCAGGGCACTGACGCCCAGTGGAGCTATCGCTAGGTGTGGGCAGTTTTTTCGGCCCGGTGGGACCGTACGGGCAGGCCCCTGAATGGTGACTCGCGAGCCCCCGTGGCCTTCCAAGACTACGGGCCACCGCTGGAGAAGTGACCCCGCCTTGGTGGGGGTGGGGGTTCGCTAATAGGGGCGCCATGGTGGCTAACTCCCCCTGAGCGGGCTTTATCCCTTGCCATGGTTGGTTCTCAGGAACGGGGTGGTTCCCTGGTAGTGTGGGCCCGGGGAGTGTTTCGGTGCACTTGGGGAGCCTGTCCGGAGCGCCATGGTGGCGTTACTTCATTTAGGCAGTGTATGGTGAGGAAGCCTCGGCTGTCGCCGGGGCTGTCACCGATGACCCGCGGGGTCCGCTGTAACATCCTAATAATAATGTTTGTCATTAAAATAATGTATGCGTTGTTTCCAATACAATATCTAATATCGAAAAGGTACCCTCAGGGCTCTATTTTTTGTGCCGATGGTAGAAAGTTGACATAACCTGTTTATTCGGTGAGGCTTGACTGCTTGACTCGTATGGCCCAACATTGTGAAGGTTTGTTCCAGTATTGTACGGCATGTTACAATTGCGTCAGTGCATACACACGGAGGCTTGGTAGCTCAATGGTGGAGCGTCGGATTCCAAACACGGGACCATCCGAAGGTTGTGGGTTCAATCCCCACCCGGGTCACTGAGGCTGATCAAATGATGGTTGGGTACACATGTCACTATGTATGCGCCACGGACCATATGAAAGTTGGACACGTGTGTCTGTAACAAGTTCTGGACACGTGTGTCTGTAACAAGTTCATATGGGTTACATAAGGGTGTTGCGGGGGCTGAATAGTAAGTTTCTATGCTGCTCCTACAGCGTGGGGTGTGTACTTGACCATGGCTGGTCCGTAGGTACGGTGTGACTCCCGTGTTTGTGGAGTCTGTCTGGTATGTATGCCATGTGGCGGCCCTTTGTGATTTTTGCAGGGTGTGGTGAGGATGGAGGCTGCGGGTGGCACCGATGACCCTAGCGGTCCACTGTAAAATCATTACTATAAAGATAAAATATATAATCATTGATGGGGGTTCCGCAACATACAAGTGTCTTCAGTACACCCGACCTGATGTACCGCATGTCATCAGTGTGATAACGATTTGGTGATTGGTTTACGACGTGTGATCATTTCCTGGGTAGGTTCTGACCCAACACCTGTGTGAAGTTCAAGAAATGATTGGCAAAAATACGGGTGCGTCAGGGTCATATACGTATACTTGCTCGCGACAGTGGTGTCACATGCATGTCACATTCCAGCTGAGCGTACCATGCGTGCTTACCAACAAAAAGCAACATCCTAAATGTGCATGCGTGAAGGGAAGAAGATGGGCCATGCCTTCCCGCTTTTGGGCGGGTAAGCGTGGATGTGACTCAAGCGTAGTGGCTAAGCTGAGGGCCTCCCGGTCCTAATGGCATGTGGGTCGCGTGGCCTAATGGATAAGGCATCGCCCTCCGGTACGACCGGGATGCAGGCGGAGATTGTGGGTTCGAGTCCCATCGTGATCGACCACCCAGCCCGTCGAGACCGCCCATCAGTCTGCTGTGCACTTGTAAATTGCCTATATAGCTTAGTGGTAGAGCGTTCCCTTCGTAAGGGAAAGGTCTTGAGTTCAATCCTCAATGTGGGCAATCAACACAGGAGGCGGAGATGACATGGGCTATGGACGGCTGGAGAATGGCTTATAAGCTCTCAGATGTTTATGGTGGATGTGTGATGTTGTAAGGGTAAGGGTGTGGACAGACAGACATCCTGCTATTGGCTGGGGGTCACATTCATTTTCATGCAGGTCACCGATCAGTGTTCGTATCTTCGTTGTCCGGATGAACCGGCGGCCCGAAGGGCCGTTTTGGACGAACAGCTTAAGGCGCGATTGTCCGGCCGAACGAACGAAATGCCGGCCGAAAGCCGGCGTTCGTCCACCAGCCAAACGGACGAAAGGACCCGAAACCCGACCTGTTCGTCCGCCAAAGCGAGCAAATCCATTGATTTGAGCCTGTAATCGTAGTGAACACTGGCGTTGGCGTGACATTGTGGTGAGGCCGGGCCGTCTTCAGCTGGTCCACTGGTGCCGTCAGCCCGGAAGCCGACAGCAGGAGACCGTGCTCGGGCCGAGAAACTCAAATCGTTGTCGGCACCGAAAGATAAGAAGCCCGAAACCAAAGCTACCTCAATCAGCGGTTTCCAAGCGTTCGTCCCTTTCATCCTGCCGGACGAACGGATGACGGCCCCGGAGGGGCTGTTCGTCCACCAGCCAACGAACGAAACGGGCCAAAGTTACTCCCTTTCGTCCATGCGGACGAAAGTCTTAAAATAAGATACGAACACTGACACCGATATTGTATGTAACCGTTACAAGGTGGACCCGTATCCCGACCGGGTGTTCCAACAGGCCCAGATAGCTCATACCGATACTGGTATCAGTTGACCATTTAGGTGTGGATCAATCCCCAGGCGGCCCAGATGCAGCAATGCGATACATGTCGGCAGGCCTAGCCACCTATTATATGTTACCTACCACGCACCGTCGTGCATTGGTGTTGTGAAAATTCAGTGCCCGTCGTGTCAGTGTCGTGAACAAACCACGGTCAAGATTCCGTTGAAATTTATTTGAGTGTTGGTCGGTGACGTGCGCATACACAGGTTTTTATTTCACTAGAAGTACATCAATCTTCAGTTCCCGGCCGGCCGGTGTAGATGATAATCATATTAACACAAATTACTTGTAATATTTGCATTACGCTTGTTCGGCTTACTGTGATTGTTATTGCAGTTATCTTTATTCACTATCATTATCATTGTCGTTATCATCATCGTTACCATTATATCATTGTTACCATACCATTATTTTTGTAATATTCTCGTGTTTGTCAATATGATACATGAGCATTTTGATCATCATTACAGTGAACCTCATCAACGGGCCCGCATTGGCGCACCCTGTACAAGTGTGAATGCCGGTTCCGTTCTCTGTTTGTACATCGAACCATGACTGCCTCTCCATGTGTAAGGCCATGTCCACAGTACTCAATATGATTTATCACGATGTAATTATGGCCCCGGCGCTTTTGCCTTCTGCTGCTATGGCATTACCTGGCTATCAATAACCAAATTCCCGTTGTCCTTGTGATAAGGAACCTTTCTTATAAATTAAACAAACATTAAAAATTAACATGTTTGTCATTAAAATAATGTATGCGTTGTTTCCAATACAATATCTAATATCGAAAAGGTACCCTTAGGGCTCTATTTTTTGTGCTGATGGTAGAAAGTTGACATAACCTGTTTATTCGGTGAGGCTTGACTGCTTGACTCGTATGGCCCAACATTGTGAAGGTTTGTTCCAGTATTGTACGGCATGTTACAATTGCGTCAGTGCATACACACGGAGGCTTGGTAGCTCAATGGTGGAGCGTCGGATTCCAAACACGGGACCATCCGAAGGTTGTGGGTTCAATCCCCACCCGGGTCACTGAGGCTGATCAAATGATGGTTGGGTACACATGTCACTATGTATGCGCCACGGACCATATGAAAGTTGGACACGTGTGTCTGTAACAAGTTCTGGACACGTGTGTCTGTAACAAGTTCATATGGGTTACATAAGGGTGTTGCGGGGGCTGAATAGTAAGTTTCTATGCTGCTCCTACAGCGTGGGGTGTGTACTTGACCATGGCTGGTCCGTAGGTACGGTGTGACTCCCGTGTTTGTGGAGTCTGTCTGGTATGTATGCCATGTGGCGGCCCTTTGTGATTTTTGCAGGGTGTGGTGAGGATGGAGGCTGCGGGTGGCACCGATGACCCTAGCGGTCCACTGTAAAATCATTACTATAAAGATAAAATATATAATCATTGATGGGGGTTCCGCAACATACAAGTGTCTTCAGTACACCCGACCTGATGTACCGCATGTCATCAGTGTGATAACGATTTGGTGATTGGTTTACGACGTGTGATCATTTCCTGGGTAGGTTCTGACCCAACACCTGTGTGAAGTTCAAGAAATGATTGGCAAAAATACGGGTGCGTCAGGGTCATATACGTATACTTGCTCGCGACAGTGGTGTCACATGCATGTCACATTCCAGCTGAGCGTACCATGCGTGCTTACCAACAAAAAGCAACATCCTAAATGTGCATGCGTGAAGGGAAGAAGATGGGCCATGCCTTCCCGCTTTTGGGCGGGTAAGCGTGGATGTGACTCAAGCGTAGTGGCTAAGGTGAGGGCCTCCCGGTCCTAATGGCATGTGGGTCGCGTGGCCTAATGGATAAGGCATCGCCCTCCGGTACGACCGGGATGCAGGCGGAGATTGTGGGTTCGAGTCCCATCGTGATCGACCACCCAGCCCGTCGAGACCGCCCATCAGTCTGCTGTGCACTTGTAAATTGCCTATATAGCTTAGTGGTAGAGCGTTCCCTTCGTAAGGGAAAGGTCTTGAGTTCAATCCTCAATGTGGGCAATCAACACAGGAGGCGGAGATGACATGGGCTATGGACGGCTGGAGAATGGCTTATAAGCTCTCAGATGTTTATGGTGGATGTGTGATGTTGTAAGGGTAAGGGTGTGGACAGACAGACATCCTGCTATTGGCTGGGGGTCACATTCATTTTCATGCAGGTCACCGATCAGTGTTCGTATCTTCGTTGTCCGGATGAACCGGCGGCCCGAAGGGCCGTTTTGGACGAACAGCTTAAGGCGCGATTGTCCGGCCGAACGAACGAAATGCCGGCCGAAAGCCGGCGTTCGTCCACCAGCCAAACGGACGAAAGGACCCGAAACCCGACCTGTTCGTCCGCCAAAGCGAGCAAATCCATTGATTTGAGCCTGTAATCGTAGTGAACACTGGCGTTGGCGTGACATTGTGGTGAGGCCGGGCCGTCTTCAGCTGGTCCACCGGTGCCAACGAACGAAACGGGCCAAAGTTACTCCCTTTCGTCCATGCGGACGAAAGTCTTAAAATAAGATACGAACACTGACACCGATATTGTATGTAACCGTTACAAGGTGGACCCGTATCCCGACCGGGTGTTCCAACAGGCCCAGATAGCTCATACCGATACTGGTATCAGTTGACCATTTAGGTGTGGATCAATCCCCAGGCGGCCCAGATGCAGCAATGCGATACATGTCGGCAGGCCTAGCCACCTATTATATGTTACCTACCACGCACCGTCGTGCATTGGTGTTGTGAAAATTCAGTGCCCGTCGTGTCAGTGTCGTGAACAAACCACGGTCAAGATTCCGTTGAAATTTATTTGAGTGTTGGTCGGTGACGTGCGCATACACAGGTTTTTATTTCACTAGAAGTACATCAATCTTCAGTTCCCGGCCGGCCGGTGTAGATGATAATCATATTAACACAAATTACTTGTAATATTTGCATTACGCTTGTTCGGCTTACTGTGATTGTTATTGCAGTTATCTTTATTCACTATCATTATCATTGTCGTTATCATCATCGTTACCATTATATCATTGTTACCATACCATTATTTTTGTAATATTCTCGTGTTTGTCAATATGATACATGAGCATTTTGATCATCATTACAGTGAACCTCATCAACGGGCCCGCATTGGCGCACCCTGTACAAGTGTGAATGCCGGTTCCGTTCTCTGTTTGTACATCGAACCATGACTGCCTCTCCATGTGTAAGGCCATGTCCACAGTACTCAATATGATTTATCACGATGTAATAATGGCCCCGGCGCTTTTGCCTTCTGCTGCTATGGCATTACCTGGCTATCAATAACCAAATTCCCGTTGTCCTTGTGATAAGGAACCTTTCTTATAAATTAAACAAACATTAAAAATTAACATGTTTGTCATTAAAATAATGTATGCGTTGTTTCCAATACAATATCTAATATCGAAAAGGTACCCTCAGGGCTCTATTTTTTGTGCTGATGGTAGAAAGTTGACATAACCTGTTTATTCGGTGAGGCTTGACTGCTTGACTCGTATGGCCCAACATTGTGAAGGTTTGTTCCAGTATTGTACGGCATGTTACAATTGCGTCAGTGCATACACACGGAGGCTTGGTAGCTCAATGGTGGAGCGTCGGATTCCAAACACGGGACCATCCGAAGGTTGTGGGTTCAATCCCCACCCGGGTCACTGAGGCTGATCAAATGATGGTTGGGTACACATGTCACTATGTATGCGCCACGGACCATATGAAAGTTGGACACGTGTGTCTGTAACAAGTTCTGGACACGTGTGTCTGTAACAAGTTCATATGGGTTACATAAGGGTGTTGCGGGGGCTGAATAGTAAGTTTCTATGCTGCTCCTACAGCGTGGGGTGTGTACTTGACCATGGCTGGTCCGTAGGTACGGTGTGACTCCCGTGTTTGTGGAGTCTGTCTGGTATGTATGCCATGTGGCGGCCCTTTGTGATTTTTGCAGGGTGTGGTGAGGATGGAGGCTGCGGGTGGCACCGATGACCCTAGCGGTCCACTGTAAAATCATTACTATAAAGATAAAATATATAATCATTGATGGGGGTTCCGCAACATACAAGTGTCTTCAGTACACCCGACCTGATGTACCGCATGTCATCAGTGTGATAACGATTTGGTGATTGGTTTACGACGTGTGATCATTTCCTGGGTAGGTTCTGACCCAACACCTGTGTGAAGTTCAAGAAATGATTGACAAAAATACGGGTGCGTCAGGGTCATATACGTATACTTGCTCGCGACAGTGGTGTCACATGCATGTCACATTCCAGCTGAGCGTACCATGCGTGCTTACCAACAAAAAGCAACATCCTAAATGTGCATGCGTGAAGGGAAGAAGATGGGCCATGCCTTCCCGCTTTTGGGCGGGTAAGCGTGGATGTGACTCAAGCGTAGTGGCTAAGGTGAGGGCCTCCCGGTCCTAATGGCATGTGGGTCGCGTGGCCTAATGGATAAGGCATCGCCCTCCGGTACGACCGGGATGCAGGCGGAGATTGTGGGTTCGAGTCCCATCGTGATCGACCACCCAGCCCGTCGAGACCGCCCATCAGTCTGCTGTGCACTTGTAAATTGCCTATATAGCTTAGTGGTAGAGCGTTCCCTTCGTAAGGGAAAGGTCTTGAGTTCAATCCTCAATGTGGGCAATCAACACAGGAGGCGGAGATGACATGGGCTATGGACGGCTGGAGAATGGCTTATAAGCTCTCAGATGTTTATGGTGGATGTGTGATGTTGTAAGGGTAAGGGTGTGGACAGACAGACATCCTGCTATTGGCTGGGGGTCACATTCATTTTCATGCAGGTCACCGATCAGTGTTCGTATCTTCGTTGTCCGGATGAACCGGCGGCCCGAAGGGCCGTTTTGGACGAACAGCTTAAGGCGCGATTGTCCGGCCGAACGAACGAAATGCCGGCCGAAAGCCGGCGTTCGTCCACCAGCCAAACGGACGAAAGGACCCGAAACCCGACCTGTTCGTCCGCCAAAGCGAGCAAATCCATTGATTTGAGCCTGTAATCGTAGTGAACACTGGCGTTGGCGTGACATTGTGGTGAGGCCGGGCCGTCTTCAGCTGGTCCACCGGTGCCAACGAACGAAACGGGCCAAAGTTACTCCCTTTCGTCCATGCGGACGAAAGTCTTAAAATAAGATACGAACACTGACACCGATATTGTATGTAACCGTTACAAGGTGGACCCGTATCCCGACCGGGTGTTCCAACAGGCCCAGATAGCTCATACCGATACTGGTATCAGTTGACCATTTAGGTGTGGATCAATCCCCAGGCGGCCCAGATGCAGCAATGCGATACATGTCGGCAGGCCTAGCCACCTATTATATGTTACCTACCACGCACCGTCGTGCATTGGTGTTGTGAAAATTCAGTGCCCGTCGTGTCAGTGTCGTGAACAAACCACGGTCAAGATTCCGTTGAAATTTATTTGAGTGTTGGTCGGTGACGTGCGCATACACAGGTTTTTATTTCACTAGAAGTACATCAATCTTCAGTTCCCGGCCGGCCGGTGTAGATGATAATCATATTAACACAAATTACTTGTAATATTTGCATTACGCTTGTTCGGCTTACTGTGATTGTTATTGCAGTTATCTTTATTCACTATCATTATCATTGTCGTTATCATCATCGTTACCATTATATCATTGTTACCATACCATTATTTTTGTAATATTCTCGTGTTTGTCAATATGATACATGAGCATTTTGATCATCATTACAGTGAACCTCATCAACGGGCCCGCATTGGCGCACCCTGTACAAGTGTGAATGCCGGTTCCGTTCTCTGTTTGTACATCGAACCATGACTGCCTCTCCATGTGTAAGGCCATGTCCACAGTACTCAATATGATTTATCACAATGTAATAATGGCCCCGGCGCTTTTGCCTTCTGCTGCTATGGCATTACCTGGCTATCAATAACCAAATTCCCGTTGTCCTTGTGATAAGGAACCTTTCTTATAAATTAAACAAACATTAAAAATTAACATGTTTGTCATTAAAATAATGTATGCGTTGTTTCCAATACAATATCTAATATCGAAAAGGTACCCTTAGGGCTCTATTTTTTGTGCTGATGGTAGAAAGTTGACATAACCTGTTTATTCGGTGAGGCTTGACTGCTTGACTCGTATGGCCCAACATTGTGAAGGTTTGTTCCAGTATTGTACGGAATGTTACAATTGCGTCAGTGCATACACACGGAGGCTTGGTAGCTCAATGGTGGAGCGTCGGATTCCAAACACGGGACCATCCGAAGGTTGTGGGTTCAATCCCCACCCGGGTCACTGAGGCTGATCAAATGATGGTTGGGTACACATGTCACTATGTATGCGCCACGGACCATATGAAAGTTGGACACGTCTGTAACAAGTTCTGGACACGTGTGTCTGTAACAAGTTCATATGGGTTACGTAAGGGTGTTGCGGGGGCTGAATAGTAAGTTTCTATGCTGCTCCTACAGCGTGGGGTGTGTACTTGACCATGGCTGGTCCGTAGGTACGGTGTGACTCCCGTGTTTGTGGAGTCTGTCTGGTATGTATGCCATGTGGCGGCCCTTTGTGATTTTTGCAGGGTGTGGTGAGGATGGAGGCTGCGGGTGGCACCGATGACCCTAGCGGTCCACTGTAAAATCATTACTATAAAGATAAAATATATAATCATTGATGGGGGTTCCGCAACATACAAGTGTCTTCAGTACACCCGACCTGATGTACCGCATGTCATCAGTGTGATAACGATTTGGTGATTGGTTTACGACGTGTGATCATTTCCTGGGTAGGTTCTGACCCAACACCTGTGTGAAGTTCAAGAAATGATTGACAAAAATACGGGTGCGT
This sequence comes from Eudorina sp. 2006-703-Eu-15, assembly GCA_003117195.1. NCBI lineage: Eukaryota > Viridiplantae > Chlorophyta > Chlorophyceae > Chlamydomonadales > Volvocaceae > Eudorina > Eudorina sp. 2006-703-Eu-15. The sequence goes on along the minus strand of BDSI01000068.1, from coordinate 166,999 downwards.
CAGGGTCATATACGTATACTTGCTCGCGACAGTGGTGTCACATGCATGTCACATTCCAGCTGAGCGTACCATGCGTGCTTACCAACAAAAAGCAACATCCTAAATGTGCATGCGTGAAGGGAAGAAGATGGGCCATGCCTTCCCGCTTTTGGGCGGGTAAGCGTGGATGTGACTCAAGCGTAGTGGCTAAGGTGAGGGCCTCCCGGTCCTAATGGCATGTGGGTCGCGTGGCCTAATGGATAAGGCATCGCCCTCCGGTACGACCGGGATGCAGGCGGAGATTGTGGGTTCGAGTCCCATCGTGATCGACCACCCAGCCCGTCGAGACCGCCCATCAGTCTGCTGTGCACTTGTAAATTGCCTATATAGCTTAGTGGTAGAGCGTTCCCTTCGTAAGGGAAAGGTCTTGAGTTCAATCCTCAATGTGGGCAATCAACACAGGAGGCGGAGATGACATGGGCTATGGACGGCTGGAGAATGGCTTATAAGCTCTCAGATGTTTATGGTGGATGTGTGATGTTGTAAGGGTAAGGGTGTGGACAGACAGACATCCTGCTATTGGCTGGGGGTCACATTCATTTTCATGCAGGTCACCGATCAGTGTTCGTATCTTCGTTGTCCGGATGAACCGGCGGCCCGAAGGGCCGTTTTGGACGAACAGCTTAAGGCGCGATTGTCCGGCCGAACGAACGAAATGCCGGCCGAAAGCCGGCGTTCGTCCACCAGCCAAACGGACGAAAGGACCCGAAACCCGACCTGTTCGTCCGCCAAAGCGAGCAAATCCATTGATTTGAGCCTGTAATCGTAGTGAACACTGGCGTTGGCGTGACATTGTGGTGAGGCCGGGCCGTCTTCAGCTGGTCCACCGGTGCCAACGAACGAAACGGGCCAAAGTTACTCCCTTTCGTCCATGCGGACGAAAGTCTTAAAATAAGATACGAACACTGACACCGATATTGTATGTAACCGTTACAAGGTGGACCCGTATCCCGACCGGGTGTTCCAACAGGCCCAGATAGCTCATACCGATACTGGTATCAGTTGACCATTTAGGTGTGGATCAATCCCCAGGCGGCCCAGATGCAGCAATGCGATACATGTCGGCAGGCCTAGCCACCTATTATATGTTACCTACCACGCACCGTCGTGCATTGGTGTTGTGAAAATTCAGTGCCCGTCGTGTCAGTGTCGTGAACAAACCACGGTCAAGATTCCGTTGAAATTTATTTGAGTGTTGGTCGGTGACGTGCGCATACACAGGTTTTTATTTCACTAGAAGTACATCAATCTTCAGTTCCCGGCCGGCCGGTGTAGATGATAATCATATTAACACAAATTACTTGTAATATTTGCATTACGCTTGTTCGGCTTACTGTGATTGTTATTGCAGTTATCTTTATTCACTATCATTATCATTGTCGTTATCATCATCGTTACCATTATATCATTGTTACCATACCATTATTTTTGTAATATTCTCGTGTTTGTCAATATGATACATGAGCATTTTGATCATCATTACAGTGAACCTCATCAATGGGCCCGCATTGGCGCACCCTGTACAAGTGTGAATGCCGGTTCCGTTCTCTGTTTGTACATCGAACCATGACTGCCTCTCCATGTGTAAGGCCATGTCCACAGTACTCAATATGATTTATCACAATGTAATAATGGCCCCGGCGCTTTTGCCTTCTGCTGCTATGGCATTACCTGGCTATCAATAACCAAATTCCCGTTGTCCTTGTGATAAGGAACCTTTCTTATAAATTAAACAAACATTAAAAATTAACATGTTTGTCATTAAAATAATGTATGCGTTGTTTCCAATACAATATCTAATATCGAAAAGGTACCCTCAGGGCTCTATTTTTTGTGCTGATGGTAGAAAGTTGACATAACCTGTTTATTCGGTGAGGCTTGACTGCTTGACTCGTATGGCCCAACATTGTGAAGGTTTGTTCCAGTATTGTACGGCATGTTACAATTGCGTCAGTGCATACACACGGAGGCTTGGTAGCTCAATGGTGGAGCGTCGGATTCCAAACACGGGACCATCCGAAGGTTGTGGGTTCAATCCCCACCCGGGTCACTGAGGCTGATCAAATGATGGTTGGGTACACATGTCACTATGTATGCGCCACGGACCATATGAAAGTTGGACACGTGTGTCTGTAACAAGTTCTGGACACGTGTGTCTGTAACAAGTTCATATGGGTTACATAAGGGTGTTGCGGGGGCTGAATAGTAAGTTTCTATGCTGCTCCTACAGCGTGGGGTGTGTACTTGACCATGGCTGGTCCGTAGGTACGGTGTGACTCCCGTGTTTGTGGAGTCTGTCTGGTATGTATGCCATGTGGCGGCCCTTTGTGATTTTTGCAGGGTGTGGTGAGGATGGAGGCTGCGGGTGGCACCGATGACCCTAGCGGTCCACTGTAAAATCATTACTATAAAGATAAAATATATAATCATTGATGGGGGTTCCGCAACATACAAGTGTCTTCAGTACACCCGACCTGATGTACCGCATGTCATCAGTGTGATAACGATTTGGTGATTGGTTTACGACGTGTGATCATTTCCTGGGTAGGTTCTGACCCAACACCTGTGTGAAGTTCAAGAAATGATTGGCAAAAATACGGGTGCGTCAGGGTCATATACGTATACTTGCTCGCGACAGTGGTGTCACATGCATGTCACATTCCAGCTGAGCGTACCATGCGTGCTTACCAACAAAAAGCAACATCCTAAATGTGCATGCGTGAAGGGAAGAAGATGGGCCATGCCTTCCCGCTTTTGGGCGGGTAAGCGTGGATGTGACTCAAGCGTAGTGGCTAAGGTGAGGGCCTCCCGGTCCTAATGGCATGTGGGTCGCGTGGCCTAATGGATAAGGCATCGCCCTCCGGTACGACCGGGATGCAGGCGGAGATTGTGGGTTCGAGTCCCATCGTGATCGACCACCCAGCCCGTCGAGACCGCCCATCAGTCTGCTGTGCACTTGTAAATTGCCTATATAGCTTAGTGGTAGAGCGTTCCCTTCGTAAGGGAAAGGTCTTGAGTTCAATCCTCAATGTGGGCAATCAACACAGGAGGCGGAGATGACATGGGCTATGGACGGCTGGAGAATGGCTTATAAGCTCTCAGATGTTTATGGTGGATGTGTGATGTTGTAAGGGTAAGGGTGTGGACAGACAGACATCCTGCTATTGGCTGGGGGTCACATTCATTTTCATGCAGGTCACCGATCAGTGTTCGTATCTTCGTTGTCCGGATGAACCGGCGGCCCGAAGGGCCGTTTTGGACGAACAGCTTAAGGCGCGATTGTCCGGCCGAACGAACGAAATGCCGGCCGAAAGCCGGCGTTCGTCCACCAGCCAAACGGACGAAAGGACCCGAAACCCGACCTGTTCGTCCGCCAAAGCGAGCAAATCCATTGATTTGAGCCTGTAATCGTAGTGAACACTGGCGTTGGCGTGACATTGTGGTGAGGCCGGGCCGTCTTCAGCTGGTCCACCGGTGCCAACGAACGAAACGGGCCAAAGTTACTCCCTTTCGTCCATGCGGACGAAAGTCTTAAAATAAGATACGAACACTGACACCGATATTGTATGTAACCGTTACAAGGTGGACCCGTATCCCGACCGGGTGTTCCAACAGGCCCAGATAGCTCATACCGATACTGGTATCAGTTGACCATTTAGGTGTGGATCAATCCCCAGGCGGCCCAGATGCAGCAATGCGATACATGTCGGCAGGCCTAGCCACCTATTATATGTTACCTACCACGCACCGTCGTGCATTGGTGTTGTGAAAATTCAGTGCCCGTCGTGTCAGTGTCGTGAACAAACCACGGTCAAGATTCCGTTGAAATTTATTTGAGTGTTGGTCGGTGACGTGCGCATACACAGGTTTTTATTTCACTAGAAGTACATCAATCTTCAGTTCCCGGCCGGCCGGTGTAGATGATAATCATATTAACACAAATTACTTGTAATATTTGCATTACGCTTGTTCGGCTTACTGTGATTGTTATTGCAGTTATCTTTATTCACTATCATTATCATTGTCGTTATCATCATCGTTACCATTATATCATTGTTACCATACCATTATTTTTGTAATATTCTCGTGTTTGTCAATATGATACATGAGCATTTTGATCATCATTACAGTGAACCTCATCAATGGGCCCGCATTGGCGCACCCTGTACAAGTGTGAATGCCGGTTCCGTTCTCTGTTTGTACATCGAACCATGACTGCCTCTCCATGTGTAAGGCCATGTCCACAGTACTCAATATGATTTATCACAATGTAATAATGGCCCCGGCGCTTTTGCCTTCTGCTGCTATGGCATTACCTGGCTATCAATAACCAAATTCCCGTTGTCCTTGTGATAAGGAACCTTTCTTATAAATTAAACAAACATTAAAAATTAACATGTTTGTCATTAAAATAATGTATGCGTTGTTTCCAATACAATATCTAATATCGAAAAGGTACCCTTAGGGCTCTATTTTTTGTGCTGATGGTAGAAAGTTGACATAACCTGTTTATTCGGTGAGGCTTGACTGCTTGACTCGTATGGCCCAACATTGTGAAGGTTTGTTCCAGTATTGTACGGCATGTTACAATTGCGTCAGTGCATACACACGGAGGCTTGGTAGCTCAATGGTGGAGCGTCGGATTCCAAACACGGGACCATCCGAAGGTTGTGGGTTCAATCCCCACCCGGGTCACTGAGGCTGATCAAATGATGGTTGGGTACACATGTCACTATGTATGCGCCACGGACCATATAAGTGAACTGTAACAAGTTTGGACACGTGTGTCTGTAACAAGTTCATATGGGTTACATAAGGGTGTTGCGGGGGCTGAATAGTAAGTTTCTATGCTGCTCCTACAGCGTGGGGTGTGTACTTGACCATGGCTGGTCCGTAGGTACGGTGTGACTCCCGTGTTTGTGGAGTCTGTCTGGTATGTATGCCATGTGGCGGCCCTTTGTGATTTTTGCAGGGTGTGGTGAGGATGGAGGCTGCGGGTGGCACCGATGACCCTAGCGGTCCACTGTAAAATCATTACTAAAAGATAAAATATATAATCATTGATGGGGGTTCCGCAACATACAAGTGTCTTCAGTACACCCGACCTGATGTACCGCATGTCATCAGTGTGATAACGATTTGGTGATTGGTTTACGACGTGTGATCATTTCCTGGGTAGGTTCTGACCCAACACCTGTGTGAAGTTCAAGAAATGATTGGCAAAAATACGGGTGCGTCAGGGTCATATACGTATACTTGCTCGCGACAGTGGTGTCACATGCATGTCACATTCCAGCTGAGCGTACCATGCGTGCTTACCAACAAAAAGCAACATCCTAAATGTGCATGCGTGAAGGGAAGAAGATGGGCCATGCCTTCCCGCTTTTGGGCGGGTAAGCGTGGATGTGACTCAAGCGTAGTGGCTAAGCTGAGGGCCTCCCGGTCCTACTGGCATGTGGGTCGCGTGGCCTAATGGATAAGGCATCGCCCTCCGGTACGACCGGGATGCAGGCGGAGATTGTGGGTTTGAGTCCCATCGTGATCGATCACCCAGCCCGTCGAGACCGCCCATAAGTCTGCTGTGCACTTGTAAATTGCCTACATAGCTTAGTGGTAGAGCGTTCCCTTCGTAAGGGAAAGGTCTTGAGTTCAATCCTCAATGTGGGCAATCAACACAGGAGGCGGAGATGACATGGGCTATGGATGGCTGGAGAATGGCTTATAAGCTCTCAGATGTTTATGGTGGATGTGTGATGTTGTAAGGGTAAGGGTGTGGACAGACAGACATCCTGCTATTGGCTGGGGGTCACATTCATTTTCATGCAGGTCACCGATCAGTGTTCGTATCTTCGTTGTCCGGATGAACCGGCGGCCCGAAGGGCCGTTTTGGACGAACAGCTTAAGGCGCGATTGTCCGGCCGAACGAACGAAATGCCGGCCGAAAGCCGGCGTTCGTCCACCAGCCAAACGGACGAAAGGACCCGAAACCCGACCTGTTCGTCCGCCAAAGCGAGCAAATCCATTGATTTGAGCCTGTAATCGTAGTGAACACTGGCGTTGGCGTGACATTGTGGTGAGGCCGGGCCGTCTTCAGCTGGTCCACCGGTGCCAACGAACGAAACGGGCCAAAGTTACTCCCTTTCGTCCATGCGGACGAAAGTCTTAAAATAAGATACGAACACTGACACCGATATTGTATGTAACCGTTACAAGGTGGACCCGTATCCCGACCGGGTGTTCCAACAGGCCCAGATAGCTCATACCGATACTGGTATCAGTTGACCATTTAGGTGTGGATCAATCCCCAGGCGGCCCAGATGCAGCAATGCGATACATGTCGGCAGGCCTAGCCACCTATTATATGTTACCTACCACGCACCGTCGTGCATTGGTGTTGTGAAAATTCAGTGCCCGTCGTGTCAGTGTCGTGAACAAACCACGGTCAAGATTCCGTTGAAATTTATTTGAGTGTTGGTCGGTGACGTGCGCATACACAGGTTTTTATTTCACTAGAAGTACATCAATCTTCAGTTCCCGGCCGGCCGGTGTAGATGATAATCATATTAACACAAATTACTTGTAATATTTGCATTACGCTTGTTCGGCTTACTGTGATTGTTATTGCAGTTATCTTTATTCACTATCATTATCATTGTCGTTATCATCATCGTTACCATTATATCATTGTTACCATACCATTATTTTTGTAATATTCTCGTGTTTGTCAATATGATACATGAGCATTTTGATCATCATTACAGTGAACCTCATCAACGGGCCCGCATTGGCGCACCCTGTACAAGTGTGAATGCCGGTTCCGTTCTCTGTTTGTACATCGAACCATGACTGCCTCTCCATGTGTAAGGCCATGTCCACAGTACTCAATATGATTTATCACGATGTAATAATGGCCCCGGCGCTTTTGCCTTCTGCTGCTATGGCATTACCTGGCTATCAATAACCAAATTCCCGTTGTCCTTGTGATAAGGAACCTTTCTTATAAATTAAACAAACATTAAAAATTAACATGTTTGTCATTAAAATAATGTATGCGTTGTTTCCAATACAATATCTAATATCGAAAAGGTACCCTCAGGGCTCTATTTTTTGTGCTGATGGTAGAAAGTTGACATAACCTGTTTATTCGGTGAGGCTTGACTGCTTGACTCGTATGGCCCAACATTGTGAAGGTTTGTTCCAGTATTGTACGGCATGTTACAATTGCGTCAGTGCATACACACGGAGGCTTGGTAGCTCAATGGTGGAGCGTCGGATTCCAAACACGGGACCATCCGAAGGTTGTGGGTTCAATCCCCACCCGGGTCACTGAGGCTGATCAAATGATGGTTGGGTACACATGTCACTATGTATGCGCCACGGACCATATAAAGTTGGACACGTGTGTCTGTAACAAGTTCTGGACACGTGTGTCTGTAACAAGTTCATATGGGTTACATAAGGGTGTTGCGGGGGCTGAATAGTAAGTTTCTATGCTGCTCCTACAGCGTGGGGTGTGTACTTGACCATGGCTGGTCCGTAGGTACGGTGTGACTCCCGTGTTTGTGGAGTCTGTCTGGTATGTATGCCATGTGGCGGCCCTTTGTGATTTTTGCAGGGTGTGGTGAGGATGGAGGCTGCGGGTGGCACCGATGACCCTAGCGGTCCACTGTAAAATCATTACTAAAAAGATAAAATATATAATCATTGATGGGGGTTCCGCAACATACAAGTGTCTTCAGTACACCCGACCTGATGTACCGCATGTCATCAGTGTGATAACGATTTGGTGATTGGTTTACGACGTGTGATCATTTCCTGGGTAGGTTCTGACCCAACACCTGTGTGAAGTTCAAGAAATGATTGGCAAAAATACGGGTGCGTCAGGGTCATATACGTATACTTGCTCGCGACAGTGGTGTCACATGCATGTCACATTCCAGCTGAGCGTACCATGCGTGCTTACCAACAAAAAGCAACATCCTAAATGTGCATGCGTGAAGGGAAGAAGATGGGCCATGCCTTCCCGCTTTTGGGCGGGTAAGCGTGGATGTGACTCAAGCGTAGTGGCTAAGGTGAGGGCCTCCCGGTCCTACTGGCATGTGGGTCGCGTGGCCTAATGGATAAGGCATCGCCCTCCGGTACGACCGGGATGCAGGCGGAGATTGTGGGTTCGAGTCCCATCGTGATCGATCACCCAGCCCGTCGAGACCGCCCATAAGTCTGCTGTGCACTTGTAAATTGCCTATATAGCTTAGTGGTAGAGCGTTCCCTTCGTAAGGGAAAGGTCTTGAGTTCAATCCTCAATGTGGGCAATCAACACAGGAGGCGGAGATGACATGGGCTATGGATGGCTGGAGAATGGCTTGTAAGCTCTCAGATGTTTATGGTGGATGTGTGATGTTGTAAGGGTAAGGGTGTGGACAGACAGACATCCTGCTATTGGCTGGGGGTCACATTCATTTTCATGCAGGTCACCGATCAGTGTTCGTATCTTCGTTGTCCGGATGAACCGGCGGCCCGAAGGGCCGTTTTGGACGAACAGCTTAAGGCGCGATTGTCCGGCCGAACGAACGAAATGCCGGCCGAAAGCCGGCGTTCGTCCACCAGCCAAACGGACGAAAGGACCCGAAACCCGACCTGTTCGTCCGCCAAAGCGAGCAAATCCATTGATTTGAGCCTGTAATCGTAGTGAACACTGGCGTTGGCGTGACATTGTGGTGAGGCCGGGCCGTCTTCAGCTGGTCCACCGGTGCCAACGAACGAAACGGGCCAAAGTTACTCCCTTTCGTCCATGCGGACGAAAGTCTTAAAATAAGATACGAACACTGACACCGATATTGTATGTAACCGTTACAAGGTGGACCCGTATCCCGACCGGGTGTTCCAACAGGCCCAGATAGCTCATACCGATACTGGTATCAGTTGACCATTTAGGTGTGGATCAATCCCCAGGCGGCCCAGATGCAGCAATGCGATACATGTCGGCAGGCCTAGCCACCTATTATATGTTACCTACCACGCACCGTCGTGCATTGGTGTTGTGAAAATTCAGTGCCCGTCGTGTCAGTGTCGTGAACAAACCACGGTCAAGATTCCGTTGAAATTTATTTGAGTGTTGGTCGGTGACGTGCGCATACACAGGTTTTTATTTCACTAGAAGTACATCAATCTTCAGTTCCCGGCCGGCCGGTGTAGATGATAATCATATTAACACAAATTACTTGTAATATTTGCATTACGCTTGTTCGGCTTACTGTGATTGTTATTGCAGTTATCTTTATTCACTATCATTATCATTGTCGTTATCATCATCGTTACCATTATATCATTGTTACCATACCATTATTTTTGTAATATTCTCGTGTTTGTCAATATGATACATGAGCATTTTGATCATCATTACAGTGAACCTCATCAACGGGCCCGCATTGGCGCACCCTGTACAAGTGTGAATGCCGGTTCCGTTCTCTGTTTGTACATCGAACCATGACTGCCTCTCCATGTGTAAGGCCATGTCCACAGTACTCAATATGATTTATCACAATGTAATAATGGCCCCGGCGCTTTTGCCTTCTGCTGCTATGGCATTACCTGGCTATCAATAACCAAATTCCCGTTGTCCTTGTGATAAGGAACCTTTCTTATAAATTAAACAAACATTAAAAATTAACATGTTTGTCATTAAAATAATGTATGCGTTGTTTCCAATACAATATCTAATATCGAAAAGGTACCCTCAGGGCTCTATTTTTTGTGCTGATGGTAGAAAGTTGACATAACCTGTTTATTCGGTGAGGCTTGACTGCTTGACTCGTATGGCCCAACATTGTGAAGGTTTGTTCCAGTATTGTACGGCATGTTACAATTGCGTCAGTGCATACACACGGAGGCTTGGTAGCTCAATGGTGGAGCGTCGGATTCCAAACACGGGACCATCCGAAGGTTGTGGGTTCAATCCCCACCCGGGTCACTGAGGCTGATCAAATGATGGTTGGGTACACATGTCACTATGTATGCGCCACGGACCATATGAAAGTTGGACACGTGTGTCTGTAACAAGTTCATATGGGTTACATAAGGGTGTTGCGGGGGCTGAATAGTAAGTTTCTATGCTGCTCCTACAGCGTGGGGTGTGTACTTGACCATGGCTGGTCCGTAGGTACGGTGTGACTCCCGTGTTTGTGGAGTCTGTCTGGTATGTATGCCATGTGGCGGCCCTTTGTGATTTTTGCAGGGTGTGGTGAGGATGGAGGCTGCGGGTGGCACCGATGACCCTAGCGGTCCACTGTAAAATCATTACTAAAAAGATAAAATATATAATCATTGATGGGGGTTCCGCAACATACAAGTGTCTTCAGTACACCCGACCTGATGTACCGCATGTCATCAGTGTGATAACGATTTGGTGATTGGTTTACGACGTGTGATCATTTCCTGGGTAGGTTCTGACCCAACACCTGTGTGAAGTTCAAGAAATGATTGACAAAAATACGGGTGCGTCAGTGTCACGCCGATTGACTGCACCCGTCAGTTTACTGCTCCAATTCGGTTATTTGCGGTTACTGTGAGTTGTTGTGTGATTCGGTTGTCCGTTTCCTTTGGTTTCGGGACCATCACTGATGGTAGAGTGTCGTACTTGTTTGTCTTGTGATTTAGGTCGAGGCTTTGCCTTGGTGCTTTGTCTCGATTTGCTCTTCGGCAATAGCCGATGAGCAACCAGTAGGCCCCTTTCGTTAGGTTATGGACCTGGCCTAGCGGAAGAGACATGTAAGGTCGTTCATCACATCATTCATCTCCTGGACCGAGCCCTTGTTCCATTGTCATCATTTGCACGCATAGTGCTTACATCAGCGTTATGGACAGCTGCGCGGCGTCGATTCTGCAACGGACCAGCCAGCTGATCCTACCTTCGGCCTTGCCTCCGGTGTCGCGAACCTACAACAGCGTTTCTGCTGCCTCCACGATGGCATGTTATTTCTGATCTTATGTTGATGCAGACTTGTTTGAATGGAACAGCCAACGTGCGCGCATGCGCCGAGGAGTCTTTTCTTTTTCGCGCATGCCTTCCCAGCAAATCGAGACAAAGCGCTTGTATTGTCAAGCGTGATCAAATGATGGTTGCTGAATGACAGTTGTCAATGGTGCCGAGCGATTTGGTATGTCTGCGACTTCTTAGCCGTTCCGTTCGGCGGTCGTCATTTTGGTGCTCCATCCAGTTGGAATCGCCCGACGTGAGAGTTCTGAGGTCATGCGTGTGCAGCCCAGGCCGCGTTCGGAGGTGATGCCCGCGTGTTTTGCTGTCTGTGGGAATGCCCGTGCCAAAGTCGCCAGCGCTAGATCCCGGGCCACGCCTTGTGCTTAGCCTTTCGTGTAGACCAGCTGGAGCATACACCGTGCTTTGTGTTTGTGCCTTGTTTGCTGCTGGCCCATTTGATTGACTGCATCAGTAGCCGCGCCGTTGGTGTTCCCTCTTGCGAGTCTGTTACCATCATGTCGGACACTGTCTGAGCATGCCGTACTTGTCGTACATTTCGGGTCTCGGTCGCCATGTACTTCATATTGCCAGCTGCGCATGCTGGTCGCTTATTGCCGCATTTGGACGCAATTACCTCACGCATCCACACCACACCACCTGGAACCCATCTTTCCAGCTTTGCTACTGCGTTGCACGCTGGGGGGGGGAGTCACGGGTAGGCACATGATACGTCAGAGAGCAGTCATACGGCCTGACAGCTGTCACGCCGATTGACTGCACCCGTCAGTTTACTGCTCCAATTCGGTTATTTGCGGTTACTGTGAGTTGTTGTGTGATTCGGTTGTCCGTTTCCTTTGGTTTCGGGACCATCACTGATGGTAGAGTGTCGTACTTGTTTGTCTTGTGATTTAGGTCGAGGCTTTGCCTTGGTGCTTTGTCTCGATTTGCTCTTCGGCAATAGCCGATGAGCAACCAGTAGGCCCCTTTCGTTAGGTTATGGACCTGGCCTAGCGGAAGAGACATGTAAGGTCGTTCATCACATCATTCATCTCCTGGACCGAGCCCTTGTTCCATTGTCATCATTTGCACGCATAGTGCTTACATCAGCGTTATGGACAGCTGCGCGGCGTCGATTCTGCAACGGACCAGCCAGCTGATCCTACCTTCGGCCTTGCCTCCGGTGTCGCGAACCTACAACAGCGTTTCTGCTGCCTCCACGATGGCATGTTATTTCTGATCTTATGTTGATGCAGACTTGTTTGAATGGAACAGCCAACGTGCGCGCATGCGCCGAGGAGTCTTTTCTTTTTCGCGCATGCCTTCCCAGTCACGGGTAGGCACATGATACGTCAGAGAGCAGTCATACGGCCTGACATCAGGGTCATATACGTATACTTGCTCGCGACAGTGGTGTCACATGCATGTCACATTCCAGCTGAGCGTACCATGCGTGCTTACCAACAAAAAGCAACATCCTAAATGTGCATGCGTGAAGGGAAGAAGATGGGCCATGCCTTCCCGCTTTTGGGCGGGTAAGCGTGGATGTGACTCAAGCGTAGTGGCTAAGGTGAGGGCCTCCCGGTCCTACTGGCATGTGGGTCGCGTGGCCTAATGGATAAGACATCGCCCTCCGGTACGGCCGGGATGCAGGCGGAGATTGTGGGTTCGAGTCCCATCGTGATCAACCACCCAGCCCGTCGAGACCGCCCATCAGTCTGCTGTGCACTTGTAAATTGCCTATATAGTTTAGTGGTAGAGCGTTCCCTTCGTAAGGGAAAGGTCTTGAGTTCAATCCTCAATGTGGGCAATCAACACAGGAGGCGGAGATGACATGGGCTATGGATGGCTGGAGAATGGCTTATAAGCTCTCAGATGTTTATGGTGGATGTGTGATATTGTAAGGGTAAGGGTGTGGACAGACAGACATCCTGCTATTGGCTGGGGGTCACATTCATTTTCATGCAGGTCACCGATCAGTGTTCGTATCTTCGTTGTCCGGATGAACCGGCGGCCCGAAGGGCCGTTTTGGACGAACAGCTTAAGGCGCGATTGTCCGGCCGAACGAACGAAATGCCGGCCGAAAGCCGGCGTTCGTCCACCAGCCAAACGGACGAAAGGACCCGAAACCCGACCTGTTCGTCCGCCAAAGCGAGCAAATCCATTGATTTGAGCCGGTAATTGTTGTATATTTAATCAGAAAAGTCCATACTTGGTGGTAGTAAGAACTACCGGTTGAGAGTCGGCGCGACTACTTAAAGTCGTCCGGATAAGGTTCCGTACGTGAACCTGAACTACCGCGTGGTAGGCCATCGAGGCAATGGAATATAAGACGTTCTTATATTCTCAACCGATATATGGACTCGTCGTCCTGGAACACGTCGTTCCGCTACCAGTGACCCAGGGTCACCAAGCTCCCACGTGGGGCCCCGCCTACCGTGTAGGACTTAGTACGTGCACGTGCACTACAGGCAGGATTTGTTGTACGCAGTATACAACAACTATCCCCCCTCCGGACGCAGCGTCCCCGCTGCGTCAGCAGGTTTTGCCCGAAACAACGAATCGGAGTTGCCGTGCAACTGGACAGCGCTGTCCCAGTACAGAAACGCCATCTGACTGCCGAGACCAACGCGGTCTGTGGTGCAACACGCGAGCACCGCCTCATTAAACCCACACAGGGGCATCATGAAGGTCCTTAGGCGAAGGAAATGCAACCAAAACCCCAACAACGCTGTCAGGTCGCAGACACGTCATCTGCTAAGCCATGGTACGTTACCAAGGGCGCACACGCGCCGTTTCCGAGGGAGCTACCCAGGGCGGAAACGCATACTGCATTGACCCCCCTGCGTTTTCACAACGCAAACCAAGGGCATCACGCAAAAGGTTGCAACGCACCATGTGAAAGCTACCAGGTTTTACATCAGTGGCGCTTATCACAGGGCAGGATGTAACGCAACATCCTCAAACCGAATCACCGGTCGTACGGTGCGAACATGAGCAGTTCGACGGTTAAGAGTCTCAGCAACGATCGTTCGAAATACAGTACACACAGGGCCTGCCTGTAGTGAGAGGACCAGGAATCGGCGGAGGTACGGCACCACCAGCACGACGACATACCCAGCCCGTGCAGGGTGTCGGTTCCCGTCGGAACTTCCTGACGTTAACTTGCGGAATGAGTCGATCAAACCACAAAGGGACGCCCCTCGAGAGAACACGCCGCCAAGAAGAGCTCGGGCTTTAGGGGCTGCACACTCGGTTATTGTTGCTGAGAAGGGCACTCGATACCCGTGTTGAAGCAGTACGGCTTCGGCACCGTGAACGACACGGTCAGTGTACGGACGGAAGATGCGATCCATCACAGCCTGAAACGTCGCAGGCGTGTTAACCAGCCCAAAGCTAAGTACCGTGTACTCGAAGTGGCCAAACGGTGTACGGAACGCCGTCTTAGGGATATCAGAATCCGCAATCCGAATCTGGTTTTACCCTTGCTGTAAGTCGATAGAGCTGAAGAACGCGGCGCCTTGCAGCTTATCCAGCAGATCATCCACACGTGGGAGAGGGTAACGGTTCTTCACCGTGATCGCATTCAACCCGCGGTAATCGATACACATGCGCAACCCACCATCCTTCTTACCGACGCAGAGGATCGGGGCCGAGTACGGCGATGTACTGGGGCGCACCATTCCTTTAGCAATCAGATCCGTCACCTGACGCTTAACCTCATCCAACTCGAGCGGACTAAGGCGGTACATAGGGCGAGACACCGGCTGTGCTCCCGGCACCAACGGAATGGTATGACCCACGGGGCGGACCGGCGACAGTCCCGGGATCTCCTGAAAGACGTCCGCATACTCACCCGAACTAACAGGGCATGAGCGCCACGACGGAGCTCACGCTTCGCAGCTTTGCGGCCAATACGAACAGGATCAGCACGATTGCACATGGCGGCGGCTGCAAAGTTGACGACCGGCGGTTGCTCTTCTCCCCCCAGCCCGACGCCATGCAAGGGCTGAAGCGGCACACGGCAGCACACCCCATCCTTGCAAAACCGCAACGTGCGGGAGCCATAGTCCACGACGGCCTGATGCTGCAGCAACGTAGCAGAGCCCAGAATGTAGGACGCGGCGTCGGTGAAGGCAGGTACCACGAACGGAGTGACGGTCAGACGCATCGACCCAAGAGACAACCGGAGAGTGACCTGGCCAAGAATCGACTGCGAACCTCCATCAGCCAAGTGCACACGCGACCAGGCGCACGGGCGGAGCGGAACACGCAGCAGATTGACGACAGACTCACTGATGAAGTCATGACTGGCACCCGTGTCGACAAGGGTGGACAGCGTAAGGCCAGCGACACGAGATGAGACCAGGGGCAGCGCACCCCCAGGCAACGCGGCAGCGACAGGCAGGGTCAGGGCCGAGGCAAACGGAGGGGCCGGCGGCCGTACGGCAGCAGGGGCATCGTACCACAGCTCCGCAGACGAACTCGCGGGCGGCAACGGCACAGGCTGACCAGCGAGATCAAGCGTGTTGAACAACGACAAACCTGGCGCAAACCGATGAACGCAGCGCATAGTGGACGGCAGCGCTGACGTACGAGCTGTCAACGAGGCAGGTAGGAGCAACGCCAACGCGGTGTCTGGACGCTGCTGCTTGCACACCACATAACGTTTCAGGAACGCTCGGAGGTGCGAGTGCGAGTGAGGTACGAACCACACAGTGTGGCCCTCAGTGCAGCCGAGGCAAAGGCCGAATTGGGCGGCGCGAACAGGTTATAAAGTTCACCGAACCCAGCGCGCAGCGAGCACGCATCGAAAGAGAGAGGGCGTCCAATCATTTGTTCGACGGTCCCTTGCGCTTCAGCTGCGGCCGGTTGACCGCGAGGGCCGCCACAGGACCCGCGCGAGGCGGCGGAGCCCGGCCCGGCGGTGCAGCGGCACCCTCGAGCATGGCCACGTCGCCGGGCTGCAGCAGAGCAGCGTTTGAGCGCAGGGCGGCACGAGCATGCTGTTCGGCGAGGTGGCGGCGTTCGACACCATAAGCACGCGTGAGCAAGTCCTGGTACGACGTAAACGGTTGACTATTCTGATCGACAGCACATTTTCCCGCTAAGTGATCCAACAGCCCCTGCCGGAAAGAGAAGATACGTTCTTTTTCCGAGAAGTCAGGAATGTCGGTCACTAAAGCGTCAAAACGGCTCTGATAGGTGGCGACGGTTTCACCCGTTACCATGCGGTACGTCAGCTTTCGCAACTTGATTCGCGCCTCTTCTTCCAACGACTGGATCTGAGGGGCGAACCGCTGGACTAAGCCAACTAAAACGTCACGCGTCGTGAAGGTTTTAGTTGCTAAGGACCAGGTATCGTACCAGGGTGGCTATCTTATTTTACAGAGTATCTACGGCCGGAGATACTCCTTGCCCAATCGTGCTGAAAGTATCTGTCGGAGGGAGCTTTTGCCGGCATTTTATCTACTCAAGGGGGCTCTTCCCCGCGCGAGAGGCCATGAGTATCTAAAACCTCATTTTTCTCCCGAGGGAAAGTATCTATCAAAACTCAAGATTTTCGGCCGAATATATATTCATATCTTAAGATAGCCACCCTGTATCGTACCACGTTTTAGCTTGCCCGGACAGCGCTTGCGACAAGAACAGGCAGCAAGCGGCCTCGTTTTGTCCCCAGGAAACGATAGAGAAGACATTCACTACGTCACGCACGAACGCGCGCACGGTCGTAGGGAGCGTCTTCAAGACTGTCCTATCGTCTATGTGCAGTTTCGGCGTAGGTACGGTCAGCTTAAGCAGCTCAGCCTCGTTGGACTGCGACCCCGCGGTCGGACCCCGTAACCCAACGCTTACCCCAGCGAGAGGAGAAGCCGCGACGGCTGGCGAGGCACGTGCCTCGGTGGGAACCTCTCGAGCGTCCATCGGCGGACGGTGCACGTCGGTCGGTAGGCCAAAATCGGTTTGCGTCGCTGCAGGCGCAGGGCCAAACCAAGCGTTAAAAAGCTGCCGCAAATCATTGGTGGTGATCGGGCGTGCGGCGAGGTTAGCGTTATACGGCGTAGCCACATCAGCGACAAAAGCGGCGGCCGGAGGCGGAGCGCGGACCTCAGGCACAGCATCAGCAACAGCAGCACCGGAACCCGCATTAACAATTTGCTGAATTAACTGCACGGGATCCGGTGGTGCGGCGAGGCCGGAAGAGCCCCCAGCGACTGCCGGATGAACTACTGGCTGAAGTTGCACGGCGGCTCCGGTCGAAGAACCAGCACCAATTTGCACGGGATGCGCCACTGGTGCGCTCAGTGCCGGATTTGGCACAAGGTTCGCAGCAGGCACCGGAACGCGGTGCTGATGCGCAAGTGAAAAGATATCCGACATCCGATAAGACATTTCGCCCCGCTTCGCAACTCAAAGGCAAACCGGAGGGAAATTAATCCTACCCGAGCTATAGGGCGACCTTGCCCACGACGCACGGGAAACGCGACCGCAAGTCGGGCACTGCTCGCACCGATCGTCGTCTGCGGCGGCTCACTAATCTGAGCTCCCGCGAACAAAAGACACGTTCGGAACCCTACTGCTTACCAGAGGCTTCAGACGACGAAGGGAGCGCGTCCCGCAAAGCCTCGACGGAAAGGAGGTGCGACATGTACTTGCGAATAATATGTAAGGGAGGCGTCCAGGAAAGAACGTCTCGATACCTGTTGTTGTATATTTAATCAGAAAAGTCCATACTTGGTGGTAGTAAGAACTACCGGTTGAGAGTCGGCGCGACTACTTAAAGTCGTCCGGATAAGGTTCCGTACGTGAACCTGAACTACCGCGTGGTAGGCCATCGAGGCAATGGAATATAAGACGTTCTTATATTCTCAACCGATATATGGACTCGTCGTCCTGGAACACGTCGTTCCGCTACCAGTGACCCAGGGTCACCAAGCTCCCACGTGGGGCCCCGCCTACCGTGTAGGACTTAGTACGTGCACGTGCACTACAGGCAGGATTTGTTGTACGCAGTATACAACAGTAATCGTAGTGAACACTGGCGTTGGCGTGACATTGGGGTGAGGCCGGGCCGTCTTCAGCTGGTCCACCGGTGCTGTCAGCCCGGAAGCCGACAGCAGGAGACCGTGCTCGGGCCGAGAAACTCAAATCGTTGTCGGCACCGAAAGATAAGAAGCCCGAAACCAAAGCTACCTCAATCAGCGGTTTCCAAGCGTTCGTCCCTTTCATCCTGCCGGACGAACGGATGACGGCCCCGGAGGGGCTGTTCGTCCACCAGCCAACCAACGAAACGGGCCAAAGTTACTCCCTTTCGTCCATGCGGACGAAAGTCTTAAAATAAGATACGAACACTGACACCGATATTGTATGTAACCGTTACAAGGTGGACCCGTATCCCGACCGGGTGTTCCAACGGGCCCAGATAGCTCATACCGATACTGGTATCAGTTGACCATTTAGGTGTGGATCAATCCCCAGGCGGCCCAGATGCAGCAATGCGATACATGTCTGCAGGCCTAGCCACCTATTATATGTTACCTACCACGCACCGTCGTGCATTGGTGTTGTGAAAATTCAGTGCCCGTCGTGTCAGTGTCGTGAACAAACCACGGTCAAGATTCCGTTGAAATTTATTTGAGTGTTGGTCGGTGACGTGCGCATACACAGGTTTTTATTTCACTAGAAGTACATCAATCTTCAGTTCCCGGCCGGCCGGTGTAGATGATAATCATATTAACACAAATTACTTGCAATATTTGCATTACGCTTGTTCGGCTTACTGTGATTGTTATTGCAGTTATCTTTATTCACTATCATTATCATTGTCGTTATCATCATCTTTACCATTATATCATTGTTACCATACCGTTATTTTTGTAATATTCTCGTGTTTGTCAATATGATACATGAGCATTTTGATCATCATTACAGTGAACCTCATCAACGGGCCCGCATTGGCGCACCCTGTACAAGTGTGAATGCCGGTTCCGTTCTCTGTTTGTACATCGAACCATGACTGCCTCTCCATGTGTAAGGCCATGTCCACAGTACTCAATATGATTTATCACGATGTAATAATGGCCCCGGCGCTTTTGCCTTCTGCTGCTATGGCATTACCTGGCTATCAATAACCAAATTCCCGTTGTCCTTGTGATAAGGAACCTTTCTTATAAATTAAACAAACATTAAAAATTAACATGTTTGTCATTAAAATAATGTATGCGTTGTTTCCAATACAATATCTAATATCGAAAAGGTACCCTCAGGGCTCTATTTTTTGTGCTGATGGTAGAAAGTTGACATAACCTGTTTATTCGGTGAGGCTTGACTGCTTGACTCGTATGGCCCAACATTGTGAAGGTTTGTTCCAGTATTGTACGGCATGTTACAATTGCTTCAGTGCATACACACGGAGGCTTGGTAGCTCAATGGTGAAGCGTCGGATTCCAAACACGGGACCATCCGAAGGTTATGGGTTCAATCCCCACTCGGGTCACTGAGGCTGATCAAATGATGGTTGGGTACACATGTCACTATGTATGCGCCACGGACCACATAAAGTTGGACACGTGTGTCTGTAACAAGTTCATATGGGTTACATAAGGGTGTTGCGGGGGCTGAATAGTAAGTTTCTATGCTGCTCCTACAGCGTGGGGTGTGTACTTGACCATGGCTGGTCCGTAGGTACGGTGTGACTCCCGTGTTTGTGGAGTCTGTCTGGTATGTATGCCATGTGGCGGCCCTTTGTGATTTTTGCAGGGTGTGGTGAGGATGGAGGCTGCGGGTGGCACCGATGACCCTAGCGGTCCACTGTAAAATCATTACTATAAAGATAAAATATATAATCATTGATGGGGGTTCCGCAACATACAAGTGTCTTCAGTACACCCGACCTGATGTACCGCATGTCATCAGTGTGATAACGATTTGGTGATTGGTTTACGACGTGTGATCATTTCCTGGGTAGGTTCTGACCCAACACCTGTGTGAAGTTCAAGAAATGATTGGCAAAAATACGGGTGCGTCAGGGTCATATACGTATACTTGCTCGCGACAGTGGTGTCACATGTATGTCACATTCCAGCTGAGCGTACCATGCGTGCTTACCAACAAAAAGCAACATCCTAAATGTGCATGCGTGAAGGGAAGAAGATGGGCCATGCCTTCCCGCTTTTGGGCGGGTAAGCGTGGATGTGACTCAAGCGTAGTGGCTAAGGTGAGGGCCTCCCGGTCCTATTGGCATGTGGGTCGCGTGGCCTAATGGATAAGGCATCGCCCTCCGGTACGGCCGGGATGCAGGCGGAGATTGTGGGTTCGAGTCCCATCGTGATCGACCACCCAGCCCGTCGAGACCGCCCATCAGTCTGCTGTGCACTTGTAAATTGCCTATATAGCTTAGTGGTAGAGCGTTCCCTTCGTAAGGGAAAGGTCTTGAGTTCAATCCTCAATGTGGGCAATCAACACAGGAGGCGGAGATGACATGGGCTATGGACGGCTGGAGAATGGCTTGTAAGCTCTCAGATGTTTATGGTGGATGTGTGATGTTGTAAGGGTAAGGGTGTGGACAGACAGACATCCTGCTATTGGCTGGGGGTCACATTCATTTTCATGCAGGTCACCGATCAGTGTTCGTATCTTCGTTGTCCGGATGAACCGGCGGCCCGAAGGGCCGTTTTGGACGAACAGCTTAAGGCGCGATTGTCCGGCCGAACGAACGAAATGCCGGCCGAAAGCCGGCGTTCGTCCACCAGCCAAACGGACGAAAGGACCCGAAACCCGACCTGTTCGTCCGCCAAAGCGAGCAAATCCATTGATTTGAGCCTGTAATCGTAGTGAACACTGGCGTTGGCGTGACATTGGGGTGAGGCCGGGCCGTCTTCAGCTGGTCCACCGGTGCTGTCAGCCCGGAAGCCGACAGCAGGAGACCGTGCTCGGGCCGAGAAACTCAAATCGTTGTCGGCACCGAAAGATAAGAAGCCCGAAACCAAAGCTACCTCAATCAGCGGTTTCCAAGCGTTCGTCCCTTTCATCCTGCCGGACGAACGGATGACGGCCCCGGAGGGGCTGTTCGTCCACCAGCCAACGAACGAAACGGGCCAAAGTTACTCCCTTTCGTCCATGCGGACGAAAGCCTTAAAATAAGATACGAACACTGACACCGATATTGTATGTAACCGTTACAAGGTGGACCCGTATCCCGACCGGGTGTTCCAACGGGCCCAGATAGCTCATACCGATACTGGTATCAGTTGACCATTTAGGTGTGGATCAATCCCCAGGCGGCCCAGATGCAGCAATGCGATACATGTCTGCAGGCCTAGCCACCTATTATATGTTACCTACCACGCACCGTCGTGCATTGGTGTTGTGAAAATTCAGTGCCCGTCGTGTCAGTGTCGTGAACAAACCACGGTCAAGATTCCGTTGAAATTTATTTGAGTGTTGGTCGGTGACGTGCGCATACACAGGTTTTTATTTCACTAGAAGTACATCAATCTTCAGTTCCCGGCCGGCCGGTGTAGATGATAATCATATTAACACAAATTACTTGCAATATTTGCATTACGCTTGTTCGGCTTACTGTGATTGTTATTGCAGTTATCTTTATTCACTATCATTATCATTGTCGTTATCATCATCTTTACCATTATATCATTGTTACCATACCGTTATTTTTGTAATATTCTCGTGTTTGTCAATATGATACATGAGCATTTTGATCATCATTACAGTGAACCTCATCAACGGGCCCGCATTGGCGCACCCTGTACAAGTGTGAATGCCGGTTCCGTTCTCTGTTTGTACATCGAACCATGACTGCCTCTCCATGTGTAAGGCCATGTCCACAGTACTCAATATGATTTATCACGATGTAATAATGGCCCCGGCGCTTTTGCCTTCTGCTGCTATGGCATTACCTGGCTATCAATAACCAAATTCCCGTTGTCCTTGTGATAAGGAACCTTTCTTATAAATTAAACAAACATTAAAAATTAACATGTTTGTCATTAAAATAATGTATGCGTTGTTTCCAATACAATATCTAATATCGAAAAGGTACCCTCAGGGCTCTATTTTTTGTGCTGATGGTAGAAAGTTGACATAACCTGTTTATTCGGTGAGGCTTGACTGCTTGACTCGTATGGCCCAACATTGTGAAGGTTTGTTCCAGTATTGTACGGCATGTTACAATTGCTTCAGTGCATACACACGGAGGCTTGGTAGCTCAATGGTGGAGCGTCGGATTCCAAACACGGGACCATCCGAAGGTTGTGGGTTCAATCCCCACCCGGGTCACTGAGGCTGATCAAATGATGGTTGGGTACACATGTCACTATGTATGCGCCACGGACCACATAAAGTTGGACACGTGTGTCTGTAACAAGTTCATATGGGTTACATAAGGGTGTTGCGGGGGCTGAATAGTAAGTTCTATGCTGCTCCTACAGCGTGGGGTGTGTACTTGACCATGGCTGGTCCGTAGGTACGGTGTGACTCCCGTGTTTGTGGAGTCTGTCTGGTATGTATGCCATGTGGCGGCCCTTTGTGATTTTTGCAGGGTGTGGTGAGGATGGAGGCTGCGGGTGGCACCGATGACCCTAGCGGTCCACTGTAAAATCATTACTATAAAGATAAAATATATAATCATTGATGGGGGTTCCGCAACATACAAGTGTCTTCAGTACACCCGACCTGATGTACCGCATGTCATCAGTGTGATAACGATTTGGTGATTGGTTTACGACGTGTGATCATTTCCTGGGTAGGTTCTGACCCAACACCTGTGTGAAGTTCAAGAAATGATTGGCAAAAATACGGGTGCGTCAGGGTCATATACGTATACTTGCTCGCGACAGTGGTGTCACATGTATGTCACATTCCAGCTGAGCGTACCATGCGTGCTTACCAACAAAAAGCAACATCCTAAATGTGCATGCGTGAAGGGAAGAAGATGGGCCATGCCTTCCCGCTTTTGGGCGGGTAAGCGTGGATGTGACTCAAGCGTAGTGGCTAAGGTGAGGGCCTCCCGGTCCTATTGGCATGTGGGTCGCGTGGCCTAATGGATAAGGCATCGCCCTCCGGTACGGCCGGGATGCAGGCGGAGATTGTGGGTTTGAGTCCCATCGTGATCGACCACCCAGCCCGTCGAGACCGCCCATCAGTCTGCTGTGCACTTGTAAATTGCCTATATAGCTTAGTGGTAGAGCGTTCCCTTCGTAAGGGAAAGGTCTTGAGTTCAATCCTCAATGTGGGCAATCAACACAGGAGGCGGAGATGACATGGGCTATGGACGGCTGGAGAATGGCTTGTAAGCTCTCAGATGTTTATGGTGGATGTGTGATGTTGTAAGGGTAAGGGTGTGGACAGACAGACATCCTGCTATTGGCTGGGGGTCACATTCATTTTCATGCAGGTCACCGATCAGTGTTCGTATCTTCGTTGTCCGGATGAACCGGCGGCCCGAAGGGCCGTTTTGGACGAACAGCTTAAGGCGCGATTGTCCGGCCGAACGAACGAAATGCCGGCCGAAAGCCGGCGTTCGTCCACCAGCCAAACGGACGAAAGGACCCGAAACCCGACCTGTTCGTCCGCCAAAGCGAGCAAATCCATTGATTTGAGCCTGTAATCGTAGTGAACACTGGCGTTGGCGTGACATTGTGGTGAGGCCGGGCCGTCTTCAGCTGGTCCACCGGTGCTGTCAGCCCGGAAGCCGACAGCAGGAGACCGTGCTCGGGCCGAGAAACTCAAATCGTTGTCGGCACCGAAAGATAAGAAGCCCGAAACCAAAGCTACCTCAATCAGCGGTTTCCAAGCGTTCGTCCCTTTCATCCTGCCGGACGAACGGATGACGGCCCCGGAGGGGCTGTTCGTCCACCAGCCAACGAACGAAACGGGCCAAAGTTACTCCCTTTCGTCCATGCGGACGAAAGTCTTAAAATAAGATACGAACACTGACACCGATATTGTATGTAACCGTTACAAGGTGGACCCGTATCCCGACCGGGTGTTCCAACGGGCCCAGATAGCTCATACCGATACTGGTATCAGTTGACCATTTAGGTGTGGATCAATCCCCAGGCGGCCCAGATGCAGCAATGCGATACATGTCTGCAGGCCTAGCCACCTATTATATGTTACCTACCACGCACCGTCGTGCATTGGTGTTGTGAAAATTCAGTGCCCGTCGTGTCAGTGTCGTGAACAAACCACGGTCAAGATTCCGTTGAAATTTATTTGAGTGTTGGTCGGTGACGTGCGCATACACAGGTTTTTATTTCACTAGAAGTACATCAATCTTCAGTTCCCGGCCGGCCGGTGTAGATGATAATCATATTAACACAAATTACTTGTAACATTTGCATTACGCTTGTTCGGCTTACTGTGATTGTTATTGCAGTTATCTTTATTCACTATCATTATCATTGTCGTTATCATCATCTTTACCATTATATCATTGTTACCATACCGTTATTTTTGTAATATTCTCGTGTTTGTCAATATGATACATGAGCATTTTGATCATCATTACAGTGAACCTCATCAACGGGCCCGCATTGGCGCACCCTGTACAAGTGTGAATGCCGGTTCCGTTCTCTGTTTGTACATCGAACCATGACTGCCTCTCCATGTGTAAGGCCATGTCCACAGTACTCAATATGATTTATCACGATGTAATAATGGCCCCGGCGCTTTTGCCTTCTGCTGCTATGGCATTACCTGGCTATCAATAACCAAATTCCCGTTGTCCTTGTGATAAGGAACCTTTCTTATAAATTAAACAAACATTAAAAATTAACATGTTTGTCATTAAAATAATGTATGCGTTGTTTCCAATACAATATCTAATATCGAAAAGGTACCCTCAGGGCTCTATTTTTTGTGCTGATGGTAGAAAGTTGACATAACCTGTTTATTCGGTGAGGCTTGACTGCTTGACTCGTATGGCCCAACATTGTGAAGGTTTGTTCCAGTATTGTACGGCATGTTACAATTGCTTCAGTGCATACACACGGAGGCTTGGTAGCTCAATGGTGGAGCGTCGGATTCCAAACACGGGACCATCCGAAGGTTGTGGGTTCAATCCCCACCCGGGTCACTGAGGCTGATCAAATGATGGTTGGGTACACATGTCACTATGTATGCGCCACGGACCACATAAAGTTGGACACGTGTGTCTGTAACAAGTTCATATGGGTTACATAAGGGTGTTGCGGGGGCTGAATAGTAAGTTCTATGCTGCTCCTACAGCGTGGGGTGTGTACTTGACCATGGCTGGTCCGTAGGTACGGTGTGACTCCCGTGTTTGTGGAGTCTGTCTGGTATGTATGCCATGTGGCGGCCCTTTGTGATTTTTGCAGGGTGTGGTGAGGATGGAGGCTGCGGGTGGCACCGATGACCCTAGCGGTCCACTGTAAAATCATTACTATAAAGATAAAATATATAATCATTGATGGGGGTTCCGCAACATACAAGTGTCTTCAGTACACCCGACCTGATGTACCGCATGTCATCAGTGTGATAACGATTTGGTGATTGGTTTACGACGTGTGATCATTTCCTGGGTAGGTTCTGACCCAACACCTGTGTGAAGTTCAAGAAATGATTGGCAAAAATACGGGTGCGTCAGGGTCATATACGTATACTTGCTCG
Organism: Eudorina sp. 2006-703-Eu-15; assembly: GCA_003117195.1. NCBI lineage: Eukaryota > Viridiplantae > Chlorophyta > Chlorophyceae > Chlamydomonadales > Volvocaceae > Eudorina > Eudorina sp. 2006-703-Eu-15. Next base: position 141,336 of record BDSI01000068.1, on the reverse strand, counting down.
CGACAGTGGTGTCACATGTATGTCACATTCCAGCTGAGCGTACCATGCGTGCTTACCAACAAAAAGCAACATCCTAAATGTGCATGCGTGAAGGGAAGAAGATGGGCCATGCCTTCCCGCTTTTGGGCGGGTAAGCGTGGATGTGACTCAAGCGTAGTGGCTAAGGTGAGGGCCTCCCGGTCCTATTGGCATGTGGGTCGCGTGGCCTAATGGATAAGGCATCGCCCTCCGGTACGGCCGGGATGCAGGCGGAGATTGTGGGTTTGAGTCCCATCGTGATCGACCACCCAGCCCGTCGAGACCGCCCAGCAGTCTGCTCTGCACTTGTAAATTGCCTATATAGCTTAGTGGTAGAGCGTTCCCTTCGTAAGGGAAAGGTCTTGAGTTCAATCCTCAATGTGGGCAATCAACACAGGAGGCGGAGATGACATGGGCTATGGATGGCTGGAGAATGGCTTATAAGCTCTCAGATGTTTATGGTGGATGTGTGATGTTGTAAGGGTAAGGGTGTGGACAGACAGACATCCTGCTATTGGCTGGGGGTCACATTCATTTTCATGCAGGTCACCGATCAGTGTTCGTATCTTCGTTGTCCGGATGAACCGGCGGCCCGAAGGGCCGTTTTGGACGAACAGCTTAAGGCGCGATTGTCCGGCCGAACAAACGAAATGCCGGCCGAAAGCCGGCGTTCGTCCACCAGCCAAACGGACGAAAGGACCCGAAACCCGACCTGTTCGTCCGCCAAAGCGAGCAAATCCATTGATTTGAGCCTGTAATCGTAGTGAACACTGGCGTTGGCGTGACATTGTGGTGAGGCCGGGCCGTCTTCAGCTGGTCCACCGGTGCTGTCAGCCCGGAAGCCGACAGCAGGAGACCGTGCTCGGGCCGAGAAACTCAAATCGTTGTCGGCACCGAAAGATAAGAAGCCCGAAACCAAAGCTACCTCAATCAGCGGTTTCCAAGCGTTCGTCCCTTTCATCCTGCCGGACGAACGGATGACGGCCCCGGAGGGGCTGTTCGTCCACCAGCCAACGAACGAAACGGGCCGAGAAACTCAAATCGTTGTCGGCACCGAAAGATAAGAAGCCCGAAACCAAAGCTACCTCAATCAGCGGTTTCCAAGCGTTCGTCCCTTTCATCCTGCCGGACGAACGGATGACGGCCCCGGAGGGGCTGTTCGTCCACCAGCCAACGAACGAAACGGGCCAAAGTTACTCCCTTTCGTCCATGCGGACGAAAGCCTTAAAATAAGATACGAACACTGACACCGATATTGTATGTAACCGTTACAAGGTGGACCCGTATCCCGACCGGGTGTTCCAACGGGCCCAGATAGCTCATACCGATACTGGTATCAGTTGACCATTTAGGTGTGGATCAATCCCCAGGCGGCCCAGATGCAGCAATGCGATACATGTCTGCAGGCCTAGCCACCTATTATATGTTACCTACCACGCACCGTCGTGCATTGGTGTTGTGAAAATTCAGTGCCCGTCGTGTCAGTGTCGTGAACAAACCACGGTCAAGATTCCGTTGAAATTTATTTGAGTGTTGGTCGGTGACGTGCGCATACACAGGTTTTTATTTCACTAGAAGTACATCAATCTTCAGTTCCCGGCCGGCCGGTGTAGATGATAATCATATTAACACAAATTACTTGCAATATTTGCATTACGCTTGTTCGGCTTACTGTGATTGTTATTGCAGTTATCTTTATTCACTATCATTATCATTGTCGTTATCATCATCTTTACCATTATATCATTGTTACCATACCGTTATTTTTGTAATATTCTCGTGTTTGTCAATATGATACATGAGCATTTTGATCATCATTACAGTGAACCTCATCAACGGGCCCGCATTGGCGCACCCTGTACAAGTGTGAATGCCGGTTCCGTTCTCTGTTTGTACATCGAACCATGACTGCCTCTCCATGTGTAAGGCCATGTCCACAGTACTCAATATGATTTATCACGATGTAATAATGGCCCCGGCGCTTTTGCCTTCTGCTGCTATGGCATTACCTGGCTATCAATAACCAAATTCCCGTTGTCCTTGTGATAAGGAACCTTTCTTATAAATTAAACAAACATTAAAAATTAACATGTTTGTCATTAAAATAATGTATGCGTTGTTTCCAATACAATATCTAATATCGAAAAGGTACCCTCAGGGCTCTATTTTTTGTGCTGATGGTAGAAAGTTGACATAACCTGTTTATTCGGTGAGGCTTGACTGCTTGACTCGTATGGCCCAACATTGTGAAGGTTTGTTCCAGTATTGTACGGCATGTTACAATTGCTTCAGTGCATACACACGGAGGCTTGGTAGCTCAATGGTGGAGCGTCGGATTCCAAACACGGGACCATCCGAAGGTTGTGGGTTCAATCCCCACCCGGGTCACTGAGGCTGATCAAATGATGGTTGGGTACACATGTCACTATGTATGCGCCACGGACCACATAAAGTTGGACACGTGTGTCTGTAACAAGTTCATATGGGTTACATAAGGGTGTTGCGGGGGCTGAATAGTAAGTTCTATGCTGCTCCTACAGCGTGGGGTGTGTACTTGACCATGGCTGGTCCGTAGGTACGGTGTGACTCCCGTGTTTGTGGAGTCTGTCTGGTATGTATGCCATGTGGCGGCCCTTTGTGATTTTTGCAGGGTGTGGTGAGGATGGAGGCTGCGGGTGGCACCGATGACCCTAGCGGTCCACTGTAAAATCATTACTATAAAGATAAAATATATAATCATTGATGGGGGTTCCGCAACATACAAGTGTCTTCAGTACACCCGACCTGATGTACCGCATGTCATCAGTGTGATAACGATTTGGTGATTGGTTTACGACGTGTGATCATTTCCTGGGTAGGTTCTGACCCAACACCTGTGTGAAGTTCAAGAAATGATTGGCAAAAATACGGGTGCGTCAGGGTCATATACGTATACTTGCTCGCGACAGTGGTGTCACATGTATGTCACATTCCAGCTGAGCGTACCATGCGTGCTTACCAACAAAAAGCAACATCCTAAATGTGCATGCGTGAAGGGAAGAAGATGGGCCATGCCTTCCCGCTTTTGGGCGGGTAAGCGTGGATGTGACTCAAGCGTAGTGGCTAAGGTGAGGGCCTCCCGGTCCTATTGGCATGTGGGTCGCGTGGCCTAATGGATAAGGCATCGCCCTCCGGTACGGCCGGGATGCAGGCGGAGATTGTGGGTTTGAGTCCCATCGTGATCGACCACCCAGCCCGTCGAGACCGCCCATCAGTCTGCTCTGCACTTGTAAATTGCCTATATAGCTTAGTGGTAGAGCGTTCCCTTCGTAAGGGAAAGGTCTTGAGTTCAATCCTCAATGTGGGCAATCAACACAGGAGGCGGAGATGACATGGGCTATGGACGGCTGGAGAATGGCTTGTAAGCTCTCAGATGTTTATGGTGGATGTGTGATGTTGTAAGGGTAAGGGTGTGGACAGACAGACATCCTGCTATTGGCTGGGGGTCACATTCATTTTCATGCAGGTCACCGATCAGTGTTCGTATCTTCGTTGTCCGGATGAACCGGCGGCCCGAAGGGCCGTTTTGGACGAACAGCTTAAGGCGCGATTGTCCGGCCGAACGAACGAAATGCCGGCCGAAAGCCGGCGTTCGTCCACCAGCCAAACGGACGAAAGGACCCGAAACCCGACCTGTTCGTCCGCCAAAGCGAGCAAATCCATTGATTTGAGCCTGTAATCGTAGTGAACACTGGCGTTGGCGTGACATTGTGGTGAGGCCGGGCCGTCTTCAGCTGGTCCACCGGTGCTGTCAGCCCGGAAGCCGACAGCAGGAGACCGTGCTCGGGCCGAGAAACTCAAATCGTTGTCGGCACCGAAAGATAAGAAGCCCGAAACCAAAGCTACCTCAATCAGCGGTTTCCAAGCGTTCGTCCCTTTCATCCTGCCGGACGAACGGATGACGGCCCCGGAGGGGCTGTTCGTCCACCAGCCAACGAACGAAACGGGCCAAAGTTACTCCCTTTCGTCCATGCGGACGAAAGTCTTAAAATAAGATACGAACACTGACACCGATATTGTATGTAACCGTTACAAGGTGGACCCGTATCCCGACCGGGTGTTCCAACGGGCCCAGATAGCTCATACCGATACTGGTATCAGTTGACCATTTAGGTGTGGATCAATCCCCAGGCGGCCCAGATGCAGCAATGCGATACATGTCTGCAGGCCTAGCCACCTATTATATGTTACCTACCACGCACCGTCGTGCATTGGTGTTGTGAAAATTCAGTGCCCGTCGTGTCAGTGTCGTGAACAAACCACGGTCAAGATTCCGTTGAAATTTATTTGAGTGTTGGTCGGTGACGTGCGCATACACAGGTTTTTATTTCACTAGAAGTACATCAATCTTCAGTTCCCGGCCGGCCGGTGTAGATGATAATCATATTAACACAAATTACTTGTAACATTTGCATTACGCTTGTTCGGCTTACTGTGATTGTTATTGCAGTTATCTTTATTCACTATCATTATCATTGTCGTTATCATCATCTTTACCATTATATCATTGTTACCATACCGTTATTTTTGTAATATTCTCGTGTTTGTCAATATGATACATGAGCATTTTGATCATCATTACAGTGAACCTCATCAACGGGCCCGCATTGGCGCACCCTGTACAAGTGTGAATGCCGGTTCCGTTCTCTGTTTGTACATCGAACCATGACTGCCTCTCCATGTGTAAGGCCATGTCCACAGTACTCAATATGATTTATCACGATGTAATAATGGCCCCGGCGCTTTTGCCTTCTGCTGCTATGGCATTACCTGGCTATCAATAACCAAATTCCCGTTGTCCTTGTGATAAGGAACCTTTCTTATAAATTAAACAAACATTAAAAATTAACATGTTTGTCACACCCGATCCTGAAAGTGCAGGACGGTCGTCTTGTGTGCCGAGGCCCGGTTCCGTCAGGCCAGGATTCTTAAGCCCTGTAGGTACTCTGTCGTAATAGACCGCGGGTGGTCAGGGCACTGACGCCCAGTGGAGCTATCGCTAGGTGTGGGCAGTTTTTTCGGCCCGGTGGGACCGTACGGGCAGGCCCCTGAATGGTGACTCGCGAGCCCCCGTGGCCTTCCAAGACTACGGGCCACCGCTGGAGAAGTGACCCCGCCTTGGTGGGGGTGGTGGTTCGCTAATAGGGGCGCCATGGTGGCTAACTCCCCCTGAGCGGGCTTTATCCCTTGCCATGGTTGGTTCTCAGGAACGGGGTGGTTCCCTGGTAGTGTGGGCCCGGGGAGTGTTTCGGTGCACTTGGGGAGCCTGTCCGGAGCGCCATGGTGGCGTTACTTCATTTAGGCAGTGTATGGTGAGGAAGCCTCGGCTGTCGCCGGGGCTGTCACCGATGACCCGCGGGGTCCGCTGTAACATCCTAATAATGTTTGTCATTAAAATAATGTATGCGTTGTTTCCAATACAATATCTAATATCGAAAAGGTACCCTCAGGGCTCTATTTTTTGTGCTGATGGTAGAAAGTTGACATAACCTGTTTATTCGGTGAGGCTTGACTGCTTGACTCGTATGGCCCAACATTGTGAAGGTTTGTTCCAGTATTGTACGGCATGTTACAATTGCTTCAGTGCATACACACGGAGGCTTGGTAGCTCAATGGTGGAGCGTCGGATTCCAAACACGGGACCATCCGAAGGTTGTGGGTTCAATCCCCACCCGGGTCACTGAGGCTGATCAAATGATGGTTGGGTACACATGTCACTATGTATGCGCCACGGACCACATAAAGTTGGACACGTGTGTCTGTAACAAGTTCATATGGGTTACATAAGGGTGTTGCGGGGGCTGAATAGTAAGTTCTATGCTGCTCCTACAGCGTGGGGTGTGTACTTGACCATGGCTGGTCCGTAGGTACGGTGTGACTCCCGTGTTTGTGGAGTCTGTCTGGTATGTATGCCATGTGGCGGCCCTTTGTGATTTTTGCAGGGTGTGGTGAGGATGGAGGCTGCGGGTGGCACCGATGACCCTAGCGGTCCACTGTAAAATCATTACTATAAAGATAAAATATATAATCATTGATGGGGGTTCCGCAACATACAAGTGTCTTCAGTACACCCGACCTGATGTACCGCATGTCATCAGTGTGATAACGATTTGGTGATTGGTTTACGACGTGTGATCATTTCCTGGGTAGGTTCTGACCCAACACCTGTGTGAAGTTCAAGAAATGATTGGCAAAAATACGGGTGCGTCAGGGTCATATACGTATACTTGCTCGCGACAGTGGTGTCACATGTATGTCACATTCCAGCTGAGCGTACCATGCGTGCTTACCAACAAAAAGCAACATCCTAAATGTGCATGCGTGAAGGGAAGAAGATGGGCCATGCCTTCCCGCTTTTGGGCGGGTAAGCGTGGATGTGACTCAAGCGTAGTGGCTAAGGTGAGGGCCTCCCGGTCCTATTGGCATGTGGGTCGCGTGGCCTAATGGATAAGGCATCGCCCTCCGGTACGGCCGGGATGCAGGCGGAGATTGTGGGTTTGAGTCCCATCGTGATCGACCACCCAGCCCGTCGAGACCGCCCATCAGTCTGCTCTGCACTTGTAAATTGCCTATATAGCTTAGTGGTAGAGCGTTCCCTTCGTAAGGGAAAGGTCTTGAGTTCAATCCTCAATGTGGGCAATCAACACAGGAGGCGGAGATGACATGGGCTATGGATGGCTGGAGAATGGCTTATAAGCTCTCAGATGTTTATGGTGGATGTGTGATGTTGTAAGGGTAAGGGTGTGGACAGACAGACATCCTGCTATTGGCTGGGGGTCACATTCATTTTCATGCAGGTCACCGATCAGTGTTCGTATCTTCGTTGTCCGGATGAACCGGCGGCCCGAAGGGCCGTTTTGGACGAACAGCTTAAGGCGCGATTGTCCGGCCGAACAAACGAAATGCCGGCCGAAAGCCGGCGTTCGTCCACCAGCCAAACGGACGAAAGGACCCGAAACCCGACCTGTTCGTCCGCCAAAGCGAGCAAATCCATTGATTTGAGCCTGTAATCGTAGTGAACACTGGCGTTGGCGTGACATTGTGGTGAGGCCGGGCCGTCTTCAGCTGGTCCACCGGTGCTGTCAGCCCGGAAGCCGACAGCAGGAGACCGTGCTCGGGCCGAGAAACTCAAATCGTTGTCGGCACCGAAAGATAAGAAGCCCGAAACCAAAGCTACCTCAATCAGCGGTTTCCAAGCGTTCGTCCCTTTCATCCTGCCGGACGAACGGATGACGGCCCCGGAGGGGCTGTTCGTCCACCAGCCAACGAACGAAACGGGCCGAGAAACTCAAATCGTTGTCGGCACCGAAAGATAAGAAGCCCGAAACCAAAGCTACCTCAATCAGCGGTTTCCAAGCGTTCGTCCCTTTCATCCTGCCGGACGAACGGATGACGGCCCCGGAGGGGCTGTTCGTCCACCAGCCAACCAACGAAACGGGCCAAAGTTACTCCCTTTCGTCCATGCGGACGAAAGTCTTAAAATAAGATACGAACACTGACACCGATATTGTATGTAACCGTTACAAGGTGGACCCGTATCCCGACCGGGTGTTCCAACGGGCCCAGATAGCTCATACCGATACTGGTATCAGTTGACCATTTAGGTGTGGATCAATCCCCAGGCGGCCCAGATGCAGCAATGCGATACATGTCTGCAGGCCTAGCCACCTATTATATGTTACCTACCACGCACCGTCGTGCATTGGTGTTGTGAAAATTCAGTGCCCGTCGTGTCAGTGTCGTGAACAAACCACGGTCAAGATTCCGTTGAAATTTATTTGAGTGTTGGTCGGTGACGTGCGCATACACAGGTTTTTATTTCACTAGAAGTACATCAATCTTCAGTTCCCGGCCGGCCGGTGTAGATGATAATCATATTAACACAAATTACTTGTAACATTTGCATTACGCTTGTTCGGCTTACTGTGATTGTTATTGCAGTTATCTTTATTCACTATCATTATCATTGTCGTTATCATCATCTTTACCATTATATCATTATTACCATACCATTATTTTTGTAATATTCTCGTGTTTGTCAATATGATACATGAGCATTTTGATCATCATTACAGTGAACCTCATCAACGGGCCCGCATTGGCGCACCCTGTACAAGTGTGAATGCCGGTTCCGTTCTCTGTTTGTACATCGAACCATGACTGCCTCTCCATGTGTAAGGCCATGTCCACAGTACTCAATATGATTTATCACGATGTAATAATGGCCCCGGCGCTTTTGCCTTCTGCTGCTATGGCATTACCTGGCTATCAATAACCAAATTCCCGTTGTCCTTGTGATAAGGAACCTTTCTTATAAATTAAACAAACATTAAAAATTAACATGTTTGTCACACCCGATCCTGAAAGTGCAGGACGGTCGTCTTGTGTGCCGAGGCCCGGTTCCGTCAGGCCAGGATTCTTAAGCCCTGTAGGTACTCTGTCGTAATAGACCGCGGGTGGTCAGGGCACTGACGCCCAGTGGAGCTATCGCTAGGTGTGGGCAGTTTTTTCGGCCCGGTGGGACCGTACGGGCAGGCCCCTGAATGGTGACTCGCGAGCCCCCGTGGCCTTCCAAGACTACGGGCCACCGCTGGAGAAGTGACCCCGCCTTGGTGGGGGTGGTGGTTCGCTAATAGGGGCGCCATGGTGGCTAACTCCCCCTGAGCGGGCTTTATCCCTTGCCATGGTTGGTTCTCAGGAACGGGGTGGTTCCCTGGTAGTGTGGGCCCGGGGAGTGTTTCGGTGCACTTGGGGAGCCTGTCCGGAGCGCCATGGTGGCGTTACTTCATTTAGGCAGTGTATGGTGAGGAAGCCTCGGCTGTCGCCGGGGCTGTCACCGATGACCCGCGGGGTCCGCTGTAACATCCTAATAATGTTTGTCATTAAAATAATGTATGCGTTGTTTCCAATACAATATCTAATATCGAAAAGGTACCCTCAGGGCTCTATTTTTTGTGCTGATGGTAGAAAGTTGACATAACCTGTTTATTCGGTGAGGCTTGACTGCTTGACTCGTATGGCCCAACATTGTGAAGGTTTGTTCCAGTATTGTACGGCATGTTACAATTGCTTCAGTGCATACACACGGAGGCTTGGTAGCTCAATGGTGGAGCGTCGGATTCCAAACACGGGACCATCCGAAGGTTGTGGGTTCAATCCCCACCCGGGTCACTGAGGCTGATCAAATGATGGTTGGGTACACATGTCACTATGTATGCGCCACGGACCACATAAAGTTGGACACGTGTGTCTGTAACAAGTTCATATGGGTTACATAAGGGTGTTGCGGGGGCTGAATAGTAAGTTCTATGCTGCTCCTACAGCGTGGGGTGTGTACTTGACCATGGCTGGTCCGTAGGTACGGTGTGACTCCCGTGTTTGTGGAGTCTGTCTGGTATGTATGCCATGTGGCGGCCCTTTGTGATTTTTGCAGGGTGTGGTGAGGATGGAGGCTGCGGGTGGCACCGATGACCCTAGCGGTCCACTGTAAAATCATTACTATAAAGATAAAATATATAATCATTGATGGGGGTTCCGCAACATACAAGTGTCTTCAGTACACCCGACCTGATGTACCGCATGTCATCAGTGTGATAACGATTTGGTGATTGGTTTACGACGTGTGATCATTTCCTGGGTAGGTTCTGACCCAACACCTGTGTGAAGTTCAAGAAATGATTGGCAAAAATACGGGTGCGTCAGGGTCATATACGTATACTTGCTCGCGACAGTGGTGTCACATGTATGTCACATTCCAGCTGAGCGTACCATGCGTGCTTACCAACAAAAAGCAACATCCTAAATGTGCATGCGTGAAGGGAAGAAGATGGGCCATGCCTTCCCGCTTTTGGGCGGGTAAGCGTGGATGTGACTCAAGCGTAGTGGCTAAGGTGAGGGCCTCCCGGTCCTATTGGCATGTGGGTCGCGTGGCCTAATGGATAAGGCATCGCCCTCCGGTACGGCCGGGATGCAGGCGGAGATTGTGGGTTTGAGTCCCATCGTGATCGACCACCCAGCCCGTCGAGACCGCCCATCAGTCTGCTCTGCACTTGTAAATTGCCTATATAGCTTAGTGGTAGAGCGTTCCCTTCGTAAGGGAAAGGTCTTGAGTTCAATCCTCAATGTGGGCAATCAACACAGGAGGCGGAGATGACATGGGCTATGGATGGCTGGAGAATGGCTTATAAGCTCTCAGATGTTTATGGTGGATGTGTGATGTTGTAAGGGTAAGGGTGTGGACAGACAGACATCCTGCTATTGGCTGGGGGTCACATTCATTTTCATGCAGGTCACCGATCAGTGTTCGTATCTTCGTTGTCCGGATGAACCGGCGGCCCGAAGGGCCGTTTTGGACGAACAGCTTAAGGCGCGATTGTCCGGCCGAACAAACGAAATGCCGGCCGAAAGCCGGCGTTCGTCCACCAGCCAAACGGACGAAAGGACCCGAAACCCGACCTGTTCGTCCGCCAAAGCGAGCAAATCCATTGATTTGAGCCTGTAATCGTAGTGAACACTGGCGTTGGCGTGACATTGTGGTGAGGCCGGGCCGTCTTCAGCTGGTCCACCGGTGCTGTCAGCCCGGAAGCCGACAGCAGGAGACCGTGCTCGGCCGAGAAACTCAAATCGTTGTCGGCACCGAAAGATAAGAAGCCCGAAACCAAAGCTACTCAATCAGCGTCAAGCGTTGTCTCATCGGGACGAAGGAGACGGGGGGGGGCGTCACCAGAACGAAAAAAAAAAAAAAAGATAAGAAGCCGAAACCAAAGCTACCTCAATCAGCAGCGCGTTTCCAAGCGTTCGTCCCTTTCATCCTGCCGGACGAACGGATGACGGCCCCGGAGGGGCTGTTCGTCCACCAGCCAACCAACGAAACGGGCCAAAGTTACTCCCTTTCGTCCATGCGGACGAAAGTCTTAAAATAAGATACGAACACTGACACCGATATTGTATGTAACCGTTACAAGGTGGACCCGTATCCCGACCGGGTGTTCCAACGGGCCCAGATAGCTCATACCGATACTGGTATCAGTTGACCATTTAGGTGTGGATCAATCCCCAGGCGGCCCAGATGCAGCAATGCGATACATGTCTGCAGGCCTAGCCACCTATTATATGTTACCTACCACGCACCGTCGTGCATTGGTGTTGTGAAAATTCAGTGCCCGTCGTGTCAGTGTCGTGAACAAACCACGGTCAAGATTCCGTTGAAATTTATTTGAGTGTTGGTCGGTGACGTGCGCATACACAGGTTTTTATTTCACTAGAAGTACATCAATCTTCAGTTCCCGGCCGGCCGGTGTAGATGATAATCATATTAACACAAATTACTTGTAACATTTGCATTACGCTTGTTCGGCTTACTGTGATTGTTATTGCAGTTATCTTTATTCACTATCATTATCATTGTCGTTATCATCATCTTTACCATTATATCATTATTACCATACCATTATTTTTGTAATATTCTCGTGTTTGTCAATATGATACATGAGCATTTTGATCATCATTACAGTGAACCTCATCAACGGGCCCGCATTGGCGCACCCTGTACAAGTGTGAATGCCGGTTCCGTTCTCTGTTTGTACATCGAACCATGACTGCCTCTCCATGTGTAAGGCCATGTCCACAGTACTCAATATGATTTATCACAATGTAATAATGGCCCCGGCGCTTTTGCCTTCTGCTGCTATGGCATTACCTGGCTATCAATAACCAAATTCCCGTTGTCCTTGTGATAAGGAACCTTTCTTATAAATTAAACAAACATTAAAAATTAACATGTTTGTCATTAAAATAATGTATGCGTTGTTTCCAATACAATATCTAATATCGAAAAGGTACCCTCAGGGCTCTATTTTTTGTGCTGATGGTAGAAAGTTGACATAACCTGTTTATTCGGTGAGGCTTGACTGCTTGACTCGTATGGCCCAACATTGTGAAGGTTTGTTCCAGTATTGTACGGCATGTTACAATTGCTTCAGTGCATACACACGGAGGCTTGGTAGCTCAATGGTGGAGCGTCGGATTCCAAACACGGGACCATCCGAAGGTTGTGGGTTCAATCCCCACCCGGGTCACTGAGGCTGATCAAATGATGGTTGGGTACACATGTCACTATGTATGCGCCACGGACCACATAAAGTTGGACACGTGTGTCTGTAACAAGTTCATATGGGTTACATAAGGGTGTTGCGGGGGCTGAATAGTAAGTTTCTATGCTGCTCCTACAGCGTGGGGTGTGTACTTGACCATGGCTGGTCCGTAGGTACGGTGTGACTCCCGTGTTTGTGGAGTCTGTCTGGTATGTATGCCATGTGGCGGCCCTTTGTGATTTTTGCAGGGTGTGGTGAGGATGGAGGCTGCGGGTGGCACCGATGACCCTAGCGGTCCACTGTAAAATCATAACTATAAAGATAAAATATATAATCATTGATGGGGGTTCCGCAACATACAAGTGTCTTCAGTACACCCGACCTGATGTACCGCATGTCATCAGTGTGATAACGATTTGGTGATTGGTTTACGACGTGTGATCATTTCCTGGGTAGGTTCTGACCCAACACCTGTGTGAAGTTCAAGAAATGATTGGCAAAAATACGGGTGCGTCAGGGTCATATACGTATACTTGCTCGCGACAGTGGTGTCACATGTATGTCACATTCCAGCTGAGCGTACCATGCGTGCTTACCAACAAAAAGCAACATCCTAAATGTGCATGCGTGAAGGGAAGAAGATGGGCCATGCCTTCCCGCTTTTGGGCGGGTAAGCGTGGATGTGACTCAAGCGTAGTGGCTAAGGTGAGGGCCTCCCGGTCCTATTGGCATGTGGGTCGCGTGGCCTAATGGATAAGGCATCGCCCTCCGGTACGGCCGGGATGCAGGCGGAGATTGTGGGTTCGAGTCCCATCGTGATCGACCACCCAGCCCGTCGAGATCGCCCATCAGTCTGCTGTGCACTTGTGAATTGCCTATATAGCTTAGTGGTAGAGCGTTCCCTTCGTAAGGGAAAGGTCTTGAGTTCAATCCTCAATGTGGGCAATCAACACAGGAGGCGGAGATGACATGGGCTATGGATGGCTGGAGAATGGCTTATAAGCTCTCAGATGTTTATGGTGGATGTGTGATGTTGTAAGGGTAAGGGTGTGGACAGACGGACATCCTGCTATTGGCTGGGGGTCACATTCATTTTCATGCAGGTCACCGATCAGTGTTCGTATCTTCGTTGTCCGGATGAACCGGCGGCCCGAAGGGCCGTTTTGGACGAACAGCTTAAGGCGCGATTGTCCGGCCGAACGAACGAAATGCCGGCCGAAAGCCGGCGTTCGTCCACCAGCCAAACGGACGAAAGGACCCGAAACCCGACCTGTTCGTCCGCCAAAGCGAGCAAATCCATTGATTTTAGCCTGTAATCGTAGTGAACACTGGCGTTGGCGTGACATTGGGGTGAGGCCGGGCCGTCTTCAGCTGGTCCACCGGTGCTGTCAGCCCGGAAGCCGACAGCAGGAGACCGTGCTCGGGCCGAGAAACTCAAATCGTTGTCGGCACCGAAAGATAAGAAGCCCGAAACCAAAGCTACCTCAATCAGCGGTTTCCAAGCGTTCGTCCCTTTCATCCTGCCGGACGAACGGATGACGGCCCCGGAGGGGCTGTTCGTCCACCAGCCAACCAACGAAACGGGCCAAAGTTACTCCCTTTCGTCCATGCGGACGAAAGCCTTAAAATAAGATACGAACACTGACACCGATATTGTATGTAACCGTTACAAGGTGGACCCGTATCCCGACCGGGTGTTCCAACGGGCCCAGATAGCTCATACCGATACTGGTATCAGTTGACCATTTAGGTGTGGATCAATCCCCAGGCGGCCCAGATGCAGCAATGCGATACATGTCTGCAGGCCTAGCCACCTATTATATGTTACCTACCACGCACCGTCGTGCATTGGTGTTGTGAAAATTCAGTGCCCGTCGTGTCAGTGTCGTGAACAAACCATGGTCAAGATTCCGTTGAAATTTATTTGAGTGTTGGTCGGTGACGTGCGCATACACAGGTTTTTATTTCACTAGAAGTACATCAATCTTCAGTTCCCGGCCGGCCGGTGTAGATGATAATCATATTAACACAAATTACTTGTAATATTTGCATTACGCTTGTTCGGCTTACTGTGATTGTTATTGCAGTTATCTTTATTCACTATCATTATCATTGTCGTTATCATCATCTTTACCATTATATCATTGTTACCATACCGTTATTTTTGTAATATTCTCGTGTTTGTCAATATGATACATGAGCATTTTGATCATCATTACAGTGAACCTCATCAACGGGCCCGCATTGGCGCACCCTGTACAAGTGTGAATGCCGGTTCCGTTCTCTGTTTGTACATCGAACCATGACTGCCTCTCCATGTGTAAGGCCATGTCCACAGTACTCAATATGATTTATCACGATGTAATAATGGCCCCGGCGCTTTTGCCTTCTGCTGCTATGGCATTACCTGGCTATCAATAACCAAATTCCCGTTGTCCTTGTGATAAGGAACCTTTCTTATAAATTAAACAAACATTAAAAATTAACATGTTTGTCATTAAAATAATGTATGCGTTGTTTCCAATACAATATCTAATATCTAATATCGAAAAGATACCCTCAGGGCTCTATTTTTTGTGCTGATGGTAGAAAGTTGACATAACCTGTTTATTCGGTGAGGCTTGACTGCTTGACTCGTATGGCCCAACATTGTGAAGGTTTGTTCCAGTATTGTACGGCATGTTACAATTGCTTCAGTGCATACACACGGAGGCTTGGTAGCTCAATGGTGGAGCGTCGGACTCCAAACACGGGACCATCCGAAGGTTGTGGGTTCAATCCCCACCCGGGTCACTGAGGCTGATCAAATGATGGTTGGGTACACATGTCACTATGTATGCGCCACGGACCACATAAAGTTGGACACGTGTGTCTGTAACAAGTTCATATGGGTTACATAAGGGTGTTGCGGGGGCTGAATAGTAAGTTTCTATGCTGCTCCTACAGCGTGGGGTGTGTACTTGACCATGGCTGGTCCGTAGGTACGGTGTGACTCCCGTGTTTGTGGAGTCTGTCTGGTATGTATGCCATGTGGCGGCCCTTTGTGATTTTTGCAGGGTGTGGTGAGGATGGAGGCTGCGGGTGGCACCGATGACCCTAGCGGTCCACTGTAAAATCATTACTATAAAGATAAAATATATAATCATTGATGGGGGTTCCGCAACATACAAGTGTCTTCAGTACACCCGACCTGATGTACCGCATGTCATCAGTGTGATAACGATTTGGTGATTGGTTTACGACGTGTGATCATTTCCTGGGTAGGTTCTGACCCAACACCTGTGTGAAGTTCAAGAAATGATTGGCAAAAATACGGGTGCGTCAGGGTCATATACGTATACTTGCTCGCGACAGTGGTGTCACATGTATGTCACATTCCAGCTGAGCGTACCATGCGTGCTTACCAACAAAAAGCAACATCCTAAATGTGCATGCGTGAAGGGAAGAAGATGGGCCATGCCTTCCCGCTTTTGGGCGGGTAAGCGTGGATGTGACTCAAGCGTAGTGGCTAAGGTGAGGGCCTCCCGGTCCTATTGGCATGTGGGTCGCGTGGCCTAATGGATAAGGCATCGCCCTCCGGTACGGCCGGGATGCAGGCGGAGATTGTGGGTTCGAGTCCCATCGTGATCGACCACCCAGCCCGTCGAGATCGCCCATCAGTCTGCTGTGCACTTGTGAATTGCCTATATAGCTTAGTGGTAGAGCGTTCCCTTCGTAAGGGAAAGGTCTTGAGTTCAATCCTCAATGTGGGCAATCAATACAGGACGGGGAGATGACATGGGCTATGGATGGCTGGAGAATGGCTTATAAGCTCTCAGATGTTTATGGTGGATGTGTGATGTTGTAAGGGTAAGGGTGTGGACAGACGGACATCCTGCTATTGGCTGGGGGTCACATTCATTTTCATGCAGGTCACCGATCAGTGTTCGTATCTTCGTTGTCCGGATGAACCGGCGGCCCGAAGGGCCGTTTTGGACGAACAGCTTAAGGCGCGATTGTCCGGCCGAACGAACGAAATGCCGGCCGAAAGCCGGCGTTCGTCCACCAGCCAAACGGACGAAAGGACCCGAAACCCGACCTGTTCGTCCGCCAAAGCGAGCAAATCCATTGATTTTAGCCTGTAATCGTAGTGAACACTGGCGTTGGCGTGACATTGGGTGAGGCCGGGCCGTCTTCAGCTGGTCCACCGGTGCTGTCAGCCCGGAAGCCGACAGCAGGAGACCGTGCTCGGGCCGAGAAACTCAAATCGTTGTCGGCACCGAAAGATAAGAAGCCCGAAACCAAAGCTACCTCAATCAGCGGTTTCCAAGCGTTCGTCCCTTTCATCCTGCCGGACGAACGGATGACGGCCCCAGAGGGGCTGTTCGTCCACCAGCAAACCAATGAAACGGGCCAAAGTTACTCCCTTTCGTCCATGCGGACGAAAGCCTTAAAATAAGATACGAACACTGACACCGATATTGTATGTAACCGTTACAAGGTGGACCCGTATCCCGACCGGGTGTTCCAACGGGCCCAGATAGCTCATACCGATACTGGTATCAGTTGACCATTTAGGTGTGGATCAATCCCCAGGCGGCCCAGATGCAGCAATGCGATACATGTCTGCAGGCCTAGCCACCTATTATATGTTACCTACCACGCACCGTCGTGCATTGGTGTTGTGAAAATTCAGTGCCCGTCGTGTCAGTGTCGTGAACAAACCATGGTCAAGATTCCGTTGAAATTTATTTGAGTGTTGGTCCGGTGACCGTGCGCATACACAGGTTTTTATTTCACTAGAAGTACATCAATCTTCAGTTCCGGCGGCCGGTGTAGATGATAATCATATTAACACAAATTACTTGTAATATTTGCATTACGCTTGTTCGGCTTACTGTGATTGTTATTGCAGTTATCTTTATTCACTATCATTATCATTGTCGTTATCATCATCTTTACCATTATATCATTGTTACCATACCGTTATTTTTGTAATATTCTCGTGTTTGTCAATATGATACATGAGCATTTTGATCATCATTACAGTGAACCTCATCAACGGGCCCGCATTGGCGCACCCTGTACAAGTGTGAATGCCGGTTCCGTTCTCTGTTTGTACATCGAACCATGACTGCCTCTCCATGTGTAAGGCCATGTCCACAGTACTCAATATGATTTATCACGATGTAATAATGGCCCGGCGCTTTTGCCTTCTGCTGCTATGGCATTACCTGGCTATCAATAACCAAATTCCGTTGTCCTTGTGATAAGGAACCTTTCTTATAAATTAAACAAACATTAAAAATTAACATGTTTGTCATTAAAATAATGTATGCGTTGTTTCCAATACAATATCTAATATCTAATATCGAAAAGGTACCCTCAGGGCTCTATTTTTTGTGCTGATGGTAGAAAGTTGACATAACCTGTTTATTCGGTGAGGCTTGACTGCTTGACTCGTATGGCCAACATTGTGAAGGTTTGTTCCAGTATTGTACGGCATGTTACAATTGCTTCAGTGCATACACACGGAGGCTTGGTAGCTCAATGGTGGAGCGTCGGACTCCAAACACGGCGACCATCGAAGGTTGTGGGTTCAATCCCCACCCGGGTCACTGAGGCTGATCAAATGATGGTTGGGTACACATGTCACTATGTATGCGCCACGGACCACATAAAGTTGGACACGTGTGTCTGTAACAAGTTCATATGGGTTACATAAGGGTGTTGCGGGGGGCTGAATAGTAAGTTCTATGCTGCTCCTACAGCGTGGGGTGTGTACTTGACCATGGCTGGTCCGTAGGTACGGTGTGACTCCCGTGTTTGTGGAGTCTGTCTGGTATGTATGCCATGTGGCGGCCCTTTGTGATTTTTGCAGGGTGTGGTGAGGATGGAGGCTGCGGGTGGCACCGATGACCCTAGCGGTCCACTGTAAAATCATTACTATAAAGATAAAATATATAATCATTGATGGGGGTTCCGCAACATACAAGTGTCTTCAGTACACCCGACCTGATGTACCGCATGTCATCAGTGTGATAACGATTTGGTGATTGGTTTACGACGTGTGATCATTTCCTGGGTAGGTTCTGACCCAACACCTGTGTGAAGTTCAAGAAATGATTGGCAAAAATACGGGTGCGTCAGGGTCATATACGTATACTTGCTCGCGACAGTGGTGTCACATGTATGTCACATTCCAGCTGAGCGTACCATGCGTGCTTACCAACAAAAAGCAACATCCTAAATGTGCATGCGTGAAGGGAAGAAGATGGGCCATGCCTTCCCGCTTTTGGGCGGGTAAGCGTGGATGTGACTCAAGCGTAGTGGCTAAGGTGAGGGCCTCCCGGTCCTATTGGCATGTGGGTCGCGTGGCCTAATGGATAAGGCATCGCCCTCCGGTACGGCCGGGATGCAGGCGGAGATTGTGGGTTTGAGTCCCATCGTGATCGACCACCCAGCCCGTCGAGACCGCCCATCAGTCTGCTCTGCACTTGTAAATTGCCTATATAGCTTAGTGGTAGAGCGTTCCCTTCGTAAGGGAAAGGTCTTGAGTTCAATCCTCAATGTGGGCAATCAACACAGGAGGCGGAGATGACATGGGCTATGGACGGCTGGAGAATGGCTTATAAGCTCTCAGATGTTTATGGTGGATGTGTGATGTTGTAAGGGTAAGGGTGTGGACAGACAGACATCCTGCTATTGGCTGGGGGTCACATTCATTTTCATGCAGGTCACCGATCAGTGTTCGTATCTTCGTTGTCCGGATGAACCGGCGGCCCGAAGGGCCGTTTTGGACGAACAGCTTAAGGCGCGATTGTCCGGCCGAACGAACGAAATGCCGGCCGAAAGCCGGCGTTCGTCCACCAGCCAAACGGACGAAAGGACCCGAAACCCGACCTGTTCGTCCGCCAAAGCGAGCAAATCCATTGATTTGAGCCTGTAATCGTAGTGAACACTGGCGTTGGCGTGACATTGTGGTGAGGCCGGGCCGTCTTCAGCTGGTCCACCGGTG
The DNA here is from genome assembly GCA_003117195.1 of Eudorina sp. 2006-703-Eu-15. Classification (NCBI taxonomy): domain Eukaryota; kingdom Viridiplantae; phylum Chlorophyta; class Chlorophyceae; order Chlamydomonadales; family Volvocaceae; genus Eudorina; species Eudorina sp. 2006-703-Eu-15. Next base: position 122,190 of record BDSI01000068.1, on the reverse strand, counting down.
CTGTCAGCCCGGAAGCCGACAGCAGGAGACCGTGCTCGGCCGAGAAACTCAAATCGTTGTCGGCACCGAAAGATAAGAAGCCCGAAACCAAAGCTACCTCAATCAGCGGTTTCCAAGCGTTCGCGGTTTCCAAGCGTTCGTCCCTTTCATCCTGCCGGACGAACGGATGACGGCCCCGGAGGGGCTGTTCGTCCACCAGCCAACGAACGAAACGGGCCAAAGTTACTCCCTTTCGTCCATGCGGACGAAAGTCTTAAAATAAGATACGAACACTGACACCGATATTGTATGTAACCGTTACAAGGTGGACCCGTATCCCGACCGGGTGTTCCAACGGGCCCAGATAGCTCATACCGATACTGGTATCAGTTGACCATTTAGGTGTGGATCAATCCCCAGGCGGCCCAGATGCAGCAATGCGATACATGTCTGCAGGCCTAGCCACCTATTATATGTTACCTACCACGCACCGTCGTGCATTGGTGTTGTGAAAATTCAGTGCCCGTCGTGTCAGTGTCGTGAACAAACCACGGTCAAGATTCCGTTGAAATTTATTTGAGTGTTGGTCGGTGACGTGCGCATACACAGGTTTTTATTTCACTAGAAGTACATCAATCTTCAGTTCCCGGCCGGCCGGTGTAGATGATAATCATATTAACACAAATTACTTGTAACATTTGCATTACGCTTGTTCGGCTTACTGTGATTGTTATTGCAGTTATCTTTATTCACTATCATTATCATTGTCGTTATCATCATCTTTACCATTATATCATTGTTACCATACCATTATTTTTGTAATATTCTCGTGTTTGTCAATATGATACATGAGCATTTTGATCATCATTACAGTGAACCTCATCAACGGGCCCGCATTGGCGCACCCTGTACAAGTGTGAATGCCGGTTCCGTTCTCTGTTTGTACATCGAACCATGACTGCCTCTCCATGTGTAAGGCCATGTCCACAGTACTCAATATGATTTATCACGATGTAATAATGGCCCCGGCGCTTTTGCCTCTCTGCTGCTATGGCATTACCTGGCTATCACAGTAATTTATGATTTATCTTCCGATGTAATTGTGCTATGGAAGCCATTCTAATTACCAAATTTACTAAAATTATACAAATGTAAAGCCATAACAAAGGGCAATAAAATAATGTTTGTCATTAAAATAATGTATGCGTTGTTTCCAATACAATATCTAATATCGAAAAGGTACCCTCAGGGCTCTATTTTTTGTGCTGATGGTAGAAAGTTGACATAACCTGTTTATTCGGTGAGGCTTGACTGCTTGACTCGTATGGCCCAACATTGTGAAGGTTTGTTCCAGTATTGTACGGCATGTTACAATTGCTTCAGTGCATACACACGGAGGCTTGGTAGCTCAATGGTGGAGCGTCGGATTCCAAACACGGGACCATCCGAAGGTTGTGGGTTCAATCCCCACCCGGGTCACTGAGGCTGATCAAATGATGGTTGGGTACACATGTCACTATGTATGCGCCACGGACCACATAAAGTTGGACACGTGTGTCTGTAACAAGTTCATATGGGTTACATAAGGGTGTTGCGGGGGCTGAATAGTAAGTTCTATGCTGCTCCTACAGCGTGGGGTGTGTACTTGACCATGGCTGGTCCGTAGGTACGGTGTGACTCCCGTGTTTGTGGAGTCTGTCTGGTATGTATGCCATGTGGCGGCCCTTTGTGATTTTTGCAGGGTGTGGTGAGGATGGAGGCTGCGGGTGGCACCGATGACCCTAGCGGTCCACTGTAAAATCATTACTATAAAGATAAAATATATAATCATTGATGGGGGTTCCGCAACATACAAGTGTCTTCAGTACACCCGACCTGATGTACCGCATGTCATCAGTGTGATAACGATTTGGTGATTGGTTTACGACGTGTGATCATTTCCTGGGTAGGTTCTGACCCAACACCTGTGTGAAGTTCAAGAAATGATTGGCAAAAATACGGGTGCGTCAGGGTCATATACGTATACTTGCTCGCGACAGTGGTGTCACATGTATGTCACATTCCAGCTGAGCGTACCATGCGTGCTTACCAACAAAAAGCAACATCCTAAATGTGCATGCGTGAAGGGAAGAAGATGGGCCATGCCTTCCCGCTTTTGGGCGGGTAAGCGTGGATGTGACTCAAGCGTAGTGGCTAAGGTGAGGGCCTCCCGGTCCTATTGGCATGTGGGTCGCGTGGCCTAATGGATAAGGCATCGCCCTCCGGTACGGCCGGGATGCAGGCGGAGATTGTGGGTTTGAGTCCCATCGTGATCGACCACCCAGCCCGTCGAGACCGCCCATCAGTCTGCTCTGCACTTGTAAATTGCCTATATAGCTTAGTGGTAGAGCGTTCCCTTCGTAAGGGAAAGGTCTTGAGTTCAATCCTCAATGTGGGCAATCAACACAGGAGGCGGAGATGACATGGGCTATGGATGGCTGGAGAATGGCTTATAAGCTCTCAGATGTTTATGGTGGATGTGTGATGTTGTGTAAGGTGTAAGGGTGGTGGGGGACAGCAGGTCACCGAATCACGTATGCAGGTCACCCGTGCTTGATTTCGTTGTCCGTAGTGGGCGTTGGCGAAACGATTTCCATTGTGTCGAGTGAACAAAGCGTCCATTGTGGTGACCGAACATCAGCGGTGCTTCAGCGTTCCATGCTGTGTCGCTCAAAGCACCGAAAGATAAGAAGCCCGAAACCAAAGCTACCTCAATCAGCGGTTTCCAAGCGTTCGTCCCTTTCATCCTGCCGGACGAACGGATGACGGCCCCGGAGGGGCTGTTCGTCCACCAGCCAACCAACGAAACGGGCCAAAGTTACTCCCTTTCGTCCATGCGGACGAAAGTCTTAAAATAAGATACGAACACTGACACCGATATTGTATGTAACCGTTACAAGGTGACCCGTATCCCGACCGGGTGTTCCAACGGGCCCAGATAGCTCATACCGATACTGGTATCAGTTGACCATTTAGGTGTGGATCAATCCCCAGGCGGCCCAGATGCAGCAATGCGATACATGTCTGCAGGCCTAGCCACCTATTATATGTTACCTACCACGCACCGTCGTGCATTGGTGTTGTGAAAATTCAGTGCCCGTCGTGTCAGTGTCGTGAACAAACCACGGTCAAGATTCCGTTGAAATTTATTTGAGTGTTGGTCGGTGACGTGCGCATACACAGGTTTTTATTTCACTAGAAGTACATCAATCTTCAGTTCCCGGCCGCCGGTGTAGATGATAATCATATTAACACAAATTACTTGTAACATTTGCATTACGCTTGTTCGGCTTACTGTGATTGTTATTGCAGTTATCTTTATTCACTATCATTATCATTGTCGTTATCATCATCTTTACCATTATATCATTATTACCATACCATTATTTTTGTAATATTCTCGTGTTTGTCAATATGATACATGAGCATTTTGATCATCATTACAGTGAACCTCATCAACGGGCCCGCATTGGCGCACCCTGTACAAGTGTGAATGCCGGTTCCGTTCTCTGTTTGTACATCGAACCATGACTGCCTCTCCATGTGTAAGGCCATGTCCACAGTACTCAATATGATTTATCACAATGTAATAATGGCCCCGGCGCTTTTGCCTTCTGCTGCTATGGCATTACCTGGCTATCAATAACCAAATTCCCGTTGTCCTTGTGATAAGGAACCTTTCTTATAAATTAAACAAACATTAAAAATTAACATGTTTGTCATTAAAATAATGTATGCGTTGTTTCCAATACAATATCTAATATCGAAAAGGTACCCTCAGGGCTCTATTTTTTGTGCTGATGGTAGAAAGTTGACATAACCTGTTTATTCGGTGAGGCTTGACTGCTTGACTCGTATGGCCCAACATTGTGAAGGTTTGTTCCAGTATTGTACGGCATGTTACAATTGCTTCAGTGCATACACACGGAGGCTTGGTAGCTCAATGGTGGAGCGTCGGATTCCAAACACGGGACCATCCGAAGGTTGTGGGTTCAATCCCCACCCGGGTCACTGAGGCTGATCAAATGATGGTTGGGTACACATGTCACTATGTATGCGCCACGGACCACATAAAGTTGGACACGTGTGTCTGTAACAAGTTCATATGGGTTACATAAGGGTGTTGCGGGGGCTGAATAGTAAGTTTCTATGCTGCTCCTACAGCGTGGGGTGTGTACTTGACCATGGCTGGTCCGTAGGTACGGTGTGACTCCCGTGTTTGTGGAGTCTGTCTGGTATGTATGCCATGTGGCGGCCCTTTGTGATTTTTGCAGGGTGTGGTGAGGATGGAGGCTGCGGGTGGCACCGATGACCCTAGCGGTCCACTGTAAAATCATAACTATAAAGATAAAATATATAATCATTGATGGGGGTTCCGCAACATACAAGTGTCTTCAGTACACCCGACCTGATGTACCGCATGTCATCAGTGTGATAACGATTTGGTGATTGGTTTACGACGTGTGATCATTTCCTGGGTAGGTTCTGACCCAACACCTGTGTGAAGTTCAAGAAATGATTGGCAAAAATACGGGTGCGTCAGGGTCATATACGTATACTTGCTCGCGACAGTGGTGTCACATGTATGTCACATTCCAGCTGAGCGTACCATGCGTGCTTACCAACAAAAAGCAACATCCTAAATGTGCATGCGTGAAGGGAAGAAGATGGGCCATGCCTTCCCGCTTTTGGGCGGGTAAGCGTGGATGTGACTCAAGCGTAGTGGCTAAGGTGAGGGCCTCCCGGTCCTATTGGCATGTGGGTCGCGTGGCCTAATGGATAAGGCATCGCCCTCCGGTACGGCCGGGATGCAGGCGGAGATTGTGGGTTCGAGTCCCATCGTGATCGACCACCCAGCCCGTCGAGATCGCCCATCAGTCTGCTGTGCACTTGTGAATTGCCTATATAGCTTAGTGGTAGAGCGTTCCCTTCGTAAGGGAAAGGTCTTGAGTTCAATCCTCAATGTGGGCAATCAACACAGGAGGCGGAGATGACATGGGCTATGGATGGCTGGAGAATGGCTTATAAGCTCTCAGATGTTTATGGTGGATGTGTGATGTTGTAAGGGTAAGGGTGTGGACAGACGGACATCCTGCTATTGGCTGGGGGTCACATTCATTTTCATGCAGGTCACCGATCAGTGTTCGTATCTTCGTTGTCCGGATGAACCGGCGGCCCGAAGGGCCGTTTTGGACGAACAGCTTAAGGCGCGATTGTCCGGCCGAACGAACGAAATGCCGGCCGAAAGCCGGCGTTCGTCCACCAGCCAAACGGACGAAAGGACCCGAAACCCGACCTGTTCGTCCGCCAAAGCGAGCAAATCCATTGATTTTAGCCTGTAATCGTAGTGAACACTGGCGTTGGCGTGACATTGGGGTGAGGCCGGGCCGTCTTCAGCTGGTCCACCGGTGCTGTCAGCCCGGAAGCCGACAGCAGGAGACCGTGCTCGGGCCGAGAAACTCAAATCGTTGTCGGCACCGAAAGATAAGAAGCCCGAAACCAAAGCTACCTCAATCAGCGGTTTCCAAGCGTTCGTCCCTTTCATCCTGCCGGACGAACGGATGACGGCCCCGGAGGGGCTGTTCGTCCACCAGCCAACCAACGAAACGGGCCAAAGTTACTCCCTTTCGTCCATGCGGACGAAAGCCTTAAAATAAGATACGAACACTGACACCGATATTGTATGTAACCGTTACAAGGTGGACCCGTATCCCGACCGGGTGTTCCAACGGGCCCAGATAGCTCATACCGATACTGGTATCAGTTGACCATTTAGGTGTGGATCAATCCCCAGGCGGCCCAGATGCAGCAATGCGATACATGTCTGCAGGCCTAGCCACCTATTATATGTTACCTACCACGCACCGTCGTGCATTGGTGTTGTGAAAATTCAGTGCCCGTCGTGTCAGTGTCGTGAACAAACCATGGTCAAGATTCCGTTGAAATTTATTTGAGTGTTGGTCGGTGACGTGCGCATACACAGGTTTTTATTTCACTAGAAGTACATCAATCTTCAGTTCCCGGCCGGCCGGTGTAGATGATAATCATATTAACACAAATTACTTGTAATATTTGCATTACGCTTGTTCGGCTTACTGTGATTGTTATTGCAGTTATCTTTATTCACTATCATTATCATTGTCGTTATCATCATCTTTACCATTATATCATTGTTACCATACCGTTATTTTTGTAATATTCTCGTGTTTGTCAATATGATACATGAGCATTTTGATCATCATTACAGTGAACCTCATCAACGGGCCCGCATTGGCGCACCCTGTACAAGTGTGAATGCCGGTTCCGTTCTCTGTTTGTACATCGAACCATGACTGCCTCTCCATGTGTAAGGCCATGTCCACAGTACTCAATATGATTTATCACGATGTAATAATGGCCCCGGCGCTTTTGCCTTCTGCTGCTATGGCATTACCTGGCTATCAATAACCAAATTCCCGTTGTCCTTGTGATAAGGAACCTTTCTTATAAATTAAACAAACATTAAAAATTAACATGTTTGTCATTAAAATAATGTATGCGTTGTTTCCAATACAATATCTAATATCTAATATCGAAAAGATACCCTCAGGGCTCTATTTTTTGTGCTGATGGTAGAAAGTTGACATAACCTGTTTATTCGGTGAGGCTTGACTGCTTGACTCGTATGGCCCAACATTGTGAAGGTTTGTTCCAGTATTGTACGGCATGTTACAATTGCTTCAGTGCATACACACGGAGGCTTGGTAGCTCAATGGTGGAGCGTCGGACTCCAAACACGGGACCATCCGAAGGTTGTGGGTTCAATCCCCACCCGGGTCACTGAGGCTGATCAAATGATGGTTGGGTACACATGTCACTATGTATGCGCCACGGACCACATAAAGTTGGACACGTGTGTCTGTAACAAGTTCATATGGGTTACATAAGGGTGTTGCGGGGGCTGAATAGTAAGTTTCTATGCTGCTCCTACAGCGTGGGGTGTGTACTTGACCATGGCTGGTCCGTAGGTACGGTGTGACTCCCGTGTTTGTGGAGTCTGTCTGGTATGTATGCCATGTGGCGGCCCTTTGTGATTTTTGCAGGGTGTGGTGAGGATGGAGGCTGCGGGTGGCACCGATGACCCTAGCGGTCCACTGTAAAATCATTACTATAAAGATAAAATATATAATCATTGATGGGGGTTCCGCAACATACAAGTGTCTTCAGTACACCCGACCTGATGTACCGCATGTCATCAGTGTGATAACGATTTGGTGATTGGTTTACGACGTGTGATCATTTCCTGGGTAGGTTCTGACCCAACACCTGTGTGAAGTTCAAGAAATGATTGGCAAAAATACGGGTGCGTCAGGGTCATATACGTATACTTGCTCGCGACAGTGGTGTCACATGTATGTCACATTCCAGCTGAGCGTACCATGCGTGCTTACCAACAAAAAGCAACATCCTAAATGTGCATGCGTGAAGGGAAGAAGATGGGCCATGCCTTCCCGCTTTTGGGCGGGTAAGCGTGGATGTGACTCAAGCGTAGTGGCTAAGGTGAGGGCCTCCCGGTCCTATTGGCATGTGGGTCGCGTGGCCTAATGGATAAGGCATCGCCCTCCGGTACGGCCGGGATGCAGGCGGAGATTGTGGGTTCGAGTCCCATCGTGATCGACCACCCAGCCCGTCGAGATCGCCCATCAGTCTGCTGTGCACTTGTGAATTGCCTATATAGCTTAGTGGTAGAGCGTTCCCTTCGTAAGGGAAAGGTCTTGAGTTCAATCCTCAATGTGGGCAATCAATACAGGACGGGGAGATGACATGGGCTATGGATGGCTGGAGAATGGCTTATAAGCTCTCAGATGTTTATGGTGGATGTGTGATGTTGTAAGGGTAAGGGTGTGGACAGACGGACATCCTGCTATTGGCTGGGGGTCACATTCATTTTCATGCAGGTCACCGATCAGTGTTCGTATCTTCGTTGTCCGGATGAACCGGCGGCCCGAAGGGCCGTTTTGGACGAACAGCTTAAGGCGCGATTGTCCGGCCGAACGAACGAAATGCCGGCCGAAAGCCGGCGTTCGTCCACCAGCCAAACGGACGAAAGGACCCGAAACCCGACCTGTTCGTCCGCCAAAGCGAGCAAATCCATTGATTTTAGCCTGTAATCGTAGTGAACACTGGCGTTGGCGTGACATTGGGGTGAGGCCGGGCCGTCTTCAGCTGGTCCACCGGTGCTGTCAGCCCGGAAGCCGACAGCAGGAGACCGTGCTCGGGCCGAGAAACTCAAATCGTTGTCGGCACCGAAAGATAAGAAGCCCGAAACCAAAGCTACCTCAATCAGCGGTTTCCAAGCGTTCGTCCCTTTCATCCTGCCGGACGAACGGATGACGGCCCCAGAGGGGCTGTTCGTCCACCAGCAAACCAATGAAACGGGCCAAAGTTACTCCCTTTCGTCCATGCGGACGAAAGCCTTAAAATAAGATACGAACACTGACACCGATATTGTATGTAACCGTTACAAGGTGGACCCGTATCCCGACCGGGTGTTCCAACGGGCCCAGATAGCTCATACCGATACTGGTATCAGTTGACCATTTAGGTGTGGATCAATCCCCAGGCGGCCCAGATGCAGCAATGCGATACATGTCTGCAGGCCTAGCCACCTATTATATGTTACCTACCACGCACCGTCGTGCATTGGTGTTGTGAAAATTCAGTGCCCGTCGTGTCAGTGTCGTGAACAAACCATGGTCAAGATTCCGTTGAAATTTATTTGAGTGTTGGTCGGTGACGTGCGCATACACAGGTTTTTATTTCACTAGAAGTACATCAATCTTCAGTTCCCGGCCGGCCGGTGTAGATGATAATCATATTAACACAAATTACTTGTAATATTTGCATTACGCTTGTTCGGCTTACTGTGATTGTTATTGCAGTTATCTTTATTCACTATCATTATCATTGTCGTTATCATCATCTTTACCATTATATCATTGTTACCATACCGTTATTTTTGTAATATTCTCGTGTTTGTCAATATGATACATGAGCATTTTGATCATCATTACAGTGAACCTCATCAACGGGCCCGCATTGGCGCACCCTGTACAAGTGTGAATGCCGGTTCCGTTCTCTGTTTGTACATCGAACCATGACTGCCTCTCCATGTGTAAGGCCATGTCCACAGTACTCAATATGATTTATCACGATGTAATAATGGCCCCGGCGCTTTTGCCTTCTGCTGCTATGGCATTACCTGGCTATCAATAACCAAATTCCCGTTGTCCTTGTGATAAGGAACCTTTCTTATAAATTAAACAAACATTAAAAATTAACATGTTTGTCATTAAAATAATGTATGCGTTGTTTCCAATACAATATCTAATATCTAATATCGAAAAGGTACCCTCAGGGCTCTATTTTTTGTGCTGATGGTAGAAAGTTGACATAACCTGTTTATTCGGTGAGGCTTGACTGCTTGACTCGTATGGCCCAACATTGTGAAGGTTTGTTCCAGTATTGTACGGCATGTTACAATTGCTTCAGTGCATACACACGGAGGCTTGGTAGCTCAATGGTGGAGCGTCGGACTCCAAACACGGGACCATCCGAAGGTTGTGGGTTCAATCCCCACCCGGGTCACTGAGGCTGATCAAATGATGGTTGGGTACACATGTCACTATGTATGCGCCACGGACCACATAAAGTTGGACACGTGTGTCTGTAACAAGTTCATATGGGTTACATAAGGGTGTTGCGGGGGCTGAATAGTAAGTTCTATGCTGCTCCTACAGCGTGGGGTGTGTACTTGACCATGGCTGGTCCGTAGGTACGGTGTGACTCCCGTGTTTGTGGAGTCTGTCTGGTATGTATGCCATGTGGCGGCCCTTTGTGATTTTTGCAGGGTGTGGTGAGGATGGAGGCTGCGGGTGGCACCGATGACCCTAGCGGTCCACTGTAAAATCATTACTATAAAGATAAAATATATAATCATTGATGGGGGTTCCGCAACATACAAGTGTCTTCAGTACACCCGACCTGATGTACCGCATGTCATCAGTGTGATAACGATTTGGTGATTGGTTTACGACGTGTGATCATTTCCTGGGTAGGTTCTGACCCAACACCTGTGTGAAGTTCAAGAAATGATTGGCAAAAATACGGGTGCGTCAGGGTCATATACGTATACTTGCTCGCGACAGTGGTGTCACATGTATGTCACATTCCAGCTGAGCGTACCATGCGTGCTTACCAACAAAAAGCAACATCCTAAATGTGCATGCGTGAAGGGAAGAAGATGGGCCATGCCTTCCCGCTTTTGGGCGGGTAAGCGTGGATGTGACTCAAGCGTAGTGGCTAAGGTGAGGGCCTCCCGGTCCTATTGGCATGTGGGTCGCGTGGCCTAATGGATAAGGCATCGCCCTCCGGTACGGCCGGGATGCAGGCGGAGATTGTGGGTTCGAGTCCCATCGTGATCGACCACCCAGCCCGTCGAGATCGCCCATCAGTCTGCTGTGCACTTGTGAATTGCCTATATAGCTTAGTGGTAGAGCGTTCCCTTCGTAAGGGAAAGGTCTTGAGTTCAATCCTCAATGTGGGCAATCAATACAGGACGGGGAGATGACATGGGCTATGGATGGCTGGAGAATGGCTTATAAGCTCTCAGATGTTTATGGTGGATGTGTGATGTTGTAAGGGTAAGGGTGTGGACAGACAGACATCCTGCTATTGGCTGGGGGTCACATTCATTTTCATGCAGGTCACCGATCAGTGTTCGTATCTTCGTTGTCCGGATGAACCGGCGGCCCGAAGGGCCGTTTTGGACGAACAGCTTAAGGCGCGATTGTCCGGCCGAACGAACGAAATGCCGGCTGAAGGCCGGCGCTCGTCCACCAGCCAAACGGACGAAAGGACCCGAAACCCGACCTGTTAGTCCGCCAAAGCGAGCAAATCCATTGATTTGAGCCTGTAATCGTAGTGAACACTGGCGTTGGCGTGACATTGTGGTGAGGCCGGGCCGTCTTCAGCTGGTCCACCGTTGCGGTCAGCCCGGAAGCCGACAGCAGGAGACCGTGCTCGGGCCGAGAAGCTCAAATAATCGTTGTCGGCACCGAAAGATAAGAAGCCCGAAACCAAAGCTACCTCAATCAGCGGTTTCCAAGCGTTCGTCCCGTTCATCCTGCCGGACGAACGGATGACGGCCCCGGAGGGGCTGTTCGTCCACCAGCCAACGAACGAAACGGGCCAAAGTTACCCCCTTTCGTCCATGCGGACGAAAGTCTTAAAATAAGATACGAACACTGTCAACGATACTGTATGTAACCGTTACAAGGTGGACCCGTATCCCGACCGGCGGGTGTTCCAACGGGCCCAGATAGCTCGTACCGATACTGGTATCAGTTGACCATTTAGGTGTGGATCAATCCCCAGGCGGCCCAAATGCAGCAATGCGATACATGTCTGCAGGCCTAGCCACCTATTATATGTTACCTACCACGCACATCAGGCCCCGGTAGCTCGTGGATCCAGTACCCTCACTCGGGCCCTCGGACCCCAACAGGACAATGATGTCCGGTCCGCCCGATAGGGGGATGAGGGGCAGCAAGCTATCTATGCCAGCCAACCGATACCTCATGCCCCCAGACTACCAGGATTCCGTGCCTCGATCTCCTTCAACAAACCGCACCAGACCCGTGCCGTGCGTGCTATCAACTGCTGGCGGCACCCAACCGTGTGTTCCGTATGAACGCAGCAGCCGACTCGTAGCTGGTTCACATACACGAACATTTGGCGGGTGCGCTGGATGGTCCCTCGTGTTTGTAGCGATGTTGTGATGCAGGGTTAGTTACGCAGGGTTATGTCGCTCTTCCGCGCTGCTGGGCGGGGTTGCATGTCCGTCCCCGCCGGCTATGCAGTACCTGTACCCGCGCCCTTCATGCTTTCGGCTGTGACCAACATTCGGCCATTCTTATGTTGCTTCAAGCGTCAGCCCCACGGATGGCCCCATGGCGTTACTTCCAGCTGCCGCCACCGCCGCTGCTGCCGCCGCAGGTGTCACGTTCATGAGCCCCCGGCCAAAGTGCTCCGCCACCACCGAGAATCCGTCCGCTGCCTGACGCAGCTCCTTGAAGAACTCCTCCGGCCGCAGAGCCGCCTCCTGGAGTGCGTGTCCATAGAAGGGGGGTAGACCGGAAGGCGTGGCGGCACAAGGAGCAGCAAGGACAGGCAGGCAGGCAGGCAGGTAGGCAAGTAGGTAGGTGGGTATGTGAGTAGGTGCATGCAGGTTGTGGCTGCTGGCGGGTGCTGGTCGCCGGCCGGGTGGCGGGTGGCAAGCAGGTATGTTTCAGGTTTGCCGCGAGTAGCTAGTGCGAGTAGTGTGTGCGCACCTGCATGCGGCCCCGCACCTCCGCCACCCGGCGCTGGTCGGCGCCGCACAGCGGGCACTCGCGGTCGTTGTCCCCCAGCTGGCGCAGGTTAAAGGAATGGCCGCACAGGAAGTGCACCGCGGGCAGCTCCAGCTGGGCGGAGGAGGCGGTGCACTTGGTGTTCTGGAACGGGCGGGGCTGCGGCGCCATACAGGGTCGGGTTCGTTGGCATTGCATCACTGGTACCATCATGGTGGGTGTGTGGGTGGGTGTGTCGTGCCATTCGGCGGCGGGCAGGGCAGGGCAAGACTGCGTGTGATATGCGATGGACGTGGCAGTACCCAATTTCTGCCCGTGTGCGTGATAAAAGTGTGCACCCGGATCCATACCCGTGAAGTAGGTAAGAGAAACGCTGCGGTGAAGGAAGAATTATATCACTTTCTGATGCGTTTTTGTGCGTGTGTGCAGTGCGGGGTTTACCTGGCGGCGGCTGGGTGGAAGCCGTACCAGTTCCGCCGTGCTACCCGGATGGACTACCCCTAGGGACTACCCGACCCGGATGGATTACCCCCCGACCCGGATGGATTACCCCTAGGGACTATCCGGATGGATTACCCCCCGACCCGGATGGATTACCCCCAGGGACAACCTGCGCCATCACCAGGTACACCAGGAAGGGCCCCTCCTCGGATCCCGGCCCGGGGGGACAGATGGCGGTACATACGGGACAACCCACCTGCGTCCGGATCTTGAGCACCTCCTCACGCAAGGCCGCCGTGTCCGCCGCCAACTTGGACACCGCCTGTCGTGCAGGGGGGGTGGGGTGGGAAGGCGGGTGGCGGTAGGGGACGCATTGTGTGTTTGATTGGTAACCTCGGCGGGCGGGGGACTGAACAACTCTCCACAGCCCCCCCTCACCTCGCGGTCCATCGCCACCGCCGCCGTGTCGCGCTGCAGGGCCCGCTCCATGTAGCCCCGCACCAGGGACAGCGGCAGCCGCCGACTGCGGGCCAGCGTCTGCGGCGGGAGGGCGGTGAAGAGGCGGACGGGGGAGGGAGGCGGGCCGCACGGGGGTTAACCAGTCGAGGACACGCAGCGGTTACGTCAGTGTTATGCCGCACGGTGCATAGCACCGAATACCACATACATCGTATACGACTTACGGGCATATGTAGGCATATATAGGTGCATGGTGACCGGACGAGGGGGTCACCGCACCGCGGCGTCCTTTCCCAATCCTCATGCCTCTCGGACCGGCAGCAACGCACCGGAGGGCGCCCTCGTGCGCCTGGGGCCCGAGCCATCGCGGCCCTGCTGGCCTGGGCCCTCCCCTACACCCCATATCGCGCATCGCCACACCCGCGCAGCGCCCCACGCCAGACGCGCCCACCCCCACTCCCACCCGCATGCAGCAGCACCACCCCCACCCACCTGTAGTACCACCAGGGGCGGCACCACGCTACCCCGCTCCACGTGCTCGATGACCTGCGCTCCGTGGTTGGGAGCCGCGGGGGGGGGGGGATGTTAGGGAGGTCATACCGCGTTACGGCAAATCAGATGAGTTGGGTTCTTGGGGGGAACGAAGTGCGGGGTTGGGCAGCGGAGGCGGAGGCGGGTAAGAGCCTGAACAGGGGGGGGAGGGCTTACCGTACCTGCGGTGTATGGGGTGCGGGTGTTCGTGCGCGTGTGCGTTGTGGAGAGAAAGGGAGAGGCGGAAGGGCCGCGTGGGTGGGGCGAGTCGCCCACGCCGAGGAGTTGCGTGCATCCGGCGGTGTTCCGGGCTCGAGGACATATCGTAACAAATGGTTATTGCGGCTGCGGGGACGTCCATTAGCGACAGAGACAAACACGGGCGGTTTGTTTTTCTGAACACACACATACACACCGCTCCCCTTCCTCCTCCACATAAATTACGTTAGTTCGTAGAATACGCACCACGCGTTACACGCGCTCCCCCCACCCCGCCCCGCCTTCGCACGCCCCCGCGCACCTGCATGATCTGGTTGCTGCAGTCGCTGGTGGGCGGGTTGGCGTCGTGCTGCTCCACAAAGTACTCGAGCACCTCGCTCCACAGCATGGGGTCACCGCCCCTGGGGTAGGGGGACCGCACCACGCGAGCGACGGACGGACGGACGGACGGACGGACGGACGGTAAGACGGACGGACGGACGGACGGACGGACGGACGGACGGTAAGACGGACGGACGGACGGACGGACGGACGGACGGACGGACGGACGGACGGACGGAAGGACGGTAAGACGGACGGACGGACGGACGGACGGACGGGGACAAGAGCATGGGTGGGCAGGTAGGTTGGCAGTAGACATGGGGTGGAGAGAGCCGTCGACGTTCTCCTTCTGCAAGCCCACGGCTCAAGCCGCCCCGCCCCGCACCCCTTCAACCCTAAGCCCTCGAACCCTGAGGAGACAGGACGCGGGGCGATATGGCGGAAGGGGAGTGGGCGCGGATGCTGCTGTTCCGCTGGGGCTGTTGGCAAAGACAGGGGTTGAGGCGGAGGCGGGGGTGGGACCCAAAAAGACTGCCCGCATACAGGCCACCGACGTCCTGAGCCTTGTCAAGAGACAGCGGGCGCGGTGTTGCGGCAGTCGGCGGCGCGGTGTTGCGGCAGTCGGTGGCAGTCAATGGCAGTTGGTGGCAGTCGGTGGCAGTTGGTGGCAGTTGGCAGTCGGTGGTTGGGCAAGCATGCCGGGCCCCGTCCACATCAGATGCCGATACGGTGCTGCCCTGCACTCGGTGTCCCCGCGCCGCCGCCGCCGGGTGCGTGGGCGGTGCCCCACCTGGACGCATCGCCGTACTTTTGTACCGCCGAGATAAGGCCCGCGTGGTCCCCGCAGCTCATGTACACCTGCCGGGTTGTGGTGACGCGGGGAGTCAGGATTTGGCGGACGCGCGACGGCAGGTGGCCGGGTCGTTCACATTCTGGCGTTCGGGTCCGCGGGATGCGGGTCAGGTCAGGGCGGGTCAGGTCAGGTCAGGGCGGGTCAGGTCAGGTCTTGGCGGGTCAGGTCAGGTCAGGGCGGGTCAGGTCAGGTCAGGGCGGGTCAGGTCAGGTCAGGTCAGGTCAGGGCGGGTCTGGGCGGGTCTTGGCGGGTCTGGGCAAGACAGGGTGGCCCACTGCACCGCAGGAGTGCCACCAGATAGATGGCGTCACGCGCAAACACATACATACATACACACACACACACATACAAATGGGTATATTATATACGCATACGGGCAAACTATTGGGCGCCACTCGGCCCCTCGCATGTCACGCACTCCTGTCCTGCCTGCCTAAGCAACACACACACACACACACACACACATACAAAGCTGCCTGCAAACATACTGCTGCGCCCGGCACAAACGCCGGAGCGGGGGGCAGGGGGGCGGGGAGCGGGGAAGGTAGGGGCGGAGGCCGCTAAGAGACGTGCCTGCAGTGCCTCCCGGGGCAGCCGCAGCCTGTCGTACAGGAACAACAGGCCCTTGCGAAACCCATGTAGCCGGCACAGCACAAGCGCGTGGTCCGGGTCGTACGCGGGGCCGTACGCGGGGCCGTGGACGTCGCCGTGCCCCCCCGCGGGGTCGGGGAGCTGCACGTGGGGCGGCCAGCCACGTGCCAGCAGGTCCAGGGCCTTGGCATGGCGGGCCTGCAGGACATGTGGGGCCCGGGAGGAAGCGGTGAATGTCAGTAGGATGCCAGGCAGGATGCCAGGTAGGATGCCAGGCAGGATGCCAGGCAGGATGCCAGGTAGGATGCCAGGCAGGATGCCAGGCAGGTTGCCAGGTAGGGTTGCCAGGTAGGATGCCAGGCAGGATGCCAGGCAGGATGCCAGGCAGGATGCCAGGCAGGATGCCAGGCAGGATGCCAGGCAGGATGCTGGCGGCGCCACCGCCACCTCCACCCGCTGCTACAGGCAACATCCGCCCGCACCTCTGCATCCAGGGATGCCGGCGACCCCGAGAGCTGCTGCTGCTGCTGCTGTTGCTGAGGACCGGGCGCGGGGCCAGGCCCCGCGGGGGCGGAGGCGCTTCGGTGGTGCTGGCCCGCCCCCGGCCTTGGCCCACTGTCCGGCACGGCGCTATGGCCGGCAGCAACCTCGGGCGGCATCGGGGACGGAGAAGGCGCGAGTAACAGCGGGGGAGGGCCCTGGTGGGGAGGAAAGGGGAGAGGAAAGGGAGAGGTAGGGTTGCCCGGCTCGGGGTCGCAATTTGTGTGTTAACTGTTTCGCAAGAAACCCGCCCAGCCCGAGTCGTGTATGTGTATGTGTGAATGTGTGTATGAAGAGTGCCGCCTCAGGGCGGGGCGGTGCAACGGCTGGAGGGCCGTGGCGGGAACGAGACGGCATGAGATGAATACGGTCGTATACTATACATCAGCAACAGCAACAGCAACAGCAACAGCAACAGCAACAGCAACAGCAACAGCAACAGCAACAGCAACAGCAACAGCAACAGCAACAGCAACAGCAACAGCAACAGCAACAGCAACAGCAACAGCAACAGCAACAGCAACAGCAACAGCAACAGCAACAGCAACAGCAACTTGCACCGACGCCCCCTCCCCCGGACGTCCAGCCATCCGGCCCTCAGCCTCAGCTTAACCGGCAGGCGCTTCAGGGGGCGTGAGGGCTGGACCCGCTGAACCCCCTTCCAGCTTAGCTGAGGCCAAGCCTAGAGCTTTCCTCACCTTGTCCTTCCCCTTGCCTTGCTGCTGCTGCGGCTTCTTCCCCTGCGGCGACTGCTGCTGCGGCGTTGACGGTCGCGGAGGCTGCGGCGGGGCCGACGTCAGCTGCCTGGCAGCGGCCGCTCCCACCGCCGCCGAGCCCGCGGACGGCGGCGGTTGGGGTTGCGACGGTGGTTGCGACGGTGGTTGCGACGGTCGTTGCCACAACCTGTCCGCGAGGTACAGCTCCAGGAGTGTGTGGTACAGCAGCCGTTCGTACGCGCGGGCGCGCGCTGCCGCGTCGTCGCCGTCGCCGTAGGCACCGGCGCCGCCGGAGGCGTCGCCTCCGCCGCCGCCGACGCCGGAGGCAAGGGCGTGGGCGTGGGCCGCGCTGGCGGCGGCTGCATTCGTGTTGAGGATGTACTCGCACAGGAGCATGAGCGCCGTGGGCTCTCCGCTGTACAGGTGCGCGAAGTCCGAGACGGAGGACAGGTAGTAGCCGCCACCTGCCACCCGATCCGACCGGTGGGAGGGGAGGAGGGGAGGAGGGGGCCGGGGCGAGGGATGAAGGTATGAATCTTTCAGTGCACTGAAACACCGATGAGAAATATCGACGTAACGACGAAATGACGTAATGAATGACATTATGACATAATGGCGTAATGATGTAATGGCATGACATAATGACCAGGCAGTTCGGGGCCACCTCTGCCAAACGGAGGGCCTTACAGGAGGCGCTTTAGAAGGGCCCTACAGGTAAAGGGTGTTGGAAGGGGCGTGGTCAAGGGGAACAGAGCACGGGATGCTATCAGCTGATTAAAAGGGGGATCGACGTTAAATGAAGAGGCTGTCCTCGTGTCGATACAGCGATGGGGCTTGGTTGGACAAGGAAGTCGACGTCCGAAGTCTCTCAAGGCCAGCCCAGTCCGGCCCATGCCCCAGCGGCTGGCAGCCGAGCTGGGCCGCACCCCACCCCCACCCCCACCCCCACCCCACCCCCACCCCCACCCCCACCCCCACCCCCACCCCACCCCCACCCCCACCCCACCCCCACCCCCACCCCCACCCCCACCCCCACCACGCCCATCCCCATCCCCATCCCCACTACCACCACCACCACCACTACCACCACCACCGCCCCCTCTACCACCACCACCACCACTACTACCACCACCGCCACCACTACCACCACCACCGCCACCACCACCACCACCACCACCTCACCCGAAGCCGTGTCGTGTGGCGCCCCCGGCTCCCTGCCCGACCCTGGCTGCAGACCGCAGCACAGGTCCATGATGAGACTCGTCGCCGCCTCCGCCCGCATGCCGATCAGAGCCTTGCCGTACTTCTTGAGCGCCTCGGCGCGCCTGCGGGCCGGCAGGTGGGCCGCAGCACGTGTTGTACGGACACGGGTACGGGCACGTACAAGGTTTCGCAATCGTACAGGATCTCGCCCGTCGCGCCCTTCTCGGAACCGCACGGGATGTTATAAATTAATGTACTTGTTGGGCCCGGAGCTAGCCCAGGACCCACCACTTGCTACGGCGGGCCCCGCGTGGCCCAACCCGGGACACGTCGTCAACATCACCTTTTGCCCATCAGCATCACCTTTTGCCAATCACCGAATAAATGAAAAATTTTCATCATTCATCCTATTGCGGCCGAGGAAACCCTACCGCTTGCAAAGCCCGCTGACGGACGACAGCACATGCGTCAATGGCACAGCGGACCCCAAAAGAGCACGGGACACCAAAACTGCACAGCCCCCCATCCCCGGACGTCACAACAGCCAGCGTCTCGTCCCCAATCTCGTCCCCAATCTCGTCCCCAATCACGTCCCCAATCCCCTCCCCAATCCCCGCATGCGCATGCGTATAATCTACGTTGTCAGCCGACATGCAACCCGCCCCATAAGCCCTCCCCTCCCTGGAGCGCCCCACCACCTGGGCCGAGGTAGCTGCTCCAGGTACGCGATGGCATCATCCGCGTCCGCCAGCTCGTCCAACAGGATGTCCAGTACGGCATCAACCTGTACGACAAGTACCGACGCGTAGCAGACGCGCGCAGCGATTTCGAAAAGCAGAGCAGGGGGACCGTGCGGGACGCTCGTGGCGCATTAAGCGGCGGCCGTACCATTACTCGGAAGCGGGTAGAAGGGGACCTCGGTCGGGCTCGCTCCACTTGCAACGCCCCCCCAGGCTTCCCAGGCGCTTCAGCCCCAACATGAGCATTTCGCATCAGCGCCGACGCCCCTGTCTTTGCTGTGGCTTCTTGACAGATGCCACTTTGACGGTATCCGCAGCCAGCCCCTGCCGCTTCCTCCCTGGTAAGCTATACGGTATATACCCATGACCTCTCCCAACTTGCTCCCTCCCTCCCTGCCCTCCAAAGCCCCTCCCTGCCCCGCGCCTTCCCTCCCTCCCTCCCCGCCCCCCAAAGTCCTGATGTCAACGAATTCAGCGAAACCGCGCACCCGAAACCCGCGACGCCCTCTCTCACCTGCCCCGCCGCATCCGCCACCCACAGCGCGTGCTCCGCGTACCCCGCCCCCCGCAGCACCCGCACCGCCGTATCTGCGTCGAAGCGCAGCGCCGGAGCTGCGGCCGCCGCCGCCGCCGCTGCCGCGTCGGCCTGCGTCCTCGTACGGGGTTACATCACCACAAGAGTCACATATGCTGCGGCGGGTCATCAGGCCACTACACGGCAAATGCACGGCATGTACGACACACCATAGTGCCCAGCGGTGGTGATGGTGCTATATACACATGCGCCATCGGCAGATGCGCCATCGCCATCCGCACCCAGTGTGGGGCCGCCGGCACAGCCTTCAACCCCGTTACCCTTGAAACCCCCCTCCATCCCCGCCTGCCTGACTCATCCCGCTCGCTCGCCGAGTCGCAATCCCCCTTCAGCGGCCCCAGCACCGCCGGGGCGACCAAACTGCCGTACCTGCAGCTTCTTGCGGGTGCCCGTCGTAGCGCGCCCCGTCGTAGATCGATCCGTCGCCGCCGCAGCCGCGGCGGCGGCGCTGGCGGCGGCGGCTCTTTTGGCGGATACCAGGTCCCGGCGGGGATGTCGCACCGTGATGCTGCCGCCGGAGGCGGCCGTGCCGCCGCCGACCGGCGCCGCGGCGGCCGCCGTCGCCGCAGCCGCCGCTCCGGTGGCGGCGGCGGCTGCTGCCGCGCCTTTCGGGGCATGCGGCGCCGCCACTTTGACGCCACTCCGCTCCAGGAAGGCGTCCAGCTTCGAAACGTCCTGCGCAGTGACAGTCAGTGGTGACATGCGTGGGTCTGAAGCAGGCAGGGGTCGTTCAACGGAAGGGACAATGCCTCCCTGCATTCTCCAGGGGCTGTAGACCTGTAGTACCGGCAAGGACCAGGGGCGGGCCACGCGACGTGACCCGAAACCAGCCAGTCGCTGCGCCCCGCCGTCATGCCTGCCATATCGTATCCCCGCGGCTGTCATCGGCCTGTCAACAACCTCCTCTAACGTCCGTCCGTCCCACCACGCCGCCCGCGCTTCGTTGTCTGCTCCGGCACCAACCACACACCGCACTGCCACCCAAAATCTACAATTACGGTAATAAGTCCCACATGTTCACATGTTCACATCGCGTCCCGATAGATGGCAAACTTCCTGCCCCTGGCCCGAACGGCCACTGAACAGGCCGCATCCTGGCGGCCCCGGCCCCCACCTTGAGCTTGGTGTAGCAGTTGAGCAGCAGAGTCGTGTGGTCGCATGTCGCCAGGCCCTGACGGATCGGGGCCGGGATCGGAACCAGGGCCGGGACCGGGGCCGTCACCAGGGAGGCAAGGAGGGCGTTAAACGGCAAGGAGCGGGAATGAAACGAGTACCAATCAGCTTCACGAAAAATGGAGTTATCTGTCTGTTTGTACTTATGGTGAACAATGTCGCAGTCCCGGCGGCGTTCCGATTTGCAGCCGGGATTCGGTTGGCTGCACAAGAGGGGTAAGCGGCGATGGCACAGGAAGAGAGACGTAACGTGACCCGTTGTAATTATGGCAGCGTAAGCCGCTCCGAAATCATCCAGCGGGCTTGGCGCAGCTGGTTAGCGCGTAGGTCTCATACACAAGTATGACTTGGGACATCCTAAGGTCGAGGGTTCGATTCCCTCAGCCCGCAGGTCTACCATAATTTGAACTGTTATGAATATGAATGTTTTATCCTTCCTACAAGATAATGGTAATGGTTTTAAATATCTTGAACGAGGTACGGTTTCCGCTTACGCCACCCCTCGACCTCCTTTTTCCTCTCAAGTAACCGTTCCGTCTTGCCCTGCCTGCTCCGTTGCTCAATGCTGGTCGAGCCTTCCCGTCCACACACGCATGGCTCCGTCGTGCTCTCCTCGCCCTCACACACCCTGCCTCGTGGCCCCCTGCTCACCTTCTCGTGCATCACCTCCAGGTAGGCGGTTAGGTTGTGGATCCGTTGGGCATCCAGGAAGCGGCGGATGACGTACGACGGCTCCAACTGCCCAACGGTGTCCAAGTACTGCGCCATGGCACCGTCGTAGTCGCCCTGCAGAGCCAACGACCCCACCATTGCGGCCACGCAGGCACACAAAGACAAGCATAGTCCAGGCAACCCCAAAACGTTCCCCAGTATGATGCCCACCCCTTTATTAGGACCGTCACAACCTTAACGGTCCCGTTAGGACCAGGCAATTAATTCATTATCATAAGGTGGAGGCAATCATTTCTGGCAAACACAAGACCGGAGATCTTTCATGACTTTTAAACATCCTCATTTACGCCCTTGAACACACGGATGATGCAAGGTCATCAACTTACCGAACCAAGAAAGACTTTCGACCCTCCCAGTGCCTTATTTTCATCAATGATGCTGCAGCGGACCCCCCCGGGTCATCGGTGACAGCTATCCGCCCCGCCCTGCCCCGCCCTGCCCCTCCGTAGTAACGGACGCAGCGCCGCCCGCGTCCAGTCACTTCCTGCCGTACCTTGCCGTACAGATGATCTCCCCACCGCTGGTGTATGTTTGTGATGGTGGCCTCGTCCGCGGGTCCCGGCCCCCAGGTGCGCGCCACGTCCAGGGCCAGCTTATGCAGGGAGCATTTGAGGAGCGCCTGGAGAGGGGGGGTGGGGGTATAGGAAATTGGTAGACAGGGGGGCCCGCAAGGGGCGGAGGGGGAGGAGGGGTATACGGTAGGAATTTGAGGGGGAGGAGGGGTTTCAACAGGATTTTGGCAGGGGGTTTGGGGGATTTTGGTGGAGGTAAATCTGCTCAGCCGGCCTGCATTGCTACAAGAGGCCCCCAAAAAAAACGACTCCGGCATCCACGCCGACGGCGCCCAGGCTGGCCCCCGGGCTGCGCCCCCCCCCCCCCCCCCGGTGGACTCAGCCGCTCATCCCCCCCCCACACACACGGGGCTGTCCATTACCGTGTATTTCAAATTCTTATATGCAACGTCAACACACCTCGCCATCACCCCCTGCCACCCAGCTTGCGCCCGCCGCACGCATTACCGTACCGTAGCTGCGCCCAATCCCCATGCGCTGCGGGGCCCTCCTCCGAGACCCCCTCGGGGCAACCGTACGGCCCCCCGTTCGTGATCCCACACGGCTTCACAACCCACGGCCCCCCCCCCGGGACGCAGCGCAACCCCCCCTTCCCCCCTCTGCTCACATCGAGCTCCGAAGCCAAGTCAATCTCGCGGTACGAAAAGACCGCTCCATTCGCTGTACGGCAGGGGACACGGGGAACGGGGCGGCGGGCGGGGGTAAGGGGACGGGGGGTAGCGGGAGGGGCGGGGCTGGTCACAGCCGGCCAATCCTGTCAGCGGCTGATCCCGTCGGTCCCGTGGGGCCATCCTGTCGTACCGTGGCTGTGTGTTTAGATTAGAGTCCCGCCCGTGGTTGTGTGTGTATACACCGCAAAATGGTTTGGGTGAGGCGGGTTTCTCGTTAAATACCGCATCCACACCCTAGGTCCCGGGCCCTTCCCCTCTCCCCCCTTCCCCCCTCTCCCTCCCCCTCCCCGAGGCCCCTTTTTGCACTCACCCGTCACCGCATACACGGTCCCCCAGGCGCCAAACACGTGCTGCAGCCCCTGGAGCACAAACTGCCCTGCCAGCAACTTGGTCTTCACGTCCGCCAGCTGCAGGCAGCTGCCCGCCCCGCCAGCGGGGCCACCGCCGCCGGCCGAGGCGCCCAGCCCCAGCCCCAGCCCCAGACCCAGACCCAGCCCGGGCCCCGCCCCCACGCCGCCCGACAGCAGGTTGGCGGAGGTGGAGGCCGCCGCCGGGACGCTGTCGTCCTTGGTGACCTGTACGGATGTACGAATGTACGATGGCATGTGTCAGGTGTACGGAGCCACACGCAAGCCGTGAGTAACGGAAAGGCTTCTCGAGACCAAAGGACCGACTGCGAAATGACCCTAGCGAAAACGCGACACGCGATGATATCAGCCTCGCCTAGCTTTTCAGTTTCCGGCACATCTCATTCGTCCAGACCCTCCCCCCTTCTCTCTCTCTTTCCCTCTCTCCCCCTCTCTCGCCCTCTCCCCCCATCTGGAGTATGTCTACCAATGTCGTACACCCCTCTCTCCCCCTCTCTCTCCCTCCCCCAACCCTCAAGCCCCCCCTCCCAGCCCCTGTCCTCCCAACCCACCACCACCAGGTATCGGCCAAAGGTGGTCAGGCGCTGCTTGGTGCCCTCGAACACAGTGCAACCCGCCCGGGTGTCCGCTGTGTAGTCGTACAAACCCTGTCGTACCAATCAGGGCACGTGACATGGGGGCGGGTAGGGGTTTGGGATGCAGGGACACCTGACCTTCGGGCCGTCAGATGGATCTCAATCCAGCGGTGACGACCCCCCGCATTCCGAGACAGTGTTCGAAGGGGTTGATACAGCGCTGTGCGGGAGGCAGTTCTGCGGCGGGTGGCGATGGAAGCCAATAGTGGCAGGGCAGCGAGAGGGGGGGGGAAGTGTACGACGTGACGTGCTGCTTAGAATGTCGTACCTCGGTCCGCGCCACGGTGAGCAGCGACCCGCCGGGTCTGAGGCAGCAGCAGCGGGGGGCGGTCGAGCCCTGCTGGTCCAGCACGGTCTGCGAGGGGGTGGGGCGGGTGTGGGTGGGTGGGAGTATAGGACGTTGGTAGACACATTTATACTGCGCTGCTGCTAGAGCGAATATCCGATAGAGCCTCCGGGTGTGTGTGGGGGGGAGTATAGGACATTGGTACGATGGGAGGTGGCGCAAAGGTAACGGTTACGGGTAACGGGTTGGGCGGTGGGTTGCTGGGCTGCGCCGGAGGAGGCAGGAGAAGAGCAGCCCCCCGCCCCCCTCCAGCTGCACCCGGCCGTCTCAGTGCCGGGGCACGGGGACAGGCAGCGACACCCCGCCGGACGACTTGAGCCTGCATGCCCCCCACCCCAGCGACTCGACCCGCGCACGGACCATCCATCCATCCGCTGGACAGCCTCAGGACCGCCACCCACCCACCCACCCACCCACGCACGCACGCACGCACGCACGCACGCACCCACGCACCCACGCACCCACGCACGCACGCACGCACGCATGCACGCACGCACGCACGCACCCACCCACTCACCCACCCACCCACCCACCCACCCACCCACCCACCCACCCACCCACCCACCCACCCACCCACCCACCCACTCACGGCGCCAGCCAGCCAGTCAGCCAGCCCCGTATCCACCCCCACCGGGTTCCTATACCCCCACCCCTCACCCCCGGCCCACCCACCCACCCACCCGGGTGTTGGTCTGCAGATGGAAGCACAGCGTCTGGCTCTCAGTCACCACGAACAGCGACAGCGCACCTGCGAGGCATGATGGTGGGGGGGGGGCGGGCAAGCATCGTGACGGCAGGGCGGGGCGGGGCTGGGGCGGGGCTGGGGCGGGGCTGGGGCGGGGCTGGGGCGGGGCTGGAGCGGCGCGGGGCAGGGCTGGTGTCAGGGCAGGACAGTGCAGCCCCCGGGGGCATTCCGGGCAGGCCACGGCGGAGCCGGGTTCAGGACGGGGGCTGCCGAGCGCCCAACCCCGACGTATACACCCCGGGGCAGCACCCATCACCTCCGCAAGGGGGGCGAGCTAGAGGTGAGCTGCGGCGGGGACGCACCCGCCAGCTCCGGTCCCGTCCTCTTCCGCCCCCAGCCTTACCCCCCGCCCCCCTTTTCGCCCTCCCTCCCTCCCTCCCCTCCCCGACCTTTGCTCTGGCAGCAGCGCAGTTTAAATATGTCTACCAGTTTCCTATACACCACCCCCCACCCCCCCCGGTGACTCACTCGTCAGCTCCAGTCCGGTGACGCTGAAGAGGTCGCCCACATCTGGGCGGGCGGACAGGCGCCGCGAGTGGGACAGCTTCACCCACTTGACGCCGCCTGGAGCGCGGAACGGGGGCCGAGGGAGGGGCGGTCGGGGGGGAAGGGGGGGGAGGGAACCAGGGGGGAAAAGGGGGAGGATGGGAAAGCGGTCGTACTGTCTGTGGAGGTAGACCTCCAACTGGCCAAAGCTCCATCGGAGGGCCGGCCCCCCCTCTCTTGACCCGCGGCCCCCCCTCGCGCACCTCCCGCCGACGCGTGCACCTCCCCCACCAACACCACCACACTGCCGGACGCCAGCCCCAGCGCCACCGTCAGAGAGGTACTGCTGTCACCGCCGCCGCCAGAGGCCCCGCCAGTGCTACTGCCGCCGCCGCCGCCGATGCTGCTGCCGGCGGCGGCGCCCGTCAGGCTGGCAAGGCCCCCTCCGCCACCGCCGCCGCCGCCGCCGCTGCTGCTTCCGCCGCCGCCGCCGCTCTCCAGCGCCGTGGCGGCGGTGACGGGCGACTCCGGGTACTGCTGCCCGCTGTGGAACCCGAACACCTGGGGGCACACCAGGATCGGAGCGAACCGTGACCATGCGCTATTGGAATGGGGCTTTCGGAGCCGGGCTAGATCGTCGCAACTTGCTGGCCGGGAGGATCCCCCGGGGGGAGGGGGAGGGGCAGGGAGGGTGACACGCTGTCCCGAGCCCGGTCCCATCCCATCCCGCCCGTCTAGACGGCCTGCCCATTCTCTACTTTCCACCCCACCCCACCCCACCCCTTCCCACCTCACTCGACCCCACCTCACTCGAACCCACCCCACCCCTCCTCACTCGACCCCACCCCACCTTGGTGACCTTCACTGCGGACATATTGGACGCGATGCTGGCCGGGGAGTTGGGGCCCATCGCAGGCGCAGTCGCGCCGCCCGCCGGCGCCACCCCGTCCACCGCCGCCGCCGCCGCCGCTGCCGCCGCCACCAGCCGCTCCGCGGGCCACAGCTTGACGGTGGTGGAGGAGCAGCCGGGCTCCTCCACACCCACAGTCAGCAAAATCTGCCGACGCTGCGATCGTTGACATTCAACAGGTGTGTGTGTGTGTGTGCGCGCGCGCGTTCGTGTTTAGCGAGGAACCCGCCCGTGTGGTGGTGTGTGTGGGGGGGAGGGAATGGGAACAAGGGGATTATAATGAAAATAGAAAAAAACCTACAAACGAACCCGGGCACACCAAGAAACAGGGGGAGGAGGCGACGAGAGCGTGGTCACATCGAGGCGGCAGTGAGGGACACCGTAGGGCGGGGTCCGTCGGTCCCATCCGTATCTGGATGGCGCGTTGCACCTGCATGCTTAAGTTGCACTGCAAACGGGTTGGCGGGTCCGTTGAGCCGAGCTTCCGGAGGTTGGCCCTGTTTGCTCCTCCCGGCAGCTATAGAATGCGTGCTGAAAGCGTGGCGAGGGGTCGAGTGCGGTCACATCCGGGAAGCGGTTGGCAGCGTCTCACCTCGAGCCACAGCACCTCGAGGACCTTGAAGCCGTGCGCGTTGAATAAGCCCACCAGGCTCATCCGAGAATCCAGGACAACCACGCTGCCGGATTCCGTGCCGACCCACAACAAAGGGCCTCCCGGCACAACGCAGGTCGCATTCGGTGGAAAGGCATGTTCCTTGAGCTTCTTGTCCTCAAAGAATTTAAAGCGCCTAAATGCGAAACTCATTTTTAGTGCGTGCTCCCAGCTTCGCGTCTTCAACGAGACTACGCGAAAGACAGATCAACCCTAACTGAGCGCTTTCGCTCTGTGTGGTCCATCAAAATCAATTTTATTGGTTTTGACCCGAAAGTTGAGACACAACGAGGATAAGGACTGAAATTATGCTTAGCAGTGATCACCACAAATCCCAGGCATCCAGTCGTTTGTACATCTGGAGCCCTCAAAAGACAAGGTACCGAATGCAAATCATACAATCAAAATCTATGATCCTCGCGTTAGGTTTCGTAAAGGTATTCGACTCAACTGTCCCAGCCAACGGTCAACCGACCTGAATTGCAAGGGAGAAGTGACGCACCGACTCATCCAGTACTCAAACCTGGCTCTGATCGAGACTCGCAATCGAAAGTGAACACAGGTATCCATCTAGGTTATCTATATAACTATGAAGCATGCTGAAGCCCTTTCACTCCACGGACAACGACGGCGCCCAGCACCTCCTGGGTGCCAGGTCACGCAGGCGCGCTGAACACCACGTGATGAGGTGCACTTCAGTATGCTGGGTGGCAGCGCCGCCGCGCCTACTGGTGCTGATAATGTATGACGTTTCGTCGGGCGGCATGGCAAGATGGCATGCGCATGGCACACCCGGGCGGCCCAGAGAGCTAAGCTGCTGTGTGGCCGAGTGTGCACTGCGCAGCTGCGCACCCATTTAAATCGCCCCACTCCTCCCCCACGTGCGTGATTCGCTCGTTAGCTGCGCACTGCTGCCCGCAGCCGGTTGCATCCGGCGTGCATGCGTGCTGTCAGAGGCGCCAGCAGGGTTGAGGTCATCATGCATCGGCTTCCTTTGAGCTGGCCCCCCCTGCCCTGCTGTATGTAATGTTCCGCGCCCCGGCTAGATAGGTTTCTGGTTCTGATTGAAGGTTTATTAAGGATGCTACAGCGGACCCCGCGGGGACCGCCGAGGTTGACAGCCAACGGCGACCGCCGAGGCTTCCTCACCATACACTGCCTGAACGAACTGGCGCCACCATGCATGGGCGCTCCGGACAGGCTCCACAAGTGCACCGAAACACGCCCCCGGGCTAACATTACCAGGGAACCACCCCGTTCCTGAGAACCAACCATGGCAAGGGATAAAGCCCGCTCAGGGGGAGTTAGCCACTAGGGTTGCAGTCCTCTGCTGTCTGGGTAGATAGGCTGCAGCCGTAACGAACACGCACTCTGCTGGGGTGCTCGTCGGCGGCCCCGTGCCTGCCTGCCTGCGCTTCGCTGCTTGCCCCTGCCGCCCCTGCCGCCCCTGCTTGCAGGTTGCGGTCCCGGTATTCGCGATGACCCTACAGTCCCTCTGTAGCAGCGCTGCACTAAGGCCCTGCCCTGCCTACACCCTCGATGTTGCGCCTCCGGAAATTATACCACTGCAATTACCGCCATGCATTTGTTTAACAATGATGTTGTGGGAAATGAATGGGAATAAACAACGAAATATTACCTGCCGGCCCAGCCGGGGATGCTGCGAAGCCAAGCACAGACGCTGATTGTGAAATTTGGGTCCAGACAATCTGAAGCTAACTTGTCCAAAATTTTTTTGCACAAAACAGCGTTATCTTGGGGTACGTACGGCCCGTTCAGGCCCGTGGGTTCAGCCCGTCTGCGTGATAACTTGCAGCTGGGGACGCTCTTACGAATATGGCATGCATAACCATTGACATTGATTGAATGCATTAGCAAACAGGTGTCAGCCTAATCAGACCCGCTTCAACGGATAAAAGCGGGAGCCCGTAGTATGCACGTTTCCTGCCCGTGCATTTTTGATAATCACGAAAACCTCGTACATGGCAACACCGCTTCATAGCCATTCAAGTGCGCCATACGCGCCGACGTTGTGCCAGAGTCACTTTGTCTCAGCGACGGCTTTCGGATCTTCACATGCAAGCGCCAGCAAGCGACATGATTCAACGTACAACTGCAGTCGAGTTCCGGATACCGTAAGGCGCGCTTCTGGGTCGCAACTCGGAGCCACTTTGGATCAGCCGGAAGCTGCGCACTTTACCGCTGGTGTGGACCTCGCCTCGAAGGAGTCTTCCGGTGCCTCGGAACCAGCATCTTTCATTAAGCCAGCTCCGGCCCAAGCACACGGGGTTGGCCGTGGTCTTGTCAGGGATGCGGCGGGCTGGCCGGATGGCGCCGAGCTGGACGTGATAGCACGCACCTTCAGCGACGCCGCAGCCAGCGGGCAGCTGGAACTGCTGCCATGGCTTTCGAAAAATTCCAGCTATGATGGAGCTTGCTTAGGAGACGACGTCGATGATCTCCTGCTCGTCTCCGAAACCAGCATCTACCAGCAGCAACGCAACGCGCTAGTATTAACTAAGAACAGGAACAGTAGCAGCTAGCGGCAGTAGCAGCGGCAGTACCCAGCAGCAGCGGCAACTGCTGACAGCGGCGTCGTACGTCATACGGCAGGATGACAAACATGTGCGCGCGCATTCGTTGAGTCATCGCATTCGTTGAGTCATCGCTCGCATTCGTTGCGTCATCGCTCTCATTCGTTGAGTAGTCATCGCTTCGCATCGCCGCTGTGGCGCCGTGGCAGCAGGTGGGGCGGTTAGCGAGGGCAGCGTCATGTTTGGGGCAGGGCCGCGGCGCGGGCCCGCACTCCATGCGCACACGCACATGGAGGGAAGGCGCGTCGTCGTCGTCGTCAGCAAATTGTGGCCCGATCGTTCGTACGTACGCGCGCGCAGCATGTGATATATAAGATCACGCAGCAGTTTGCAATGCACCCGCATCGGTTTTTGAGGGTTGCTGTTGCCGGTGATGTTTTTTCTGTGCGTTTTACAGTCGGGTTCGATCGTTTTACAGTCGCCCCGCGCGCCGGCAAAAAGATGTCGTATCCATCTATCTATCTATCTATTGGCAGGGTTCCTCGACTCCCCATCGGTCGTATCGCACTCACGACCAAGCGCGCGCACCATCCGCACAAGCCGTACGTACTGTGTTCGTTATCCATAGGGCCCTAACTGTCGTACCCTGACCCCCTGAGCACCGGTTGGACGACGAAATCGCGATCACGGATTCTGCTGGATCCGGATCCGGCGGGGACGGGGGGGCTGGTGACGCGGAGGAAGGAAGCACGGGCGGGGCGGGGGGCGGCCGCCTACGGTACGTAGCTAGCAGGCGCCGTGCGGAGGGCTGTAGAGGCAAAAGCCATACCCCATACCATTGATGTGATTGTGTGTGCTGGGTGGTCGTCTCAGATTGTTGACTTGCCTGCCTCATGTTTTCTGATGATTTGCGGTTTTGAGATTAAGCCTAAGGTACGTAACAAGCGAACAACGCGTGCAGCTGGGGGGGGCCTTGCCCGGCGGTGCGGTGGTCACTGCCGGTGCCACCGGTATCGCACATAATGCCCTTCTGGCGGGCGGACCTCGGGGAGCCGTACAAGTAAGACCCATGCCAGTCCGGCACTCGTGCTTGTTTCCAGCCAGAGTCCCTGTCGTACCCCCGGCTCAATCACGTGGGGCGCCCCATGCGGGGGAAGCCGAGACGTCACCAAGGTCGTGCCGTAGTCGTACAGCTCTGGGTACGGGACGTACCTCTACCTCGGCGCGCGTTGTGCTGCTGTCGAGGGCAGGCACGTATAGCCAGAGGCAGTCGTTTGCTGGTGAGAGCGAGCAAGCGAGCGTCTGGGGTGGCCCTTTGCGGCGTGGATGTGGATGTGGTGGGGGGCCGGGGTAGCTGGTGTCTCTATCTAGGGTGCGCGGACGGTTACGGGGGGAAGGGGGGCCCTCCACCGCAGCGCGCTGCGGAGAACTGTCAGGCATTTGTTCCGTTGTGGTTCCGGAGCAGCCTGAACCTCATGGTGGCCTCTCGACAGAACTGACGTCCTGAAGGTGCGGCCCCGCGCACCTTCAAACGATGGATGCACCACACTGTTATCGATATGCAGGATGCATTATGTATGATGTTACAGTTGGACCCCCCGGGTTATCAGTGACAGCCCACAGCCCCGCAGCCTCACCACACACTGAAAACACGCACGGACGGCTGGGGGGGGGGGGCATGGCTGTAAGTAAGGCCAGCCGGGCAGCAGCTTGTTGTATCGTGATTGTTGCGTGGGTGCTGAGCGGGCCAACAATGGCGGGACGGCGGGTGCTGTCGGGTTTCGGCCTCGCATCAAGTCCAGCTTGTGCGTTTACCAGGAAGCAGAAGGCAGGGGGATCGGAGGGCCTACCTGAAGAGCTCGGCACCAGCCCTTCCCCTTCCCCCACATAAGGGCCCATGCACATGTGCCATCCTCCGGGTTGCCGTCCTGGCGGCCCCATAACCTACCAATTGACCCCGCCCCACGCACGGCCTCGCGTGTGTTTATATTAGGCCATGCGTGCCCCGCCGCGCCTCGTGCCGCATGGCTGGGATGGGTGGGTGGCAGCCAGCCAGCCTGAGGCAGGGGGCCGCAGGGCGCCGCGCCCCCCTCCGAGGCGTATTCATGATATTCGCCGACTCGGCAGAAGCAGCGGTCGATGTTGGGCTGTCGCCCGCTCGAAACAGCGAGACCCGGGCAGTGGCGTGTTTGAAGGCTGCCGAGGAGTTAAGGACTTGGACTCAACTCGCAGGTACGCATCCCTGTGAGCGACAGGCAGTCGGTCCCGGGGCCCCTCATGCACGTGAAGACAGACCCGCGGGTCATTTCATTGCTCCCGCAGCAGGGCCCGTCAGCGTACAGATAGCCGTACGAAATCTACGTGCCACAGTTGTGCCAGCTGGTGATACCAAGGGTGGTGCGCCACGGACCTTCCACGGGCCTAGGGACGTCTGGTGACACTAACGGTTGTTGCCGCCGCCGTCGGCGAACAGGCGCCGAAAGCGCCGTACGGTAGCCGTACGACACCATGCCGGATGTCACCGTCGTGGAATTGCAACACTATGCGCGGGCTGCCACCGCTGTGTTGGTGTTGTTCTCTGCTGTATGATCCTCATGAATGCATGCGCCGCCTCCTCGCGAGCTAGCGGCGTCACCGCAATAATCCCGGCCACAGTGCCGGCCAATGCCAAAGTCTTATGAACCCGTAAAACCCTTTCCTCCCTTCGGTCAAAAGCGCCGAGCTCGCAACGATGACCCTCAACTAGCACACATGCCGCTTCACAGTCCGCCCCTTCTGACCAGCCAATGACAAGTCTGCAGCATCGCCAGCAAAGCAAAAGGTTCGAGCGGCGTCAAAAGAAGGACATTACGCGGGTTTTTCTGGAAGTCGAGACCACACAGTCGCGGGTCATGAGGACGTACGGTATGTACGGCGGGGATCTCAGTTAATTAACGTCAATCAGGGAACTGAAACCAATTTTTTTATTGATGCGAGAGCACCGTAACGTTCGCGCCCACCGTACGCGTCTTGATGTACGCACGTCACGTCTGCGATTAGTAAGCCATGCGTGTAATTACGGCACGGTACGGTGCTGGCTCGTGCGAGCTCGTCCCGTCCTCCATCCATAAACCAATCAAAAAACTGCTGTTACGAAACAGCGGGTTGATCGATTCGTTGGTCGGTTTGCTCGCGTGTGTGAGTCGTCTTCCCCGCCTTTGAAAAAGAAATAAAAAGCCGCCCCTCGCTGAGTCCCGTTCCACAAAAGCAGAGCGCGCGCACGCCGTTGCGCACACCCTCCTCCTCCTCCTCCTCCTCCTCCGCCTCCTCCCGCCCGCCTCCTCCCCCTCCGGCTGCGCCCCGACCGAAAACCCGCAGACCCCGCCCGCACACCACACCTCCAGTCATCGCAGCACTGCATCCCCCTATCCCGGCCAGCCCCTGAACCCCCCCTTCATGGACCTGTCCTCTCACCGCCCCCCCTCCCCCAGCAGCCCCTCTCACTCCCCCTAGTTCTGGACCATATCTCTTTTGGCTGTAACACGCAAAAACTGACCCCTTCACCCGCCGCCACACCGGCCGCAGCTGCGCGCACAGTACCCTCGGCTCCGAAACCAATCGCTCGCGCACAACCCCGCGCGCACCCCGTCGCCGCAGCTGCCCGACCCTGGCGGACTCAGATCGCCGCACTCGGAGCTGAACACCCAACACTGCTGCGCGCTGGGCCCCGCAGTAGCACTGCTGCTATTGCTGCTGCTGCTACTGCTGCTACTGCTGCTGCTGCTACTGCTGCTACTGCCGTTGCCCACGGCACTCCCGCTGTCGCCGCTGGCAATGCTGCTGGGGTTGGCGCTGCCGCTGCTGTTCCCTGTACCTGTACTGGTGGCATTGGTGTTGATGATGGAGTTTGTGGTGCTGGTGGTGCTCTTATCGGTGGTGATGGTGGTGGTGGTGCAGAACCCGCAGGTCCTTCGGCACCAGCCCGCCGCCGCCATCAGGCCGCCGGGCCCGCAGCCCCCCGCGCGTCGCACCTCCTCACAGCTCCGTGACATGCCCGCCGGCCGCACATCCTCGCACGCCCCTACTGCTGCCTCGCCACCAGCACCACCACCCCCAACACCACCGCCTGCACCACCGCCTGCATCGCCGGCAGCGCCCGTGGTGGGCTGCCCAGCAGTCGGGTCCGCGTCGGCAGCGGCGGCGAAGGAGGATGAGGAGGATGAGGGATAAGAGGCGGGACGGGCCGGGCACCTGCCGCAGGAGCTGTCGCACACGCCGCCGCTGACCGCCCAGTCCTGCCCGCAGCCCCCTAGCGCCACCACATCGCCGCAGCTTAGGCGGCCGCCCGCGGGGGGCAGGTCCGTGCAGACGTGGCAGGCGCCGGTCGGGGAGGGAGGCGACGGGGCCAGCAGGGGTGCGCCTGATGAGGGAGGTGCAGACAGCTGCGGCGGAGGCGGAAGCAGCTGGTCTCCGTCCGCCGCCGCCGCCGAGAAGTCAGCGGCGGCGGCGGCGGCGCCGCCGGCTGTCGCTTGAGGCGCGGCGCTGCCGGCCGGGTTGATGAAGCCGAACGTGGCCAGGGGCAGGCCGTAGTATGACATTGGGAAACCGACCGCCTGTCCGCCGCTGCTCGCCAGAGTGTCCCCGCCGCCGCCGCCGAGGGCGTCCTCCGCGGACGTCGACGAGGCCGCGGAGAAGGACGTGGCGCGGTCGGCGACGTCGCCTCCGGCCGCGGCTGCAGCCTGTGCCGCCGCCAGCCACGCGAAGTAGAAGCCGGGCTTGGCGGCGGAGAGGGGGGAGCCGGGAGATGCCACCGATGTGGAGTTCTCGAAGGGGTTGAAGGCGCGATCCGAGGAGGGGGTGGTGACGGCGGCCGCTGGGAGCACCTCCGGCTGCGGCTGCTGTTGCTGCTGCTCCTCATCAGCAGTAACACTAGCCGCCGTCACGGACCCGCTGCCGCTGCCGCTGCTACTGCCACTGCCACTGCTACTGCTACTGCTGTTGTCTCCGGCGCTGCCCATGGCTGGGTTCGAAGCTGAGGCGGGTTTCATGGCGGGGACGCCCCCGGGCGCCGCACCGCCGATATGGAGGAGGGCGGTGGTGACGGGCGAGGAGGACGCGTTGCCGTAGCTGGGTGCCGTACCGTGATCCTCCTGGCTCGGCCCTCCGCTGGCGGTTCCGGTTCCGGAGCCGGCGGCCACTCGGGCGGTATCCACCACGAACGCCGACGTGGACAGGCTAGCCGCGCTGGCCACCAGGTGCGCGGTCTGGTACGGCCCGTACGACGCGTTCGCGCCGTACGGCATTGTGACCGCCGCCGATGCGTCTCGTGTCGAAGTCGGGTTGACGAAGGGGGAGCGTTCCCCTAGCGGGTTGATTAGAAAGGCGGTGCCACCGCCATCACCACTACTGCTGTTGTTGCTGCTACTGCTGTTGTTGCTGCTACTGCTGTTGTTGCTGCTACTGCCCCCCTGCGTGCCACCTGCACCATCCGACGGGGCTTGTGCCGGCGGCGCCTTTGTGGCGCTGACGCCGCCGAAGCTCCCGGCCGCGGCTGGCGCCCCATTGCTCGTTACAACACTCCCTGTGCTACTGCCGCCGCTTCTGCGATCGCTCACAGCACCTCCGGCCTCATCGCCCAGCACTACATCGGGGGGCGGCGGTGACGGCGCTACAGCCGAGCCATTGCTCTGAGGCTCGATCGCACCCCCGATTGCCCCGCCTGCCGCGTCCACAGCAGTAGCCACAGCGGCGTCGGGACTGTCGGGACTGTCGCTGAAAGTGGTGATTGTGGGGCCGCCGCCGCTGCTGCTGCCGCCGCCGCCGCCGCCGACACCTGCTTCCCCTCCCTCCGAGTCGGTCGAGTCGGAGGCGGCGCCGAAGCCGCCGAACAGCGAGGAGAGAGGGCCCAAGCTGATTCCTCCCAGACTGATGGGACTCAGGGCAGTGGTGGTGGGGTTGAGAGGCGCGGCGGTTGCGGTGGTGGTGGTGGTGATGTTCGGGGTAGGAGTCGTGGTGGTGGGGCTAGGAGGCGTGGTGGTGGGGCTGAGAGCAGCACCCCCGGCGTTGGTGTCGCCGCCGGTGCCGCTGCCCGCGGTGACCGCCGCCGGGGGGCTGGGGGCAGCAGCACTAGATGCCGAGGCAGGTACGGCGGATGCCGCGGTCCCGCTACTGCCGCTGTTGGTGCTACTGCTGCTACAGCGGTTGCACGTCGTTGCGCAGTAGCCGTACGGCATCATGACGGACGCGGACGAGCACTGACCCCCCGCCGCCGCCGCGTACTGCGCGCAGCTGGTGCTACTGCCGACGGGCTGTACGTCATAGCAGTTGCTGCTACTGCCGGCCTTGCAACGGCCGCACGTGACGGCGCAGTAGCCGTACGGCAGCATGAACCCGTCGTTGCACCTGCCCCAGGATGCCTGCTGCGCGCAAGTGTAACCGCCCGGCGGCGCCACGTCACCGCAACCGCCGCCGCCACCGCCACCGCCGGGGCTGCTGCCTCCGCCGCCGGTGCTGCCGCCGCCGCCGGTACCGCTGCTACTGCCGCTGCCGCTGCTGCTACTGCCGGTGCAGCTGTTGCAAGTGGCCGCGCAGTAGTTGTTGGTTCGGATGAAGTCGGCGGAGCACTTGCCCCAGGAGGCCTGCTGGGCGCAGGTGTAGATACTGCCTACATACGAGGAGGGATGAGGGAGGTTGCGGAAGGATGGGGATGAGGAAGATTGAGGAGGGAGCGCCTTGCGGGGCGACGCCCGTACCTGTCGCCGCAATCCAGCTGACGCCGCAATCCAGCTGACGCCGCAATCCAGCTGTCGGCGCAATCCAGCTGATGCCGCGACCCAGCGGCTTGCAGTCAGGCAAATATCCAAGAGGCCATTTACGGCACCGCAAGCCCCCGACGGATGGGCCCCAGGGGCCCAGGCCCCCTCCCTCACCTCCCTCCCATGTTCCATTCCCTGTCCTTCCATTTCCTTCCCCTCCCTCTCTCCTCCTCTTCTCCTCCCCTGTCCCCTTCCCATGCCCCCCTCCCCTCCCCTCCCCTCCACCCACCCGGGACAGGCACGTCGACGCATCCCGGCGGCGTCGCCGTCGATGTCTGTTGAACGGGGCTGCTACTGCCGCCGCTGCTACTGCTACTACCGCCGCTGCTACTGCTACTACCGCCGCTGCTACTGCTACTACCGCCGCTGCTACTGCTACTACCGCCGCTGCTAGTGCTACTGCCGCCGCTGCTAGTGCTACTGCTCCCGCTGCACAGCCCGCAGGAGGCCAGGCACCAGCCGTTGAGCTTCATCCAGGGCTGCACACACTGGCCCCACACAAGCTGCTGCGCGCACGTGTATGTGCCTAGTCAGGGTGCCGTACAGGGCGGTGGGGCAGGGAAAAACGTGTACGGCATTAGTCAACGATCCGCTGAGCACGACAGGCGCACGACTCGCCATCCATCGATGTCCTGACACCCCAATCTCCCCGTACGGTACACTCACCCGGCGGTACGGGCACGTCCGTACATACGGGAGCTGGGGGCAGCGCCGGCAGCGGCTCGACGGGGGTGCAGACGCCGCAGGTGGCGGCGCACCAGGAACCGCTCCGGAACCAGTCGGAGGCGCAGTTGCCCACCGCCCGCCGCTGGGCGCATGTAAGACCTCCTTGGGGGGGCGAGGAGGGGGGGCGAGGAGGGGGGGTTGGGTGGAGGTTGGGTGGAGGTTGGGTGGAGGTTGATTGGAGGTTGGGTGGAGGTTGGGTTCGTCAGCGGGTGGAGGGAGGCCGCTTTAGGTTCGGAGGGCTGGTTGTTACCGGTGGGGGGCCGAGTGGTCGGAGATACAGGTTGGGGGTGGAGGGGCGGGTTTCGGAGTACGGGGTTAACACGCCCCGTCGGGACTGAAAGTCGTTCTCTTTCACGATTACATGATAGGGGAATGAGAGAGGTGCGCCGGTCAGCAGGGCTCGTAGGGGCCTTTCATGTCATCCTCCCGTTCACAACCATCGCATCATTCACGCCAGTCAAGAGGTCATACCGTAACCATCTCCCGACCCGCGTTCCGCTCTGCCCCTCAACTCTCTCTCGCCCACCTCTCATCAGGCGGCAGATCGCCGGCGCACCCTCTCCAGCCCCCCACAGTCCCACCATCACCCGCAAGCCCCAAGGGTCCACCTTGCGATGGCTGCAAGCAATGCCGCAACCCGCCCCGGTCTTCCCCCCTCCGTGTGTGTGTGTGTGTGTGTGTGTGTGTGTGTGTGTGTGTGTGTGTGTGTGTGTGTGTGTGTGTGTGTGTGTGTGTGTGTGTGTGTGTGTGTGTGTGTGTGTGTTTAGAAATGCAACCCACACACGCACACGCCCGGTCTCACCCGGCGGTACCTTGTCCACACACGCCTTGGCCCCCTGGTGGCACACCCCGCAGCTGACGGCGCAGTAGCCGCCCAGTAGCCGTACGTGCGGGTCGGTGGGTCGGCGGATGCCGTCCGTACTGCACAGCCCCTGGGCCGACACCTGCGCACACGTCAGCAAGCTGTTGCCGCCGCCACCTGCAATCAGGGCGAGGAATGATTGGAAGGAAGGTGAAAAGAAGGTTGGGGTTTCGACCACAAAATTGTATCCCGGCGACTCCGTACGCCATCACAACCTTGCCGTACGACGCAAGGCCCGGACTGTGTCGTCGTACCTACACATACCTGGCGGGGCGATGTCCGTACAGAAGGGCTCTGCCCAGCTGTTGTACGACGACGGCAGCGCGTCGGGTATGTCGGTTGCGGGGTCGGCGGCCATGGCACAGAAGTGCGCTCCAGGGGCGGCGGCGGTGTAGCTCCCGCCCCACACCCAGGGGCACGACCAGGGGTCCTTTGCGGGGGGCGGATGTGGGGGTGTGTGGGGGTTAGCGTGTGGGTATGAGGCGGGGAAGGGGGAGATGCAGAAAGAGTGGTGGACGTGTTGTCATCAAGGAGGAGGTGTAAGGGAAGGCGCAGCTTAGCTCGATGGGTTTAGGGTGGCTTCAGGCGGACGGCGCGGGGACAACGGGAGTTTGAACCACCGTGTCATTATCGAAGCAACGTCCCATCTCTACACTGCCCGTACTTTCATCATCGCCGGGCCGGTGGTGGAGCCGCCCGCCATCGGGTGCCCAAACCTAACCCCCACTCCCACCCCACCCCAACCCCAAAGCGACACCGAAACCCGCAGCTCCAGCCCCCACGCAGCCTGTCCGTTTCCCCCGCGCGGCGCGGTTGCCCCTCCCCCTCCACCCACCTAACCACTCGCCTAACCATCCACCTAACCACCCACCTAACCACCCAGCTAACCGCCAACCCACCCAGCCACCCACCTGCCCCCCGATGCGCGTGGCGTTGATCCAGTACCAGGCGTTGAAGTAGCGGGTGCCCCAGATGGTCACACCGTCGGAGGAGAAGGGAGGGTCCGCGGAGGCGTCGCCTGAAGGGGGAGGCGGGGTATAGGAAATTGGTAGACATGTTTACATTGCGCTGATGCCAGCGCGAACATCCGATAGAGATTCGATTCGGGGGCGGCGGTGGGCCGACAGCGGTACCGGAGTAGCGGACAGGTTCGGGCTGGCGGGCGGGCAGGCGGGCAGGCGGGGGGCGGGCGGGTGGGTGGGTGGGAGGGCCGCCTCGTCGGCAGCGAGTCCGTTAGCGCGGTTAGCCCAGCAATTGCTCGGCCGCGGGGCCTTTGCAAGCACAGGGACAGGAAGACAGAGAGAAGACGCAGACAGGGCCCGCGCTCGCTCATTCTAAGTGCCAGAGGAGGCTCCAGGGTGGGATCTGAAGGTGCCGGAAAGCTATGAGAGCGAGGGACGCCGCCCCTATCGTGAGAAGTGACCCATGGGTCGCAAGGGGGCCGATATGGGTCAGTGGCAGACTCGCGGGCCAGTGGCAGACTCGCGGGCCAGTGGCAGACCCGCGGGTCAGTGGCAGACCCGTGGGTCAGGGCTCAGGGGCAGACCCGTGGGTCAGGGCTCAGGGGCAGACCCGCGGGCCAGTGGCAGACGTCTGTATACGCCGAACCCACACGCCACAGAACCCGATGCACCCTTCCCGCTCCCCGGCGCCAGCAAACCTCCCCCGCCCCCCCCCCCCTCCGCCATGCCCCGCGCCCCCGCCCCCCCCCCCCGCCATGCCCGCGCCCTCCCCTCCCTCTCACCCGGGTCCACGATCTTGACATAAAGGTGCTTGCCGCTGAACCAGTACAGGTCGCCACCTCCCTGGAGCACCTCCTGCAGGCTAGCGGCCTGCCGTACAGGGGAGCTGAGGGCGGGGTACCATTTGAATTCCCGGGACACGGAGAAGGTGGTGCCTGGGGGCGGGGGCGGGGGCGTGGGCGGGGGAAAGGGGGCAGGGGCAAGGGGCGGGGCGGGGGAAAGGGGGCAGGGGCAAGGGGCGGGGCGGGGGAAAGGGGGCAGGGGCAAGGGGCGGGGCGGGGGAAAAGGGGGCAGGGGCAAGGGGCGGGGCGGGGGGAAAGGGGGCAGGGGGCAAAGGGAAAGATGACGTGGAAATGAGGAAGGGGGCTGAGGGAAAGGCGTGGGGAG
This sequence comes from Eudorina sp. 2006-703-Eu-15, assembly GCA_003117195.1. Classification (NCBI taxonomy): domain Eukaryota; kingdom Viridiplantae; phylum Chlorophyta; class Chlorophyceae; order Chlamydomonadales; family Volvocaceae; genus Eudorina; species Eudorina sp. 2006-703-Eu-15. The sequence continues at coordinate 82,239 of BDSI01000068.1, read as the reverse complement.
GACGACCGGCCAGGCCAATGGGAGTGGGAGCGGGCGGGAGAGAGGGGGTTGAGGAGGCGCGGGGGTAGGAACTAGGAAGAGGGGAGGGCTGAGGAAACAACCCCAAAGGACCGCAAACGCAGTTCGTGAGTTCCGGCCGAACCGGGCACCGACTCCCTGCCTGTCTCTGCCCGTTCTCTTCTTCATCCCACCTTCGCGTTTCCCCCACACACACCCCACATACCCCAACCCACAACCCCACATAAACACACCCGGCGGGTATCGTGTGGCGAACACCAGGCTGGCTCCCGGGGGGATCTGCGTCATGAACACCTGCGAACACCGGCGAACAAGCGGGGTGTACGGCGCCGTACAACTTGGGCCGTCAGGTTCCGTACAGGGACGAATATATCAGGGCTCAAGCTTTGATACGGGGAAGAACCCGAGGGGGGGGGCAGCTGTCGTCCCGGCCACGTGCGGGCCACCCCCTCCCCGCCCCCCAACCCCTCGAATAGAGCGGACAGGGTTGGTGACCTGATGCAGTAATCCCCCCGGCCCCCCTCCCCCCCCATCCCAACGCCCGCCTGGCCCCCCTGTACCCCAGCCCCCCCCCCCTGTACCCCAGCCCCCCCTGTACCCCAGCCCCCCCCCTGTACCCCCCCCCCTGTACCCAGCCCCCCCCTGTACCCCAGCCCCCCCCCTGTACCCCCCTCACCTGCAGCACCGGGGTGACCCCTGGGTCCAGGTGCAGGTACCAGCCGGTGGTGCCGCTGACCCCCGTGATACCCTGTGTGGGGGGGGGAGAGGGGGAGGGGGAGGGGGGTGCAGGAAATTGGTAGACATTTTCGAACTGCGCTGCTGCCAAAACGAACATCCGATAGAGAATCGACTGTACTGTAGGACATTGGTAGACATATGGGGAGGAGGAGGAGGGGGGGCGGCGATAGGAAGGGGGCCGGACGTGGGGAGAGGAAGGGCGGCTCACGCTTCGGGCTTCGCCCAACAGGATTACCCCCCAGCTAAACACACATCGTACAGTCTGGACCCACATCGTACAGACTGCACCCACATCGTACAGTCTGGTCCCACATCGTACAGTCTGGACCCACATCGTACAGTCTGGACCCACATCGTACAGTCTGGATCCCCTCCCCCGTCCCCCCTCCCCTTCCCCTCCCCCACCTCGTTTCGGGTGACGGTCATGTTCCGGGTGTCCGCCCCGCGGCTCCCGAACTGCGCCACGTAGCCCAAGCCGTAGGCGGGGTCGGGCGGGAAGGCGTTGCCCGTGTCTACCTGGGGCCGTAGGGGGGAGGGGGACGGGGGAGGGGGGAGGGGGGAACGAGGCGCGAGGGGGCGGGAGGGAGGGAGGGAAGAAGGGGAAGAGGGTGGGACCGGTCCGGGTCAGAGACTCTGCGCCCAGGTGTATAGGCGGGAGAGACAGGTATTCTGGGGGATGTCTGCGGCGGCGGGTGGGAGCGGGGTTTAGGACATTGGTAGACGGGGGAGTGGGGAGTGGGGGGTGGAGGTGAGGGATGGACGACGCCAGGGAGGGGACTCGTCCGCACTCCGCAGCCACGGAAACATCGGAAAGTACTTAGATAGATAGACACGGCAACACACAAGGCGAGCGCCAACCTTCAGGCCTTCAGCCTCCCAGCTCACACTCCCCTCCCCTCCCGCCCCTCCCTCCCAGGTCCCAGCCGTCCCTCGCCCCCCCTCCCCCCTCCCCACCCAACCCCTCCACTCACCGGCACCGTGTAGCCGGGCACCCGCACCTCCAGCCGCGCCACCGCCCGCCAGGGCAGGTAGTCGCACCAGTGCACGTGTCCCAGCGGCTGCAGCGCACAGTCGGGCCCTACGTCCCACCAGCGGGGCCAGCTGCCCACCAGCGTGGGGCGACCGCGGAGGGTGGCGGAGCCGTCCGTGTCTGGGGGCCGGGGGCCGGGGGCCGGGGGCCGGGGGCAGGAGGGGTGGGGCGCGGGTGTGTAGAAAATGGGTCGGCGGCGGGTGGAGAGGTGGTTGGGGGGGTATAGGAAACTGGTCGACATTTCAGCGCTGCTGCCAGAGCGACGAGCGAGGTGGGTGGGGGGGAGAAGGTGAAGGAGGCCGAGGGCCGGGGGCCGGCGGGGGAGGCGCCCCCAACCTGGAAACGTACTTTGGATTCTGCAGGTAAAAAGGCGACGCTGAAGGAAGCCGCAGGAGCAAGAGGCGAAGGCCCCCTCCCAACGCCCATAAGGGACTTCTCCCACCTCTAAAAGCCTTCCACCTCTTCCCCTTCCCTCTGCACCCGCTAACTGCCCCTCTTCCTCCTCCTCCCCCCCCTTCCCCTACCCTCTTCCCCCTCTCCTCTCCTCCCCTCCCCCTCCTCCCCCTCCTCCCCCCCTCCTCCCCTCCTCCCCTCCTCCCCTCCTCCCCCTCCTCCTCCCCTCCTCCCCCTCCTCCCCCTCCTCCCCCTCCTCCTCTCCCCCCTCCCCCTCCTCCCCCTCCTCCCCCTCCTCCCTCCTCCTCCCCCTCCTCCCCCCTCCCCTCCTCCTCCTCCCCTCCTCCCCCTCCTCCCCCTCCTCCCCCTCTCCCCTCCTCCCCCTCCTCCCCTCCTCCCCCTCCTCCCCCTCCTCCCCCCCTCCCCCCCCCCCCCCCCCCTCCCCCCCTCCCCCCCTCCCCCCCTCCCCCTCCTCCCCCTCCCCCCCTCGCCTCCCCCCTCACCTATCCAGTTGAAGTACCTGCCCGCCCCGGAGTCCACCGGCGGGTTGTTGACCAGCGCCCGACTGTCCACATTGCGGTAGGTGATGGCGCGGCTGGCGGAGATGAACGCGGGCTTGAACTCGTCGCTGAGCGGGGCGGGAGGTCCGGGGCGGGAGGTCCGGGGCGGGAGGTCAAGAGGCCGGGGGCCCAGACGGGGCAGCTGGGGCTCGGTGTTGCGGGGTTTGAGTTCGCCCGTCTCTCGGGCTGAAAGCTTGTCGAAGGAACGAGCCTGGCGTCTCTCTCTCTCTCTCTTCCTCTCCTCCTCCCTTCCTCTCTCGCTCCTCCCCGGCTTCATTGTTTTGACCACCCCCTACCTCCGCCCCCTTCCACGCCCCACCTCTGCACCATGGTGAACCACACGCTCTGTCGCCCGTCCCCCAGCTCCGGCTGGTACACGAAGTTCTGGAAGGTGACGTTGGACAGGATCGTCATGACGCGGGTGTCGTACCAACGGAATCCGGAGATCACGTCGTGCTCGCCGGCGGGGTACCTGCGGCCGCGGGATTGTACGGTTGGGGGTTTGGGGGGTTGGGGGGTTGGGGGGTGGGATCTGGGAGGGTGTAGCGAGGCACGGGGAGGCCATGGTGGTGGGAGGGCCACGGGCGGGTGATTTTATTTTAATAATCCCCAAGGTCCCCTCCCTGGTGTTCCTCTGTACCCGTGTGGGGGTTCTTCCCCACGTACGTCGGACGGTCCGTTCCGACCCATGGGTCTCTTACATGCCCCGTTCCGACCCATGGGTCTCTTACATGCCCCGTCCCAGTCTTACACCGCCGGCATTCCCCGCAGCGGCGGCCACTTCCACATCACCAACAAAATGTTCCGCGCGACTGTTGTTGTGGATATCGTTGTTGTGTTGTCGTTTCATAAAAATTTATTTATTTAATTATTTTATATTAACATTTAAAATTATTTTTACATTTTTTAAAATTCAAAAAATTACATTTATTTCCCGCGCCGTCACTCACTGCGCGTCGGCGTTCCCCGAGCGGCCGTTGACGACCGCGTCCGCCAGCTCCGCCAGTCCGAAGATGTTGGCGCCGCGCACGCAGTCGGTGGCGACCCAGTCGCGCACCCGCACCCGGGCCCCCCAGTGGCTGATGCCCCACTGCCCCAGCCACACGCGGCAGCGGCTGAAGGACTGGAAGGCCAGGGAGGTGCCCGTGTCGTCGCTTTTATGGGGCGAGGAGGGGGGGAGGGACGGGGGCGCGGGAGGGGGAGGGGGGACGGAGGAGGCGGCAGCGTGGAGGGGGGGGGGCAGCAGGAGTGTACGCGGTGTGAATCCAACTGTACGGACAACAATCGTCTCGATCCGGGCCGGATCCCAGAGCAGCCTCTCGCCTTCCCGACCTTACCCCCCCTTCCTCCATTTCCATTCCCCCGTGTTATGCCCCCCCACGCTGCCTTCCCGCCCTTCCCGACCCCATTCCCCCCCCCCCGTCCGACCCAACCCCAGCGCCCCCCCCCGAACGCGCCACCGGCCTACCGGGTGTCCATCTCGTACCGTCCGCTGCTGTAGTACAGCTTGCCGCCGTCGTAGTCGTTTACCCACAGCTTGCCCCCCACGTAGATGGAGCCTGCCATGGCCCTGAAGGGGGGGGGAGGAGGGTGAGGGGGGCGTGAGGGGCCGGTGTGGAGTCTGGACACGAGCCCTGGGAGGACGGAGAGGGGGGCAACAAAGCGTAGAGCAACATATATATATATATACATAATTTATTGCTCACTCCTGCCGTGATGCGTTACAGAAGAACAATCCAGGCGAGGCAATGGCCGGCACTCCGATCCCGGCCATCCACAGCTCCAAGCCGGCACTCTGATCCCGGCGACCCCGCCAAAAAACTCCGAAGCGATCCAAATCCCAGCCCCAAGCGTATTGGTCCCCAACACCAGCCCGTTGTAAGTGTGCACTAGTGGCCGATAGAGATGACAGTACCCGTGTTGCACCGAACACCCGGGGCTCCGCCCCGGTTACTCCCACCGGAAACCCTGCACCCGGGGTGAAGAACGAAAAATCCCGGGCACCAGGGCACCGCGAATGCCTCGACCGGCCCGCGCAGGGTGGGTGGGTCGGGGACTAGAGGCCACTGTCCCGGCAGAGGGACAAGCCTCGTGGTAAGTCAGAACTACGGCAGTTAACAGGACGGTGCGCAAGCGCGCCGCAATAGCCAGACCTCCCGACGGTGCCGTACCCCGCCGTACGCAGGCGCCTCATGCGCCCTGCTTCCACGCACCACGGCAGTTCGTTCGCAATAAATCTCCTATCTGTACGCTTCGCTACATAATATATATATGTGCATAGAGAGCCTCGCAGTAGAATGATGCATGGCTTGCTGGGCGGGAAGCGGGCGGAGGCATCTGGCCGACGGTCCGAGGGTCCACGCAGACAATCAGTGACGAGGCCGACTGCTGTTGACAGTTGAGGTTTCGGAGGGGCGGGGTTGCTCCAGGGACGGAGCAGCAGGCCCCCTCAATGCCACCAACCTCACCTCTCAGACTGGAGGCCGGCCTCCCTGACCGACCCACCGACCCACCGACCCACCAGAAGTAACCGGACGAGTGGGCGGTGTTGCCGTCAAACAGCTTCAGGGGGCGCTGGCTGGGGTTGAGGGTGGTGCGCATCCACCGGTGGTCCTGTGGGGAGGGGTGTGTGTGTGGGTGTGTGTTGCGCATATTCGAATGGGATTATCAGCTCAGCAACCGCCCCAGGACGCACAGCCGCAGAGGCACCCACCCACCCACCCCGATGGGCTCCGGTAGCACGGGGAAGTTGAAGCCCGCGAAGCCGCCACTGGCCGCGTTGTCCTGTGTGTACGGAAAACATCAATCGTACGGCAAACTCGCTCAGCGCTGCTGCACAAGGCCGAGGGATCCACGTGCGGCGCAATGTAACGTAGGTACTGCCTTTTGAGGACGGCGGTACGGCGGCGGGGAGGCCCGTGGGACGTGTCCGTGGCGCACGGGTCGCACTGACCCATGGGTCGTACCTCGTATGGGTCGCACTGACCCATGGGTCGTACCTCGTATGGGTCGCACTGACCCATGGGTCGTACCTCGTATGGGTCTGGGTGCCAACATTAGTGACCCCTGTGGGTCGCAATCACACCCACCTTGAAGGCGTTGTTGGGGTTGGCGGCGTAGAAGACGCCGGCGGCTGCATCTGCGGGATGGGCCAGGTCCGGGCCCTGGACTCGTGTGTATGTGTGTAGTGGTGGGGGGGGGGGGGGAAGGGGTCGGGCCACGTCCCGTGGGGCGCGGGGGCGGTCGGGGTGGGTGGTCAGCCAGGGGGAAATAGATAGCCAGAGACTGTAAACAACCCTACCTTGTTACCTTGCATTATCTCGCTTTCCATCGGAGTCCATATCCCATTACCCATACCGTCTCGCTCCTTGCCACCTTGCTTACGTTTTGCATGCTTTGCATGCTCCTCCGCAAAACAACCGCCACCGACCGCCTTCGTCCGCCACATGCCTTATCCCCCCCGCCTCCCCCCCCCACACACACACACCTGTACGGGCGGGTTTTTCATTAAACACACCTGCACGAACGTCTCCCCGCTCTGGGTGACGCCCCCCGCCGGCTTGCCGATCACGTGCACGAAGGCCCCGAGGTTGTGCTGCAGCCAGTTGCCCTCCTCCACACCGTCCTGGGGGAGGCGGCATGTGCAGGCATGCCCGGGGTTACGAGACCCCCGGTGGTGGAGGGGGGCATGGGAAATTGGCAGATATTTTTAACTGCGCTACTGCCAGAGCGATGGGAGGGGGGCGGCGGCATGCGCGGGCATGCGCGGGCGGACGGGCGGGCGGGCGGGCGGGCGGGCGGGGTCACGATGCTCCTGGTGGGGGAATGGGGGGAGGGGGTAAAATAGGAAATTCCCCGCTGCGCTGCTGCTGGAGGTGGAGGGGGGGGGGGGTCGGGCGGGTACCACCGTTAGATGGGTATACACACACACGCACGGCTCCCCTCCCTCCCCTCCCTGCCCTCCTGGCGTCCCCACCCCACCCCGCCACACCTCTAGGTAGAAGCAGCTGCCGGTGGCGTGGAAGGCCACGTTGTCCGACAGCACCATGTTGTTGGTGCCGTGGATGACGAAGCCTGTCCGGCAGGTAGGCAGGGAGGGCGGACGAAGAGGAGTGTACGGAAGGCGTACACCAAGACGTGTGTGGGTGTGGGTGTGTGGATGTGGGTGTGTGCGGATGTGTGCTTGGGAGTGTATGTGCATGGGGGGGACTGAAGCCCGGGGCTGAAGGTTTTAGGGTGTGGGGTGTGGGGTTAAAACCGGTAGCCGGCAGCACCCGAACACCAACACGACCCTGCCGCCCGACTATGGCAGTGTACGACACGGAACGGCATTGTCGTTGTGTACGGGCAACACTCACAACGGTAGTACGACGCATATACCGCGCAGTCCTTGGCGTACGACAGGTTGCCCTGCATGTCGCCACCGTTGTGCCTGGGGGGTTGGGTGAGTGGGTGGACAACACGGCGGCCGCGGCCGGGGGGGTGGGGGTGATAGCAGCCGGACGAGGCCTCCGAAAAAGGAGAAATTGAACAGTGAAAAGCGGGGAAGTGCAACGCCACAGACAGCAGCAGTGGTAATAGCAGCTAGCAGGGCCCGTAGCAGGCCCCGTAGCAGGGCCTGTAGCAAGGCCCGTAGCAGGCCCCGTAGCAGGGCCCGTAGCGGGACCTGTAGCCCATGGCAGTGTTAGCGGCACCCACCCACACACATACACCCCAACCCGCTCACCAGTGGAACGGGTAGGCACCTAGTACATTTTTCTGCCCCATGCGGTACGACAGAACGCCCTCCAGCCGTCCCTGTGGTGCCGTACGGCCGATAAGATGAGGGCCTTCAAGTGTTGTAGTTGTGGTGTCAGTGTAGAGCCAAACTAACACCTATGGAGATATACAGCTGCTGTGAGCGACACCGTACATCGTCGTACACGTCATGTGACACGTACGACATGCCGGTGAGAGTACGACACATCGATCTGGATGCATCCATCATGCTGCGGTGGACCCGACCCGGGGCACGTTTACAACGTAATATAAATCAAACCTCGCAAGGTTTTAGGGAGAGTCCGGGACGTAAACATGTCAGGAGGATCGGCCCGTGAACCTTTCGCGGCGGGGCAGCCACCGGCGGGGGGCCCCACTTGCGGGCAAGCAAAGAGCCGCCGGCCCCCGCCCCCCAGCCCCGGGCCCCTCCCCCCGCAACCCCTTAGGTTCAGCGTTCAGGGCACTGGCCTGTCCCGCACTAATCGGTAAGAATCTGCTGGCCCCACCGGAATCACATCACATCAGGGACATGTTATGTTGGTGCCCCACCGGCCTGGCACTTCCGTCTCTGGGATGACGATGGCAAGTACGACCACTCGAGGACTCGTACTCTGCCGTACACATATGTCAGTGGTATATATAGCCGGGCCCACCGTACCCCGCTCCGGCCCCCCCACTTCCCCGGGCACGCCGGCGCATATCCGTACACACACACACACACACACGCTCACCTGCCCCATGATCCTCACGTGCGCCCCCCGAGAAGTGGTTCCGGAGCCAGCCCAGCTCTGCAGCAGCACCGAGCGGCTGAGCAGCCCCACCTCCGACTGGTACTCGGGGCCGCTGCGGGTGCGGGTGTGGGTGCGGGTGTGGGTGTGAGGGTAGGGGGTGGGGGTAGGGGGTGGAGGTAGGGGGTGAGGGTAGGGGTTGGGGGAAGGCGGCGGTTGGGTGATGTCAGCAAGGGTTGCGGGACGAAGGTCCAAGCCAACGAGGGATGCCCCGGTGGCAGGGGGACACGTAAACCAATCCAGAGCTCAACGCCCTACGCAACAGCACGTGCGGAGGATACTGCGGCTGTCGGGCCGGGCCCTCCTCACCTTTTGAATCGTACGGCATGTGAACTTGTGAAGCATCACAGAAGTACATGGGTAGCAAAACGATACAGTGATAGCCCTACCTAGCCTCCTTCCCGCCTCCACCCCCCCCCCAGATCGCCACACGCATTCAGGTCCGCAATGCTACAGCTACAGCTACTGTTACCGCTACTCCGTACGAGTACGGCAACAGCGACCTCTATGGTTGCAGCATCCTCCTCTTACCCGTAGTGCGAGTACTGGAAGGGGCCGGTCACTGTGACTGTACGGCCATCGGCGCTGACTGACTGTACGGCAGCCACCTCGTTCTGGTTCTCGTACTCGTCCCGGTAGATGCTGGTGGCTACAAACAGGAGCTGGCCGGGGCGCCAGGAGGGGACGGGGTCCTGCGCCGGGGTTGGGAGTTGGGGGTTGGGAGTTGGGGGGTTGGGGGGTAGGAGGGGCAGAGGTACTACCAGGCAAGCAATCGAGGGGCAGGGATGGGTAGGAGGTCGGGGCCGTGGGTGGTATAGCGAATAGGACGACACGTTCAAACTGCGCTGCTGCCAGAGGTCCGGTGAAGGACCAGCTGTACCAGGATCAGGGGCCGTGGGTGGGTGCAGGAGGCGGAGCTGCCCACGTTGGGGCTCGTCACTCCCACCATTACCGACTCTTTATCGGCTCTACAACACCAACACCAACACCACGTGCAACAACCAACACCCAGATCCGCAACCCTCACCCTCCTCGGTCCCCCCCCCCGCACCCCACCCCGCCCCACCTGCAGCGACAGCCAGTTGTCCCCTTGCCGTACAGTGGCCGCCACCCGGGTCCACGTGGGCAGGTAGCTGGTGCCGTGCAGGTCCAGCTGCCCCCCCTGGAGCACCTGGATGCCCAGGTCACTCTCGGGCACACCTGCGGAGATCGAAATCGGTACGACAAGTCGGCCGTTGTGCAGTCGGGACATGCAGCCGGATCGTACGGCATGTGCGCCATGTGTACGACGGCGCGTTTGCGATTCATGGCATCACAAACGCGTTCACGCTTATACGGCGAATCAGCTTGCGGCCGATTCGAATGTGGAAGTACACGAGGAGCTCTCCCTCCTGATGTGCACAAGACGGTCTCTGTGGGTGTTGTACACCAAACCGGCACCACCATACCCCCCCCCCGACAGCTCTCCCTGGAGGCAAGTCAGGCCCCACCAGGGTGGCTATCTTAAGATATAAATATATATTCGGTCGAAAACCTTGCGTTTTGATAGATACTTTCCCTCGGTGGTAAAATGGGGTTTTAGATACTCATGGCCTCTCGCACGGGGAAAAGCCCCCTTTGAGTAGATAAAATGCCGGCAAAAGCTTCCTCCGACAGATACTTTCAGCACGATTGGGCAAGGAGTATCTCCGGCCGTAGATACTCTGCAAAATAAGATAGCCACCCTGGGCCCCACGCCCCTGTGAGTCCCCGCCCGCCCGCCGGCCTTACCCGCGGACGGCTGGAAGGTGATGGAGAGCGGCCCGCCCACCCGACACCCCTCGCCGCCCGCCCGTAGCCTGCCGTACACGTAGATGGCGCCCACCACCAGGTTGATCGCCGCGTCGTCGAAGATCAGCTGTCGAAGGTGTTTCGGAAGGTTGGGAGAGTCGGGGGCAGCGGGAGGGCGGGGTTGAACGTGTACGGCACCGCGGGGGTGAGGCAGAACGACACAAAAACATGATTTGCTGCAATTCGGAGCCCAACCCAGTCGTTCTGGCGGGCCGCCTGGCCCCATCGTCGCCTGCCTCCATCGCCCACCGCTCAGCTCCCCTCCTCAGACCTCCTTAGTCCTCAGCTCCTCACCCAACGTCATCACCCCCTGGATGATGGATCCCGATGTCTCCCGACTGTCTCATATCGCCCAGACCTCCCTCGCAACGTGCCGGCGTCGAGCCCCGCCCCCTCCCGCGGCGTCGAGCCCCGCCCCCTCCCGCGGCGCCACCCCAACCCCTCCCGCTCCTCCCGACCCGTGCTCCTCCACCCCTGCCTTCCCGCGCCAGCAACCCCCCTCTCCCTCCTCCCTCCTCCCCCCCATGCAACCCCCGGCACCTCGGAGCTGGCCGGTATGCGGATGGACGTGAAGACGTTGCTGTTGGCCGTTGATGACGAGAAGGAGCAGGCCGTGATCATGACGCGGCTGTTGGCGGGCAGCACCACCCCCGACCCGCGGGTCGGTGGCGCACCCCCGAAACCCGAGGCCACCGGCCACGTGGACGCCCACTCCCACAGCACCACATCAGGCAGCAGATGTGGACAAGAGGTGTACGGCAACCTGTACGGCAGCCGCGCGCGCGCGCGCGTAAAAATCAAATTGCATGCGTGTGTGAATGTGGTGGTGCATGGGAACCGGGGACTGGGGATGAGTCGCCGGAGCGGTGCAGGGCGGGGTAGGGTACAGGAAATTGGGGGTCAGGGGGTAGGATGAGGTCGCACTGTTGGGAGCGGCTTCGTTGGGAGGTGCGTGCATGGGCAGCTGCTCGGCAGGTGGCCGTTACGCAAACCACTAGCTAATGGCGGCCCCCGCCCGCGCTGTCCCCGCCCCGCCCGGATCCGCCCCGCCCCTCCCCGCCCGGACCAGCACCCACCGTGTCCGGCTGCTTGGGTCGTAGTTGCAGTTGGAGGGAGGTGCTGCGGGCGCCGGGTAGGTGGTGGGGTCGATGCCGGCGGCCGAGGGGGAGAAGCCGCCGGCGGCCAGGCACTCCTCCTGGCTGTCGTACGTGCCCCAACCTGGCGGATTACCCCAGGGGGGAGGGAGGGGGCAGGTAGGGGGCACGAAGCACCGACAAGCCCTAAACCCTAAACCCTACAAAGTACTGCATCCCAGGCCATGCAACAAGGCGGAGGTTGGCAGTGGCAGTGGCGATGACGATTTGTGAACTGTGGAGGTGTCCACGGCAGGGCAGGGCAGGGCCATCCCTGCCGGGTGAGAGATACGTACGGACGCCCTCGTGATGGGCGGGACCGGCACCCGGCCGCGTGACCCATGGGTCACTAGTTGGACGCACCCGCCCCAGGGGTCGCTGAACTACGCCGCAGACGGCGGAATGTCTTCTTCAGGCAATCATCTGGGCCTCCAAACCTGCCCGACCCATGCCGACCCACACCGACCCACGCAATCGACCCATGCCGACCCACACCGACCCACGCAATCGACCCATGCCGACCCACACCGACCACGCAATCGACCCATGCCGACCCACACCGACCCACGCAATCGACCCATGCCGACCCACACCGACCCACGCAATCGACCCATGCCGACCCACACCGACCCACGCAATCGACCCATGCCGACCCACACCGACCACGCAATCGACCCATGCCGACCCACACCGACCCACGCAATCGACCCATGCCGACCCACACCGACCCACAAATCGCCGTACAAACCGACTCACACCGACCCATCATTGTCGACCCACACCGCCCTCTTCATCTCACCCCTGCTGCACAGCGTGCACGCCTCCACCATGGACGCGTTGGGCAGCCGGCAGCTGTCGACCCACGGGACGCACTCCCGCTGCGGGAAGTCCCGGGGGGCCACCCAGCAGGTCGAGCGGTTGGGGCTGAGGAAGTGCCAGCTGTCGCCCGAACTGGGGGCGGGGCCCGGACCCAGTGGCTGGTGAGCCGCCGCCGCCGCCGCCGTACCGTTGGCCGTCACAGCGGCAGCAGTGCCCGCCGCCGCCGCCGCCGCCGCCGTACCGTTGGCCGTCACCGAGGCGGCAATGCCCGCCGTCGCCGCCACCGCCGCCGTGCCGTTGGCCGTCGGCGACTTCTTGGTGGTGGACACACCACCACCGCCGCCGCCTCCGCTTCCGCTGCTGCTGCTGTTGCTGCTGCTACTGCCGGTGAAGTTGCCCTCGGCTGTAGTCGTCACCGCCGGGGCTGCAGCAGGAAGTGATGGGACGACAGGGGAAGCAGCTGTGGCGGCGGCAGCGCCCGTCGAAAAGTTGAAGGGGCGGATGGCGGCCTGGAGCTGCGACTGCTGCTGCTGCGCCAGGGGGGCCAAACTCGCCGGCGGTAGCGTCGGCGGCGGGGCGGGTGCTGTCGTGCCGCCGCTGGCGATGGAGGACGACGGCGGCGGCGGCGTCGCCGGCGGCGGCGGCGGCGGTGGCGGTGACGACGGTGGCGACGGCGTCGGTGTCGGCGGGATGTCGACCGCCTCCTCGATGGGTCCGGGCTGGGGAAGTGGCGGCGACTGCATCGGCGGCGGCGCGGGGGCCGTCGCCGCCGCCGCCGCGGCTCGCAGGTGGCGGCGGCGCGCCCACTGGGCGTCGCCGCCCCGCGGTCCTGCCGCTGCTGCCGCTGCCACCGCCGCGGACGCCGACGAAGCCGCCAGCAAAAAGACCAGCGACAGGACCCGCAGCCTCTGCTGCTGCGCCCTACGGCACCCAGACCACCAGCTGCCATCTTCGACGACGACGTGTGTTGGCGTCGTAATCGACAGCTCGTTAGCTCCGCTGCGGCGGCGGCGACCGTCGGTCGCGGCGGCCGTCGATGCCGCCGCCGCCGCGTGCGAGGGCCGCGGCTCCCGATGCCGCGCGCCGGCGGCAGCCGCCATCCAGGGAGGCGAGCGGCGCGGCTCTCCGCGCGAGTACGGCAGGGCAGGTAGGTGGGGCGATGCCAGAGCTCTGCTGCTGTACTTTGTACGACCTGTACGACCCGGTTCAGCAGCAAGCAGCAGGGTTGTCGATTCAGACGCGCGCACGCAGCAGCAGCAGCAGCAGGCCGAAATCTGGGGGACCGACGACCCACCGCCGAACAGATCGCGAGCTCGCTCACCCAAGCTCGACGCACGTCGACGACTGCTCGCTCGCCTAAAAAGCCACCAGCAGCAGCGCCCGTCGCATAAATAGGCGACCAAGGACCAGCAGTCCCTGCTGAGATAACTTCCGCTGTATGTGCTGTCCGTCCAATGTGTTATACGGTTTGGTCGCTGGGCGGCCCGCACCTGCCGGAAGGACGGCAGAGATAGACAAGAAAGCCGCCGCCGGTGTGTGTGTGTATATATATGTTACGGTTGAGAGACGGCTACGCCAGCTTTCGGAGGATTCTGGACTGCTGCCGCCGGCGGCATAAGTCGCTCTCCCGCGCGGCGAGCTGATGATCTATCCGCGAATGAACGGCCTTGAGGTTTGAAATCACAAGCTAGAAAAGCTAGAAATGTGGGGTAACATTGGAGATAGACGTCCACAGTGGACGTGTTCGGTGTATGTAATAAGTACATGGCGGCATGCAGTTGGATGGGTCCGCAACGTAATGGATGGACCTGCCGTACTTACCCGGACGAGCGACAATTACACATGGCTTTGTTAGTTGACCCAGCACATGCACATATAAACACATATACTGCCGGTATCGCCGTCGATGATACCGGCAGCTCGCGCGCATTTATCTTTCTTCGTTAACGGAAACGTTTTCGCCCCTTGCGCTGATCGGATCGATTTCGTCGTCGCTATCTACTGCCCGACATTCCGGGTAGGCACTGGAATGCATGCAAGCTAGCTGTATAGCTTATGACCAACTACGCCCCTGATCATTCGCTGTTCCAGTTGATCCGCTACGAGTATCTCTCCCTGCCTGCAGCTACGTATACCTACTCATCCAGTATATATACCATGACAGCCGCAGAGGCGCGGATGGAGAACCAACGGAGCGAGCCTAATCGCTCCGCCCGGTTCCGCCGCCGCGCATGTGTGTAATGTGTGTGTGGACGCACGCGCGCACGTACGCGGCCGGCAGACAAGACGCAAAGAACTGACATCCAGGAAGTAACGAACTAACGAACTGACATCCGGGAGATGCATAGAACCCAGCCGTGCGTACACGCATACATACATGCCAGCCATGGACGGGCGTATCACGTGCTGCAGGCGTATCACGTGCTGCGACGCACGCACGCACGCACACGCACCGCAGGCACGTGATGCATGAAGGCATAGCTGGCTAGGCAGCAGCGCCTTGCTGTCACGGGCTATCTAGACACGGGCACGTCGCACGGGCAGGACGTATATATGGAGCAGCAGCCACGGACGTCCTTACTTGCTTGCACGTGCTTACCTGGCTCTGCTGGCCGCCACGCACGTGTGGTACCCACGAGGGGCGGGGGCAGCTATCTAGCTGGCAGCAGGTATCATCCGTACTTGAATGAAAAGAGCAGGCTGTACGGCCGTACCGCGGAGGGACAACGTGATGGTAATCAGGGGGTAGACTTACTTGGGTTGATATTCCTCGTTAGTCCCTACTAGATAGATAGTTGTTACACAAACAAATCCGTGCGTGCGTGCGCCAGTAGTGTGCTGGCGGGTATGTACGTGTGGCGCGGGGGGCGCACTCGATGGGACACAGTCACCCCAACCTCCTGCCATGTCGCTCGCTGTGAGGCGGTCCCTCCCGCGACCAGCAGGCTCGACCTCGCCAGCATTCCCAGGCTCGACATCTGTCGTCATCATCAACACCCACCGCGCCCGTACGTCCGTCCGTCCTTCCTCTCGGGCCAGCCAGCAGCGAGGGGCCATCTAACTGACGTACAGAGGCGCTACTGCTGCGTGATGACCGACAAACAACTGATAATAAACCGCCTCAGCATCTATCACGCACGAAGCACATACACCGACGGGTGATAGCACTTTTATTAATATATACATACGGTCGCTAGATAGGTGAATTATGTACCATGTATCGGCGCACGCCGCGCCTTTGAGAATTCAAATGATGCGGCCATCCACATACTATACATACACACCTACTATACATACATCACGATATATCTCATCAGCGCCGTCAGCGCATCGATCGCATCCTACGCACCTATTGGGTTTCAGTGCAGGAGAACATGCCGCGAAAGTGCATACGTACGTGTTTAGAACAGAGGCGCCGACGCAAACCAAGCACCAATAATAAGTGCGTGTGTGTGTGTGTGTGCAAGTGTGTCCATTCATTCACTGCGTGGGCGGCCCATCCATCCACAGATAGGCTGGCCAAACGGTACGGCTCCATCTTGCTTGCATCGGTTACTACTAGGTACGTAGACCAATACGTTGATACCTCACTCCCGAGATATATATAACCAACTCTCCGTCCGGTGGATGTGAATAAACATTGATCGAAACTATACAACCAACGAACGTATGTAGTAAACGTAGCAAACGATATATGAGACGTACGACGGGAATAATAATGGCTGGGAAACCAACCAGCCAGGCCGTTCATCAGGCACCGCTCTGCACTACACGCCCACACATGCAGACGGGATGGCGACCCGCCGCGCGCCGCCACACCTGCTGGTGATCTTACGCATCAAATGCTGCCGGCACGTACGCACGTAAGCCGTGTACGTATCAAAGCATGAATGGATGGATGGATGGGCGGGGATTGCATGGTCACGCCCATATCATTGACGTTGTTGATTGCAAGCAAGCGTGCACGTACGCTTGCTTACGTGCACGTGCATGTGCGTGCGTGCAAGCAAGCATACCTGCATGGTCGCTGCTGCGTGCCTGTAGCGCCTGCCTGCCCGCCTCACCCTACCTACGTCTGCAGCTCTATCTATTCCTATTATTATATAGCTAGATAGAGATTGGTAGGTAGCGACGACGGAGGCAGGCATAGCCAGCTTGTCCAGCTCGGCATTGCAACATCGATGAATGACCATGACATCATCAGACAGGGATTGGCTGGCGGGCGCGCGTGTGGCAGTAGCAGGCGGGCCAGCTATGGCTGTTCGTGTTCATGTATGTGCGTATCGTGCTTTGTGCAGCAGTCCGCCGGACCGCTCCGTACGTCCGCCGTGCGTGCGGGCATTCGTCCATCCGTCCGTCTTCTCGCTCGATCGTCTGTTCCATCTACGTAAGCAGAACAAACGCGACTAGCTAGGTATATATGTCCGTCCGTCCGTCCGTCCGATGCTTCGCAGATGAACGCACGCAGGAAAAAACTATAAGCATGGTTAGGTTATTAAATACAGAAGTTGAGCTGGTAGCCGCCATTCGCGCTCGAGTTGGGGCAGGTGAACGTGCCGGCTTTATCATCGTACGCGTACGAATAGGCGTACGGACAAGCTGCACTGAAGATCCGCGAAAGCTCGGTGGGTGGGCAGCACTGCGGTCCGCAGGCGAAGGATCCCGTACAGCAGTACTGCGGTGAGCCGTACCGCGAACACGCGGATTTGCACGCCACCACGCCGTTGCCTGGTCCCCCACGGACCTGCAAGTCCGGGGGACAGGTCCTCAGAAGGTCGCTCGTACAGCCCGCTGTCGTACAGCGCCGGTCACTAGCGCCGCTAATGAACCTGCCCTGGGCATCCACCGGCGTGAAGGTCATGGGCAGGTTGTAGCCGTCCACCAGGCTGACGTCGTAAAAATCGTCCGCCCCGGACTGGAAGTTGATCTCGGCGAGCGTGAAAGGTCCAGGCAGGCACGTGCCGCCGCCGCCGCTGGTGCTACAGCCGATCTTGCCGTAGAAGCGCCCCGCCCAGTTTGCGGGCAGGGGCAGGTTCTGGCAGGCACCGGGTGATACGGCGAAGAGGGTTTCGGAGCTGTAGGGGGCCTTGCCCGCGTTCGCCAGCACTGTCAGCCAGACGGTCTGGGAGCACTTGTTCTGGACGTACAGCGTGCGGCCGCCGCCGTTGGGGTTGCCGGCGGAGAGGGCGCAGGTGTTGGGTCCGGGCCCTGCGGGACGCAACGGCGGGGCGTGCGGGCGTGCGGGCGTGCTTGGGGTTATTGTTAGGACGTTAGGTACGTACATACACATGCGCGCATTGATTCGATCGATTGATGCATGAAGGAGCGAGCCTGGTCGGTCGGTTGCTACGTTCGTTGGTTGCTTCGTTGGTTGCATGTTTTATCGTATGGGGCGGGCACTCATACGTACGTACCGTCGTCGATTTTTGTGTAGAAGCAGATTCCAGCGCTGGCGGACGTTGGCCCGGCGACGCGCTTGGTGCAAGCCCAGCCCGCGCCGCCGGAGGAGTATGTGTTGAAGGCCCTGCAGGCCGCGTCCGCACTGCAGCGATTGGCGGCCGTTTGGGCGCTGCTGGTGGGCTGGCAGTTGATGTCGTCCCCGAAATGGTCCACGCCCGCGACCAGGGTGTAGCCAGAGACCTGAGCGCAACCTGTGTCGATCACGTGCGTTGCATTTGGCATTTGGCAAACATGCGATTAATAATGGTTGTCAACCTATCTAGTCTAGTCAGCACGGTAGCACGCATGCAGCTGCAGGGAGCTGCGAATGTGTAAGGGAACGAGCGTCATATTATTGACACAATAAAGCCTAGGTAAAACAGAACGAAGATAATGAACCCGCGCGCCCGCGCCAGGTAAGAATATGGCATATATTCAGCCGGTACAAATCTCCATACATTCAAGTAAGATAACCCCTGACAATACCCTGACCCCTTATTGTGTCTGGGCAGTTTTCCTTTCTAGCCCCTAATACGAAGCAAGTCAGCAAGAGTCAGGCACCTACCAGGTGTGGGTGCCTTGGTGTAGAAGCAGATGCCCGACATGGGAGCTGCCGGCGAGGCTGTGCGCTTGGTGCAGGCCCAGGCGACGCCGTTCACCGAGTATGCGTTGAAGGCCTTGCAGCCGCCGTCGCTGCTGCAGCGGCTTGCAGCCGCGTCGATGCTGTTCGTGGGCTGGCAGTTGATGTCATCCCCGGCGTGGTCCGTGTCGGTGTTCAACGTGTACCCAGCCAACTGGGTACAGCCTGATGTTCGTTGCATTCGTTGGCAGGCAGGCAGGCAGGCAGACAGGCAGGCAGCAGCATAGCAGGCAGGCAGGCAGCAGCATAGCAGGCAGGCAGGCAGCAGCATAGCAGACAGGCAGGCAGCAGCATAGCAGGCAGGCAGGCAGCAGCATAGCAGGCAGGCAGGCAGCAGCATAGCAGGCAGGCAGGCAGCAGCATAGCAGGCAGGCAGGCAGCAGCATAGCAGGCAGGCAGGCAGCAGCATAGCAGGCAGGCAGGCAGCAGCATAGCAGGCAGGCAGGCAGGTGTGTTTAGTGAGACATAAACCCGTCCAGACCGCCCCAGGCAGGTAGGTGCGTATGTAAGGGCGTATTAAGGTAGATAGCTAGGGGATCGGGAGCCACCGCCCGCCCTGCTGGCGCCCTGCCACCCACTCAGTGCACTACATATTCGTTGCTCATCACTCACTGTTGGTGACCTTGGCGTAGAAGCAGATGCCCGCATTGCGGGAAGTCGGGCCGGACACGCGCTTGGCGCAGGCCCAGGTGGCGCCGTTCACGGTGTACGTGTTGAATGCCTTGCAGCCGGTGTCCCTGGTGCAGCGGCCGGCCGCCGTGGCCGCGCTGTCGGTCGTCTGGCAGCTGATGTCGTCCCCGTAATGATCCACGTCGGTCGCCAGCGAGTAGCCAGGCACCTGTGGGCAGCCTGCGGCGGGCACGACGTCGTCACCCCACACGCACACACGCTGGACTTCGCTTCTCGCGGCTCAGTTTTCTTATCCGCCTGTTTATACATCCAAGAAATTTCATGAGTAGGTGAGCATAGTGAGCATCGATACATCATCGTACTTGCTGACTAGGTGACTTACTGCTTGCGATTTTGGCGTAGAGACAGATGCCTGCATTCGTAATGGTGGGGCCTGCAACCAGCTTGGTGCAGGCCCACAGGGCGCCGCTGTCAGTGTAGGTGTTGAAGGACCTGCAGGACGAGTCTCCGTTGCAGCGGGCTGCAGCCGCGGTGGCGGAATCGGTCGGCTGGCAGCTGATGTCGTCCCCGAAGTGGTCAGCACCCGTGGTCAGGCTGTAGCCAGGGACTTGCGGACAGCCTGCAGCGGCGGCGGCGGCCGCACGAGCGACATACAGCGGCCGCACAATAACTACGAGCAATGATCGACAGATCGATCACTGCTACATGCGTGCATGAGGATGCGGAAATAGTTAGTCGATCGCCGCGCGCGACAACTAACATCTCGGTTGCCGTGTCAAGTAGCTAGTCAAGTATGTAGTATCGCGTCGATCGTCAGTACGGCGCGCAATCGCGCGGTCTAGCTATTTATCGCTCGATCCATCAACCAGCACATACATATCTAGTGGGACGGACGGACCTACTTTTTGTCGGGGGTTTGGCGTAGAAACAGATCCCCGCCTTGGCGTTGACTGGCGATGCGACCCTCTTGGCGCAGGCCCAGGCGGCGCCGCTGACGTCGTACGTGTTGAAGGCCTTGCAAGCCGGGTCCGCGTTGCAGCGACTGGCGGCGGCATTGGCGGTGTCTGTCGGCTGGCAGTTGATGTCGTCCCCGAAATGGTCCACCCCCGACGTGACATTGTAGCCAGTGACCTGAGGGCAGCCTGCCGTGCGTAGCCGAACGAAACACCGATAAATTAACATACATACAAACGAAGGCATACAACGCAAGATCCGCCATCTGTAAAGCACGCAACAGCCATGCATCCACCTGAGAGACAATAGTTAATATAATGACGATAATAATATTTATTTAATTATTATTACCATCATCACCATCATCATCATCATCATCGAGGCGATCGATCACGCACGTAGCTTACTCTGTGAGCTACCCTTGGCGTAGAAACAGATGCCTGAGGCGGGGCTGACCGGCCCCGAAACCCGCTTGGTGCAGGCCCACGCCACCCCGTTGGCTGTGTAGGTGTTGAAGGACTTGCAGGCGGAATCACCCCAACAGCGGCTAGCAGCTGCTGTGGCACTGTCGGTGGGTTGACAGTTGATGTCGTCGCCGTTGTGGTCGGCGCCGTTGGTCAACGTGTACCCAGCAACTTGCGGACAGACTGCGTGCGGCGGTCAGGTAGGTACAATGACCAAAACAAATCATCTGTCCTCGTCGCAAGCAACCACGAATATGAACTAGTCAATAATTCGAATGTGGTGTAACAACGATCGACCTCGCTCGAGCGACGAACGGGGGAGTGTGCATGTTTGTGTGATGACCGGTGGCGGCAAAGGACAAGGGCCCCACTGAGGCTGCCAACGAACATCGATCAGCAGCGGATCGAACAAGCCGAGGGAGCTACCCTATCCAATCTAGCGGCTAGGTCCCTTCCGCTAGATAGCCTTGCCTCCCTCGCCCCTAGCGAGCGGCTAGGGGGTGGTGTCTCGCATAAATACGTAGGGCCTTATTTCTGTCTTAATTCTGTACTTGTGTATACCTGCTGCTGGTCCACCGCCACCGCCGCCGCCACCGCCTCCACCGCCGCCACCGCCGATAGCGTTCTGAAAGGCCTGACACCCTGGCTTGCACGTCAGCTCGTCCACAGCATAGGGCCCGCGGCCTCCGTTCGCTGTGGACTTCCTCCCGGAGTAAGCCATCACGCCGTACGTATTGTGAGAACCTGCGGCAGCAGATAGGTCGTCAGTAGTATGTAACATAAACCAGGCCCTTGAAAATAATAATAACAATAATAATAAATAGTAATAATAATAGTAATAGTAATAATAATAAATAATAAATAATAATAATAATCAGCAGGTCGCAATCCGGTGTATGTCCGAGCGTGAGGTGTGTTAAGAGCGAGGGAGTGTGTCGGTGATGGGTAACAATGCACGTAAGTATTTCTGCGCCACAAGACTGCGTGTATGTGCATCCATGTTATATATTCCTATGAACGTACCTTGCAAGTTGTTATCCGAAAAGATGAACAGGAAACTGCCCAGGAACAGGGGAAAGTCCTGGCCGCGGGCGAACTCCGCCAGGGTGGACGCCTGCGCCCCGATGGCGGCTGCCTGGGACTGGGGAGAGTACGGCGCCACGGACGGCCTGCGCTGCGGCCGTGTGCGGGGGCGTAGCGTGGGTACATATGTATGCGTATCCCGTTTCGGGGTCCGCTGTAACGTTCATCCATTTATATGCACGTATGTGCCGCACGAATAATGATGGCGCGCATGTAGCGCGCGAAGACCAGTCCGTCGTCACTCGAGGAAGTGCCCTCTCTTAGTAAATATGCCACTCATTCATTTCGTATCATCTTCGGATGATACGATCTTGGTTCAGCTGAAGTTCGTAGGCTCATGAAGTACTTTAAAATGGCGTCCCTACTAGGAAGATTATTGCGTATGAAGTAACAAACTGACTTGTAATAAAGTGCAATAAATGCTGCGAAAACAACATTCGGAGGCGAGGAACAGTTTCTGAAATGTTTGTAGCAGCCGTCTGTCAGTATTTGAAGGACAGAAAGGGAATCCAGACGACCCGAGACAGTCTCCACGGTCACAAAACGGGTTCTATCTTAGATGTTATGTTTTTATGTACCTAAACCAACCTACAGGATAACGTTTCACAGATGTTTGAACAATCGCATTGACTCCTGCGCGTAACACCTAGCGCAACCAGGACATACACGCGCAATGACGTGCGACATACATTATTGCAGGATGGCATTCTATTAGCCATTAATATTAAGGATGTTACAGCGGACCCCGCGGGTCATCGGTGACAGCCGAAGCTTCCTCAGCCATGTAGGATATACCGGGGGAGAACATTGCGCCCTCCACGCCGACGCGAGTGCGTGCAGTCGTTGTTTATTACAACTAGACCACCGCGCGACGGGACGGGACGATCGGTCGATCGCTCCTCGCAATCTTTCCGTATATGTTTGGAGGCCGCGGCCAACGGCAGGCAGCTCTCGGCGCGATCAATCCGCGCGGGCGGGGCCGAGCACCGCGGGCCGCGCGGATCTATCCGGATGCGGCGGGGCGTGTTACGGCGGTGAGGGAGCAGCAGCTAGCAGTAGTGGTGATGGCAAGGGATGGCATCTATCACAGCTTGAAAGGTGTGCTGCTGTCAAGCTCCGGGATTCCTACGAAATGGGAAGCGGCAGGGATGCAGCTGCCAAGCAAGCAAATGTACCCTTTACTTATTGTAATGCGTGTTTGGATCCCTACCTAGCTAGAGGACTAAAGAGGACGCACGCACCACCTTCCGAAATAAGGAAAGCAACAGTGTGACATCAACGTTCTCGTGCAATTCATGGCAAGCAGCATTGATGTCTGTGTGTGGTGCCGCCTGCCATACTGCTACGTGCCCCTCCCCGCACGCCCGCCATACATAGCAATAATCTTTGCCAGATTTCCCTTGTACGCTGGCAGACGACTGGGGCCTTATTATGTAGGTATGTGCCTGCGTGCCTATGTAGCAGCAGGATGGCTCACACAACAAAGACTTGCCTGCCGTACTCCGTAATCATGAGCGGCGTATTCATCAGCTCGGGAGTGCTGAAGTACTGTTTCAAGACGTTCGTCAGGATTGCCCTGTGGTTAGAAGGATCCTCCTGCATGCCGGCGTACGTATGCAGCCGTACAGACTGCGTCGGATAGACTGGCTTAGTAGTGTATATGCGTGTACTAAGTTCGAGTAATGAAAATAACAACAATGATTATGATAAGAATTACATTTATAGTAATATTTTAGTGTTGATAATAAATAAATTTACACGATTACAGCGCAATCAATTAATACTTGCGAAATGTTTTGGTAATTATATTATATTTTTTATATAATTTGTATTTATTTATGTATTATTGTTATTAATGTGATTATAAACTATATTTAGTTGTATTTTAGACTGGAAATTTTCAATATAGTATTTATATTAGATAGCGTGAGTCCAGGATGAAGCGGACCCCAAAGGGATCTACCCCCATCCAGGATGGAGTTTACAAAAAGGCATGCCAGCCATGCATCCTACATACTGATGGAATACCATATAGTTTCTTCCGCACGCGCACGTACGTACGTACCTGGAAGTACATGTTGATCCCCATAATGAAGCGGTTATTTGCCAGATCGGGGTTCGCTGTACGTACGGCGGGCAGCAGTGCAGCAGTACACATACACGCGGGTAGCATGTTGGTGAGACTCACAAGCGGGAGGTGTAACACTTGCTGGGGTCACGCACTCGAGCTGCTGTGTAAGTAGTGTAAGCAGGGCTGGCGCCAGAAAGGGGTTCCAGACATCTCGAGGAAGCCATTATGTCGCGCTGCTACATGCTGCATGTACCATTTCTAGCCTTATTTATCCGTACGGCCTTATTTATCCGTACATAAGAGGCTTTACATATACACATACAGGGAGTGTGCGTGGTGATGAGCAACAGGTAGGCGAGCAGCAGAAAGGCAAACATGCATCAAGCGAGGTGCGTGAGCAAAAATATCTATACATGTGGAATGTAGTTCTGCACAAGCCGAGGCAGCAGGTACACGTCGGTAGGAGCGAGGCGGTCGCTCGTGCGGCGGCATGGACACGCACATGTATGCACAGTACATACCTGCAGTACCACAGTACGTACACACCACAGTACCACAGTACATACGTACATACCTGCAGCCACCGCCCTGCGCACGGCCTTGGCGCTTTCGAACCCGCCGTCGAACACCGTGACCACCATGACCGGCCGGCCTGGGTCCAGGCTCGCCACCAGGTTGACCGCCTGGGTCAGCGTGCCCAGGCAGTTGACGATGGGGTTGCAGCGGCTCTCCGCGGACAGCTCGTTGCTGACCACCCAGGCGGCCACCGAGGAGGTGCCCTTGACCTCGTTGACCAGCTGAGGGAGGGCGCTGTCCAGGTCGCCGCCCAGCAGCATCTCGTTCGACACGGACGCCAGGACCTGTATGTATTGTACGTACGTACGTACGTACGGGTGTATGTACGTAGGTGTGTACGGTGTGTGGTGTTTAGGTAAGGGACCCGCTCGACCCAAACCAAGCATGCACCAGTATATGTGCGCGGTATGCGCGGTGTGTGCGTGTATGTATGTATGTATGTATGTATGTATGTCCGTGTGCAAGCAAGCATGGGGATACCGTACGCCAGTGGCGGCGGCGTACAGGCTTCAAGGCATGAGCCTCGCTCATCGTCTCTGCCTCCACAATTCGCTTGACTCGTACAGTCAGGTTCGTACATATCAGTCATCAGTGTGCCCGCAGCTGCTGTGCATATGTATATGTACTGTATGTAATAATCCAAGCAGCAGTACTACTGGCCGACTCCATCAGCTCATCACCTTCATGTTCAACTCGGCCGCCCGGTTGAAGAAGTTGACATGCTTCATGTACGTCTTCATGTTGTACAGCCGTACGGCGTTGGCGCCCCAGCTGCGCATCGTCTGCAGGTCGTTGCGGCCGCCGGGGCCCCACAGCTGGGCGAAATCGTCATTTGCGAAGTCGGCCCCCGTGGGCGGATATGTCCCGCCCTGCTGCCAGCTGGTGAAGTCGGATGGCGATGGCTCGTAGCAGACGCCGATGGTGGGTTTGAGAGAGGCGCCCGCGAACGCACTGGCCGGCTGACAACCACCTGCGCGCAGCAGGTAGTTAGGCCAGCCGCATTTTCACACACGGTTACGCTACACACACACACACACACACAGGCAGGGGCGCAACGGTGCAGCAGCCGTTTGAATGCGCGGGCGGGGCTAGCAGGGCATCCTACCTCACGCACACACACGCACGTACACGATATTGTGAACCCATTTCGAGCAAGCAAATCACGCATCACGCGACGTATGGCGGAAGTAGCGAGGTCGTCGTCGCGAGGTACACGCACTGGCAGACACGCACGCACGCACCTGCCCCCCCCCCCACCCTCATCTATCTACTACTCACGTGTCCACAACAGGCCAGCGAAGAGACCAAACAGAAGTTGCGGTGTCATCATGTATTACTTGATTGTGTCGTACCCGTACGTCACTCGTCAGTTGGCGTGTCTGCACTTACGTACTGATGCAGCAGGCAGCGTGGCTGGACTGCTTTGCGTGCTTGCTCGCTAGATCGGCACGCACGCACTTCACCCGCTTATTACGGGCAGCGCTGATGTTTCTTTGCTGCTATACTGATGATGATGCTGTGGGGATGTTTGATGAACCGGCGGCCACCACGGCACGTACGTGCGCTGCGCTGCTGGTAGTTGATGATGCTCTGACGAACGACGTGGAGCGACCTGCACAGATAGATGGATCGATGTGCGCGCGCAGCGTGCGTGCGTGGTCGTCTCGGGTCCGTCCAGGAATGCTATTCATTTTAAGAATTATACGTTAGAGTCTGAGGGTCGCTAACAGACACGCAGAGTAAGACTAGGTAGTTGATGCCGGTCCATCCGGATCCATCCGACTGTGGCGGCGGGCTCTGATATGCGTAGACAGGGCGGGCAGCCATTCTGGACCATGTTCCGGGGCTGCTGCAGGGTACCCCGATACACATACAGCTTGTTTGTGCTCTGAGGTAGGTTTGCCGCGACTAAGAACGTAGTAACGTCGTCGTCTAGGTATGTGGCATGCATTCGCAGCCCTGTTTATGATGATGACTAATCATGACAAACAGCGAGAAAGATGGACATGCATCTTCCAGTCATTTGGCATGCATAGATTTCAGGCCTGAGAGCGAGTGGGTTGTGGAGGCGATGGGGCGGATCAGCACGCAGGCAGCAGCACGGCAAGGCAGCGCGCGGCCGCCGTTCACGACGGGCAGCAATGCCCTACCTGTCGACTCCTGCCAGCATATACCGAGCGACCGGTTGAAAATGTGAAATATAATATCACCTTGATTAAATTATGATAGCAGTCACTGTTCGTAGCATGATGAACGGGTGGAGGTAACGTGCGTAACTAAACCTGCGTACGAAAGTTGCGTCTGGATTACTCGTTTTGGTTGTAAATACACTTGAATATCAGAGCATTGCGCATTAGATGACGAAACATGATCAATCATCCGGTTATGTAACGAGGTGTAACGGTACCCGTGACGGTGCAAAAGGGCCTTATGCCTGCACCTAAGGAGAACGTGCCTCAAAATGGTCAGCTTCTTTGAGTTTATCAAGATGTGTAACGAATAATTTTCTTGTGATTTCGCATACCTTCATGTAATAGACGGAACTTCCCCGAAGACAGTTAAATCTCGTAAGCAAGGCGGGTCTGCCGACAAGCAATCGATTTGATCAGAGACAGGATTATACGAAAGGCGTCAAATTTGCCCGTTTGTTTCTAGGGAACTTACGTAAGCAACGTGCATTTCCTCACGGATGTCCCGAGAGATCAGGTGCTGGAAATCCAAACTCATATCCAACTTTGCTTGTACAGGAGTTCGACCGAATTTCTCGACATACATCGCTGCGGGCGGGTTAAGAGCCGCGAGGGCCGCAGCTGCTCAAGCGCCCAAGCAGCCACCTGCGCCACTGGCCCTCCCCATGATGCGGCCTTAGCTCGTCAGAAGCAATGCGCTCGCCATGTATGGATGACATGGGCTATTGTACGTCCGGTGTTTCCATAAGCCCGGGGAGCGCTAGCTCCACGGAACATAGATCCTGGGTCCCATCTACCGTTTGTCTCGCCGCTCTTACCCGCGCTACCTTTTATGGGCAGGCTACGGGGGCCCAGAGCAGCGAAGCAGGTGATGGGGCCCAGCCGGGGATAGATCACTACCCCATCACTACCGGTACCAGCCCGGGGCGGCGACGGACTTGGGGCATATGGGGATATACGGCCCCCGGCTGGGGACCTCTCGGGCAATGACGACAGTCCCCTGCCTCCCGCTGCGAGACATAGCGTCGCCGCACTATCAGGCTGGCCCAAACAAATCCGCATGCGCACACTCCCAGGGTGCTCATCTCCCCAGACATCGCCACAGAGGGAGGGTAGGGAAAACACCAGGTAGGAAAGAAACGGAAAGAACGAGGTCAAAGCGCAGCTAGCTGCTGGCACCCTGCTGCGTGCAACCTGCGGCCAACCGAAGGCCCTGACTGGCTAGCGCGGATCCGCTGCAAATCCTTTCAACGTTTCAAGCCAAGCTGCAACGTTGCGTGGAAGATGCCGACGCACACGCACACGCCCACGCTCCCTCGCAACAGAAAGCACAAGGGCACAGAAAGCCCCGGGACAGTGATAATGCAGCAGGGCGTACGGCGTCACGACACACTAGCGTAGCCGGCTTCGATCATCAGCGACAGCGTTGGAGTGCCTTCTGATCGACGTACCACCCGAGAGATGGGGAATGGGTTGTCCCGCTGCCTGGTGGCCTCTCTCCAGCGCTGCACTGCTCCTACTTGCCGGGGTGCTCTCGCGGGAAATGATGAGACGTGGGGCCTAGAGATGCCGTGACGCCTAGAGAGCCGCCACATACCGTACACTGCCACCCGGAAGCGCCACCCGCGGCAACCCTAGACCCGACCTGGCACCCGAGTGATCAAGGATGTTACAGCGGACCCCGCGGGTCATCGGTACCTGGACCTGGAACCCGAGTGTGTGGCGAGGATGCTATGGCTGTCACCGCTGACCCGCGGGGTCCACTGTAACATCTTTAGTAATAAACCCTAGACCCGACCTGGAACGCGGCCGTCTCAAGCACGTCCTCGAGTCATGGCAAGGCCGACCAGGTGAGGCGGAACCAACTAACGAAGAAGTGCTGATGGCGGCACTCATTATCCGGATGGGGTGGCGCAGGGTAGACAGGAGAGGTACCCGTCTGGTGCTCTCCGGAGGCAATGTCGCTCCAGGGGGGTCGGAGTAGGGGCGGGAGGCGACGCGGCGTGCTGCGTGCAGCTCAACCTCTTGAGGCCTACCTCGGGAAGGCCAGAGATGGAGCTGCCCGGCGGTGCAGGCGGCGGTGGGCCGCCGGTCGGAGGAAATCAAACGCGCGGAGGATGCGGACGGCGGTGAAATGGTACAAAAACCACAAGCCATGGCCTGCGACCCGGCTCGGTTAGCAAGACTCTTGGAGCGCATGTGGGCCCATTGTAACTCGTTTGTCCCCTTTGGACGGTAGTAGTCTCCTTTCTTCTTCTGCTAGTGCATGGTCATGCGCGTGCTTTTAGGCGTTTTTGCGTACCATTAGGCCAACGGCTCGTACGGGTAGTTGTACAGGTATGGGGTTGTGCACCCCCAACAAGCAATGAGATGGACAGATAGACGTGCTTACTGGCACCCCGCCGCGGCTGGAATGCAGCCCCCGGGGGCGCAAGCAGGCAGGATGCGTTGCGGAAGGCAGGTGACGACCGCGCGAGGGGTGGTTAGGGCAGGTAGGAGCAGGAGATTGAGCTCGTGGGACTCGATCTCGCACGACGTGCAGAGCATTGCGGGCTTCACAGTTCTTTGTGTGTGTGTGTGTGTATCGTTACATATCTGCCAGGCCGACACTGGCCGTGTGTGTGTGTGTGTGTGTGTGTGTGTGTGTGTGTGTGTGTGTGTGTGTGTGTGTGTGTGTGTGTGTGTGTTTAGAATTGCAACCCGCCCGCCCGCCCGATCCCAGGTGGCAATATACTTACCATAGAACCTGCGAGGAAAAACTTACCAGATGCAGGCGCGCGGACAAGGCAGCCGCGCCACCACCGCAAGGCAAATCATACCGCAAATACTAAATACGGAGACGCACGACGCACGCAAACGGATTGGTTACCGACCTGTAAAATTTATGACGAATATATGGTGACGGTCCCCACGGAAGCAGTGTAGGTCGTCCATCATGCGGGAACGCGGAAGGAAGCAAGTTGTGAGGCAAAGCGGAAGGGAGCAAGACAAAATACAGTAACTAGACAAGGTGAAAGCAAACAGGATGAAAGCAAACAGGTTACTATGGTGGTGGCGCGGCTACGGGTGAGAATCGCGGAAGGAGGGATTTGTAGGCAGGGACGCGTACGAACGCGGCATGGGTGCAGTACGGCAGTGTACGGAAGGGACGCCAGTGTGCCAGCGGCCGGTGGGGTAATGCCATGTGTGCGAATAATGCGGGTGTGATCCGGGTAGCGGGCCAGAGGAAAAGTTGGCTCCCCACCGATCCCGGTCACGGACGGGATGCCCGTACGCATGCGGGGCACCGGTCCAAGTGCTGTGGGTGGGGTTGGAAAGGCCGGCAGAGCGTGAGAGGTGGGGGAGGCGACGGAGTGCGTTGCGGGGGCGGGGCGGGGGCGGCGGGGATGGGGGCGGGGACGGCGGGGCGGGGGCGGGGTGTGTGTGTGTGTGTGTTGTTGTTGTTGTGTTACATGGTTGGGGGTGCGTAACCCCATACCTGCACATACCCATACGAGCCGGAGGTGTGTGTGTGTGTGTGTGTGTGTGTGTGTGTGTGTGTGAATCGTTACATATCTGCCGGGCCGACACTGGCCGGGGGCGCTAACCCGCCCCATACGGGAGACCGCCGAAGCACTTTCCCCGGATACGGGGGAAAGGGGCGTAAGGGGCCTCTGTCCCCTCGCTCTCAACCAAGGGCGCGTGCCCGATCCCCGAGGATCGGTGACCGCTGTGCCCCCTCAAGGGAGTGGGCGAAGGCCCATCCCGGGCGGTCTGCGCCTCGCAGTCCGCTGTTCAACCTCCTCAAGTCCTTGCAGCACCCAGGGCGCGTTTCGGAGGCGCGCCCCTGCTTGGTGCGGTAAAACTAGCCTGGTCCCGCGTCCCAACCTAATCGTAATAGCTAGGGTTGCACCCTCCGGCAGGCCTGCCTGCCCAGCTGAGCCAGAGCGAGGCGGCTCGCACGCGTCAGGCCTTGCTGGGTCCGGGTATGCAGTCGGGTGCTCCATGAAGGGGCTATGGTTTGCACAAGGCAGCACATCACCACGCAAGCTTCCCTGTCGTACACCCCTTCCCGTCGCAAGCGGCCCTCGCCTACACGTCCCGCTCGCTGCCAACTCCCACTGGTCTGGCCCGACCCTCCTCGGGCACCCACGGATCCCCATCGTGCCCGGAAGTGGGCTTCCCTAGTCCCAATCCCTACCCCCTAGCGTCTCGCGCTGCTATCTATCCATCACGAGTCTACGTCTACTGGCTGCACGCAGCGGATCCGGCCGTCCACCACCGATAGGATTGGGTGGTCCGGTCCCACCCCCTCCCATCCCCGTCGCGGATCGGCCCAGTTCTGCGAAACTGGCCACCCGCTGCCAGAACTCCATGACTGCGCGCGCCTTAGCTACATCAACCGGCGACGGGGCAGCCGGCGCCCCCGGCACGGGCTGTGCGCCGCCGTGGAGGGTCGCTGCACGTAACCCCACCCTCGCCCGCTCCATGGCCGTCAGCGCCGCCAGGGCAACGATGTCCCAAACCCCTTGCTGTACCCCCTGTGGCGGCTCAGCCAGCCACACGTTGGCTCGGGTGATGGGGCCCGGAACGTGTGTGTGTGTGTGTGTGTGTGTGTGTGTGTGTGTGTGTGTGTGTGTGTGTGTGTGTGTGAATCGTTACATATCTGCCGGGCCGACACTGGCCGGGGGCGCTAACCCGCCCCATACGGGAGACCGCCGAAGCACTCTCCCAGAGAACTGGGAGAGGGGCGAGGAGACACAGCACGGGACCACAAGGGTGCCGTGCACCCGGGGCCTCTAGCCCCATCTAAAACGCGCCACGAGGTCAGGCACCAAGCCAGCCTGCCTTTATAAAGCCGATCACGGGGCCAACTCAAACAAAACCCCTACACGTTCAGCGCAACCAGCCGAAGGCCAGGCACACACGGCAGAAGCAGACCACGCAACGGAGCGAGCATTATGCAGGTGGCACGGCTCCGATCCTCCTGGGAAAGCAGTCGCGGCCACGCGGTCCAACCAGTGCGTTCTTACGGTGCACAGGGCTGGGCAATCTGGCAGGTAAAGTACGCATAAAAGCACCATGTGTGTGTAGGGGGGGTGTGGCTTGTTGGCCACGCGGCAGGAGAAGGAGCATTAGGGTAGGTGGCCCTGCAAGCAGCACCTGGGTATGGACTCGACTCGACTTGACTGCGGCCAAGTACTGGATGCCCTCGACTGCGAACGGAGGTATCGGAGTCCTCCAAGGCATCGATAGTGGCTCCACCGGGCGGGCGGATTGAGGGCCGTCGCCCAGAGTGTACGGTCAGGCGAGTGTACCGGCGCCGTCCGCCGCGGCCGAGGTATCCGCCAAGCTGATCGGGTGCCGGGTGCCGGGGGGGGGCGACTGTACGACGCCCGCACCATGGCTCTGCGGGAATGAATTGTGCGAACGGGCCCCCTCTTCAGCTCGACGCGGAGGCTGACCGCGATTCGCTGAATCGCATGTCGCCGTGATGACCTCGCGGCTGGTCATCGACGACAGCCGCAGCCGGTTGCAGACGTCTCGGCTACTGGGGGTGTGATGCGCCTCGTACCGAACTCCGAATTCTACCGGGGGATACGCATGTGCACAAATGTGCCCTGGCAAAGGGACCGATGGTAACCCGCCGTTGGGTGACCCTCACTTACATGCGCCTCGCAGCAGTGGCTGGGTGCGGGTGCGCCGCGGGGTGCTACCCGCTGTCGGCTGGTCGGCGTCAGAAACGTCATCCCCCCTCGACCTCGTCGCTTCTGTAATCGTGGAGTGTGGCGCTGGGGGGCGCCGGACGGGGTCCCGGCACATACAGGTCGCTACGGCTGGCACACGCGCCACCGCCGATGTTGCTGGGGATGTCGTTGTGCTGGCGGCGATCGCGGCACCGGAACCAGGTCGGCAGTGTACCGTATATCCGTATCGCTCTCGCCGCCGCCGAGCGAGAGGGGAGGGCGGGGACCCGCCCAGATCTGGTCTTGCCAGTTGCCACCGGGCCTCGCCACCGGGGCCTCGCCACCGGGGCCTCTCCACCGGGCCTCGCGGGACTTGGCAGCGCAGGGAGCGAGGCACAACGAGGACGCTTACATTGTAAGGAAGGGAGCGAGGGTAGCCACGCCGGGCTTCCGGGGCTCCAGCACGTTGGGGTTTCCCTAGGTGGGGATGCCGCGGCGTGGGTGGGTGGGTGGGTGGGTGTCCGACTGTCCGTGGGCCACTTCCAACCCCTGATGGGGTCTCGACGTCTCGTGCTGCTAGCTGGGGTCACCGTGCTGGGTGCTGGGGTCCCAGTCCTGCAGTGTGTGGTGGGGCTGTCGAAAGTTTGATGATTGAAGGCCCTTCCCTGCTGGCGCCTTCCCCGTTGTGGTGCGTGGTTGGCCTATGAGATGCCTTCCTTCGCGGCGTTTCCCCGTGTAGCCGTGTTCGGGCGTGCTTCATTGCGTGCGGTCATTGCCCTCGTGCTCGAGGCATGTGCGACGTCACCTGTGCGGCGGCAGCTGTGTGAGTGTGTATGGGCTCCGTGGAGGTGACGCCGCACATGCGTCACCTCTACGGAACCCATACACACTCACACAGCTGCCGCCGCTGCTGCCTCAAGTTGCTCTCGGGAGGGCGCCTGTGAGTGGGGGCCGGATGACCCCTTTAACTTTGCCTTGGTTTGACGAGGCCTAGCTGAGGTTTGTTGTCCTGATAAGGCAGGGGACGAGCCTCATATCACAAATAATGTTGTAGCTCTACGGAAATCGGTGCCGGATGTGCGTTGCGACATCTGTTCAGCGCCAGCCTGCACCAGCCAGTGCGGCGCGTCGCGCCACAGCGCGGACCGGTAGGTACGAATTGCACACGTTTTGGCCTTCGTTGGTTTCTTTATTTGCCTAGCATTCAACGTTCGAGGCATGTACGCAAGAAAGCAGAGCTGCACCTCATTTACGGAAGGAACGCGGCCATAACTCGCCCGCCACGGCTTCCTGCCTGGGTGCTGCGTTGCATCCATTTACTTAAATGTTGTCTTATCAAGTGGTTGCAAGACACTGTGCGTGCAACTGCCTACCACTAAGATCTTCGTGCTCGGTCGCGGGTCGCTTGACGAGCACCCCAGCCATTCTCTTTTTTATGTCCTTGACTGCTTAGCTCTTCCTGACTGCCCAGCTCTTCGTTTCGTAATGATAGGTACTTAACACTTCCCAGTGTGAAGCAAAAGACCTTCGTGCCTTTGTGAGACGCGAAGTTTCCTGGATGCTGCCTCGCCGACTTGGAGCGCACGATATTAAACCGGGCAGCTGTCATGCTACTAATACATACCCAATTGCCGCCAGTCCGATTTGGAGCACGAAAGACATTCGGAGCCACCGCCAGATGGTGCCGGAAGGCCACACGCCGACACCTTAAACTAGGGCTTAGATGTGCCGAGACAACTGACTCAAGGACTCTGAAGTTTGCAGCGAAACTTTGACTTCAAGTATATGACGGTAAATCGGCCTGCGATACAGAAGCATCGTGCTTGCCGTGTTTTGCACGCTTGGTATAAACAATTTAATCCTCAACTAGTTCTCTTACGAGCTTCAATACCTGTGCAAAACGTTTGGGATTACGTGACCAGCATTCCTTGGCGATACGACACGCTGCAACATAGATGGCAGCCCGCTTTGTTCGGTACGGTACGCATCACAAAATCCGATTAATGGCATCGTAAACGATAATGTATTGCTAAGGTTGTAATACATATGATCCATGCCACTTGTACTTCTGCTGGTCGGTGGATAGCGGGTGGCTGATGAGTGATGACCCAGATGACCTGTCATTGCACAGGGCAACTTTTATTAAAACGTTTACAGAGAGGGTAACAGTATTGATCTATTGATGGACAGGCAGAATGCTACAGCATCCTGTATCATGTACGTACGATCAATGTATCATCATAGGTCCATTCGCTCCCAAGTGAGCATGAAGTTGGATTTTCGACTCTGTTCGACTTGGCTCTGACAGATTTAATCGGCTGCAACCTGTGGCAACCTGCTCAGCAACATGTCAAGATAATGACAGTAATCAGAACGACTGGCTTGTAAATCAGTGTAAATTGTCAAAGTATAAAACACAGACGTTGTGACTTTACGCCTGCTGGCAGATCGTATGCCTAGCTACCGAGTCCGTAAAGTCTCGGCGTCTCATCTGGCAATGTACCCTTCGCTTGGTTTTGAGGCAAAAGAGGCATGCCCTCATGTCCTGCTTGCAATTGCAAGCAGGAAACTCCTCTGAAATTTGGGACAGTATCCATACTCAAACTTCCATGAGTAAAACCTTACATGTCGCTAAAAATCTCCGTCAATGATATCCGCCCGCCATACAATTTGATCTAACGACCAACCACCTTGACAGTTTGAACCGCTTAGTAATTAAGAACGAAGATAATTTTGGAGTGAAACTTCGTGGAGCGCTTCATAAATTATCGTTGTATTTTGCATACAAGTATGTATAGTCAACGGTATGCACAGCCCTGCTCAGCTACCTTCAGTGGTGCAAGTGGTGCGTGTTGTAGCACTAGCGCAGCACTACGCAGCACTCCATACTAGCAGCGCACGCACATAGCAGTTGGTGGGATCAGATTTTTGTGACTTCATTGGCTCCCAGGCGTCTACGGGGAAGTTTCCAACGAACTAGACGGCAGCCGCCGGCACTCGGCAGCCGACAAATCCAGACAAAGGCGGTTCGTAACGTTCCTGGGGCGGTCACACTCATTCCAGGCGTAATTGGTGGACGTATGTCTTAATACAACGAGACAATAACGACAGCCAGCGGGTGCGTCAGGCCGTCAGCCCAGCGCGGGAACGGAGGGGAAGGGTTAGAACGCTAGCAGCGGCCGGGCCCTGCTGGCCTTCAGTGAGGTTGGCTTCGGCTGAACCGAAATAGTCTTGGAATGAAAAGACTTTCACAAGGTACAATATACGTCGTAAATCACGCAAGGTTCACGGCAGTGCGTGCCGATGCTGTGCCTGTCCCTTTGGTGGTGTTGCCCCCGCGTCGGGCACCGAGAGCCTGTCAGCGGTCCGGAGAATGAGGAAGCGCAATCTTTGCACGAATATTATTCGGATATACTTCCCGAGGTGCACCCACAACCGCGAGGATGACAGCGCGACTGGCCCTGCCCACATTTCCCCGTGTGCGTGGTTCGGCTGACCAGGCTGGCTTGCCCAGCACACCAGTGCAGCGTTGGATGCGTGGTCCGCATGGCAGGTTTATTGTTTAGGATGTTACAGCGGACCCCCGGGGTCATCAGTGACAGCCAAAGCTTCCTCACCGTACACGAAATTGCGCCACCATGGCAGATGTACGGCTATGCTGACCTGGGACTTCCTAGGAAGGGCGGTATGGCCCAGGGATGGGGATATGCGGAGCGGTCTCAGCCTCAGGAGAGTTGTGTAGGCAGGGCCTGCTGAGCGGATTTTCAGACATCTCGAGTAAGCCTCTGTGTCACGCTGCTACAGTTTTAGCTGCTGGTCCGAAACAGCAGCGGCGGGCGAGTCGTGTCCAGCGTGCGGCGCAGCAAGGACCGTGCGTGAATGAAGTACGGTGTACGGTCCTGGCTGCCCCGCACCGTACCTCATTCATTCATGTACCGTATCCGTCCGCGCAGGCAGGTTGTCACGTGCAAGGGGCCGAGGCTGTCACCGATGACGCGCGGGGGCCAATGCGAGCATGTAAACACACGCTGTCACGTCCTTGCATCCGTTCATTCATACTTAGTTGACGTGCATGAACGCACAAAACGATCGGTCACCCACCTGCCGACAGTTGGCATTTCTCGCACCGGTCCACACCGGTTGGTCAACACCTGCGCCACGACTTGGTACGAACGTCAACGGTTATTAACGACCAGGTACCTAACCGTTTGTTGCCTTGAGCCCCCGAGGGCCTCCCACCCGGCGGGCCGGCTCCCAGGCGTTGCTTCGGTCATAGCTAGCTGGAAAGTGCTGGGGTTGGCTGACCCAGCCTGTCCCCCTCCCCCAAAGAGGTCTGATTGCCTGTATTGGTGACTCCACGCCTGTTCTGCTTCATGTGCTTCGGGTGCGTCCACGGTGTACCAGAGCCATCACCCTTGCCCCTGGGTACCCGTTGGCAGCGGTGCGTGCCGCGCGGGTTGCCGCTGCGTGCTCTGGCTCTGATGCCGGCGGTCCTGGCGGTGCTGGTGAGCTAGCACCCTGCTCCCATACTCCCATTCCCCTTTGCGCAGTGTGTTTAATGAGAAGCCCACCCATATCCACCCAGGCCCGAATACGCAGTGTGTACGGGCGGGGGTGCCTCGATGCGGGGTGCCTCGTTCGGGTGCCTCGATGCGGTTCGGGATGCCTCTTGTCGCTGTCTTTATTGATATAAGGGTTTGGTTCGTTGCCCTGTCGGCGGGGCGCCGCAGGGGTTCTCGCCTGGCAGGGGTTCTCGCCCGATGATCCCTCCCCTGGGGTCCGCCGTCATCTTCACTGGTGAACTACATGACTGGCTTGCGCAGTGGCAGACTACACTGGGTGGCGACGGAACGGTTTCGGTTTGCCTGGAACAGGTGGACGGGCCACACCTAGCCGTGGCCCGTCCAGCCACGCACGGTAGGGCACGGTCCACGAATGGACGGGCCACGGATGGCGTGACGCGTGAGCAGATTGTGGTCCGAGCTGCGGCTCGCAATCCGTTTGTGCTTTTAAGATATCAGGAGAATATGTTCTTATTCACAGCAATGCTGGATATGCGTTTCCCAGAGGCCGCGACTCCTCTATCGGGAGGCAAGTGGCCTGGACCGAGCGGACCCCGACTTCAAGTGAACAGCGCAAAGCCCAATGAATGTTTAATTTTGGACATAGTACATGCTTATGGTCATATCTAATCCTTTGGAATTAGCGCGTGAACCTCGCCGTCCTCGGTACGTACCACTAAGCACAGGTTTTGCTTTCCGGCGAGTCAAGGTTTCAAAGTTTCTGTTCACATGCGACATAATTTGCCACAGATGTGTATGATTATCTGGAGTCCTACTCGTCGCATGTGTATGAATTGTCGTTGGTGGGCGCATTGCTCGCACCCATCGATGCGCCAAACAGTTAATTGATCAAATCGATTGAAAGTAATCGTAGCGATGTAATGAGACTATCTTTATGAATTATTCACATTATGACTGGCTGCGCAAGTGTCGACCAGGAAGAGAAACTGTCATGTCCAGCGACGGCGGCCAGACGAGTTTCATCACTTATGTAAATGAAATTTATATTTATTTATTTATTGTTAATTCACATAACAGCTGATCATTTATGATGCTCTCCAAGGAGTGCAGCTGAGGTGCTGACGACGAATGCGCTCAACATCCATGGCTATAAGATCCAATTGATACTTAACATACTATTGTATCAAAAACGTATGACCTGCATGACTTAACATCGACGTCCGCTTATCTGTGCACAGCTGTATTCTGGTTGGTACGGAAGGCACATATAAGCACGACCCGCAGACCCAATTGTCATACCATACCGTAATTTTTTGCGGTAAGTCAAGCAGCAGTAGGTGGAGACATTCAGCCTAGAACCATGACTCGCGTCGGCCCTCTGGCCATTCTCCTGGCAGCCGCTACCCTTGTGTAAGTGGGGTTTAACAGATCAAATCAGATTATGTGACATGAATTGGAGCTTGCCTTACCTGAATTGGATTAAAATTCTGAGGTAGCATAGGTAGCTGTGTTAGTAGGGATGCCGAACTGGTTACTGTCACCCGCGCATTCGCGCTGTTTAGTTCTCGATATTATAGTCTTCAGCTTCAAGATGCAGTGCTAGTGGCTGAGCGACTGCGGCGCTTCATGTTTGGACCGCGCGTAGCGGGACTGTATGCGCATGCTTCCAGCGCTGACTTTGCTTTTCCGTGCTTGTGCCTGCAGGGTGGCTGTCAACGCCGGAACCGGTCTGTACCCTAACTTCCCATTCTGCCAATGTACCAAGTCCCCGGCGGCCTACAGCTTGTCGCCGACGGTCAGGGCTACGGGCAAGAACACGTACTGCTTCACGCTGAACGTCAACCCTCCGCCGGGCTGCACCTCTTACTGCTGCGCTAAGGCTGATTTGAGGAAGATCGAGGTGCGCGCTTTCCTCCGCCGACTCACGTGGCCATCTGTCGGCCATCACAGCAATCGGTCGCAGCTTCTAGAAAGCGTCGTCATCAG
The DNA here is from genome assembly GCA_003117195.1 of Eudorina sp. 2006-703-Eu-15. Classification (NCBI taxonomy): domain Eukaryota; kingdom Viridiplantae; phylum Chlorophyta; class Chlorophyceae; order Chlamydomonadales; family Volvocaceae; genus Eudorina; species Eudorina sp. 2006-703-Eu-15. The sequence continues at coordinate 43,951 of BDSI01000068.1, read as the reverse complement.
TTGCACAAGGCGTCCAACGGAGCATTGCTGTCATGTTTAATTCAGGATGTGAAGCACCAATTCCTGGCTTGTGTTCGCGACTGCTCGTCTAAGTTGCATTGCTGGACCTCAGCTGGAACCCAGCGCATAAGTTCAAACATACCCTCTGACCTTTATCATCAAAGATTAATTTCACACATAACAATGCTTGAAGTTTTTCATTCTGGCATTCAGCTTTGTTTTTTGCCGTATGCTGCTGGCTGCCTTTTGCTCCACACCTCACCTAGTTGCCATGCCTCCTCAACCAAACCATCCTGTTCCCCGCCCGCCTCCCCATCCATCCCGTTCCCTGCCCGCAGCTCAACGTCAACACGCAGTGCGATGTCTTCGGCGTCAACGTCCGCGCCACCGTCAACGGCGTCGCCACGCCGGTCGCCCCCTCTTTCGATGACGCCAAGGACGGCCCCAACGGCGCCAAGATCCTGCGCATCACCCAACTAGGCCTGGGCCTGGCCGATGACGGCGCGCAGGTCTGCATCACCCTGGCCAAGAGCAAGACCGGTGACGGCTGCACCACCCTGGAGGACCTCTGCGTGCCGCCGGCCGGCATGCCCACGGGCGTCTGCTCCGCCGCCATGTTCGACAGCGGCAACGACTGCTGCCCGGTCTCGCAGGCCAACGTGCCGTCCCCGCCGCCGCCGTCCCCGCCGCCGCCGCCGCCGCCGTCGCCGCCGCCGCCGCCCCCGCCGTCGCCCCCGCCGCCGCCGCCGCCGTCGCCACCGCCGCCGCCGCCGCCGTCCCCGCCGCCGCCGTCCCCGCCGCCGCCGTCCCCGCCGCCGCCGTCCCCGCCGCCGCCATCCCCGCCGCCGCCATCCCCGCCGCCGCCATCCCCGCCGCCGCCGTCGCCGCCGCCGCCGTCGCCGCCGCCGCCGTCGCCGCCGCCGCCGTCGCCGCCGCCGCCGTCCCCGCCGCCGCCGTCGCCGCCGCCGCCGTCGCCGCCGCCGCCGTCGCCGCCGCCGCCGCCGCCGCCGCCGCCGCCGCCGTCCCCGCCACCGCCGTCGCCGCCGCCGCCATCCCCGCCGCCGCCATCTCCCCCGCCCCCGTCCCCGCCGCCGCCGCCGCCGCCGTCCCCGCCGCCGCCGTCGCCCCCGCCGCCGCCGCCGCCGTCCCCGCCTCCGCCGTCCCCGCCGCCGCCGTCGCCGCCGCCGACCTGCACCGTCTGCGCGCGCCTCGCCTTCCGCCCCAACCGCAGCCCGGTCTTCCCCATCAGCCTGCCCCCGAACCTGTGCTCTGACTTCGCGGCGGTCGTCGTCGAGGAAACCGTGGCTCAGGCGGAGGCCGTGGGCGCTATCATGCTGGAGGTCCCGCCGGCCATCACCTGCGAGGCCGACACCATCACCGTCTGCGGCGTCTTCTTCTCCGAGCAGGAGGCCCAGAAGCTGCAGCCCTGGTTGGAGGACCAGGTCGTGTACTGGCTGTCGCTGGTGGTCAGCGACCGCACCACCTGCCCCACCTTCATGTACGACTATGACGTGTCTGTGGTTGTGGGCGACCAGAACGGCGAGCCCAACTGCGTCTCCGCCGCCGCCGCCGTCTCCTGCACGCCCGCCGCTGTGCCGTTCCCCAAGTGCGAGTGAGTACGGCAACTGAAGGGCGGGCGAGGGGGCGAGGGGGCGAGGGGGCGAGGGGGCGGGCGAGGGTGGGGGTCCAGGAAGGAAGGAGCTGAGGGAGAGGGAGAGGGCGAGCGGAAGCGTGGCGCACGGGGGCGGGCGGGTGGCAGGCGGGCCCGGGATGTAGTCGTCTGGGTGTGTGGCCTGTGTATGTACGGAGGGTGTCGAGGGGTGAAGTACGGGCGGCGCGGGCTGTGAAGTGTCACACCATTGGTGGGCGGGGTGGGGCTCCGGAACCTGCGGGTGGGCGGCGGAGCGGCCTCCGCGCGCGTTCCCAGCAGCAGCGCAGTGGCACCCTGGGCCCATGGCGCTTGACACCCTGGCTGCCCTCAGTTTCCGCCCGGTCTTCCACCACAAATGGCAAATACGGAATGGCCCACTCAGCACTCACCCCCCACTGCCCAGGACATGGGGGGCACGGTGTCGCGCGCAGAAAGACTGGTTTTCCCGCGCCTCCCCTTTCCCGCGCCTTCCCTTCCCTGTCCCCCGTCTTCCCGTCCCCCCTACTTCTTCTTAGCCCTCCTCTCATCTGCCCCCTCCTCCCCACTCATCCCGCGCCCCCCCCCCCCACACACACACACGCCCGCAGGTGCAACACCAACCGCCTGTCCACGCCCTTCGTCGTACAGCCCAGCTTGTACACCATGCCCGGCCGCAAGCGCTCCACCGTCCTGTACTGCGTCGACATCGACGTCCGTGCCCCCCTCAACCCGTCGGTGAGTACGACAGTGTGTATGTGTGTGAGCCGCGTGTCGTCGTGACTGCGTATGGCTGTGCGTTGGTTGATCGTTGGGCAGGACAGGGGTGCGGGCTTATGCGGTGGGCAGGGCTGTGTGTGAGCTTAATCCCCCTTCACCATTATATCCTGCAAATGGAGCACTGCACCAAAATAACAACGGGGCAGGGGCGGCGCGCCAGCCATGGGCATCCGTAGGACACTCTGGGTGTGTGGACAAGCGCTCAGGGGTATGGGGAGGGTGTGGCGTGTGGGTGGGCGTCCGTGCATGTGTGCCGGTACCCGATTGGTGCCGCGATGGGCGGCCAACTGGTTGCCAAGGGCCGCCGAAGGCGAGGCGAGGAAGGAGGGACTCGACGAAAGAAAGCGAGAGAGGGGGACTGAAGAGGGAGATGAGATTGGACAGCCCGGCTCCGATTCGATAGGAGGGAATCATGTCGCCCCCAAGCCCCCTCCTCAACTCCCCAAACCCACATCCCCGCACCTCTCACCCACCCTACAACGCCGAATCCCCAACTCCCCAACTCCCCAACTCCCCACCTCCCCTCCTTCCCCCTCCCCCTTCCCCTTCCCCCCAGACCCCCTGCGGCCGCTCCACCGTGCTCGCCAAGGTGGAGTTCTGGGCCAACGAGACTCTGCGCCGCAACGTGGAGGCCATCGGCCTGCAGTCCGGCACCTCCTCCAAGATGGTGTTCCGCTCGCCCACCTGGGGCGCCTACGGCGAGGAGACGCTCAAGGCCCCCGGCGTCAACTGGGGCGTCGCAGAGGCGGCGGGCGGCACCGTGTGCCTGGAGCTGACCAAGGGCACCAAGATCACTGAGTTCTGCAACATGGGCGTGCCGATGTGCTGGTGGGTGTTGGGTGGGGAGGTGGGGGAGCGGGAGGAAGCGGGAGGAGGAAGGGGCGGGGCGGGGCACCGGGGGTCGGGGGAAGGAGGAAGGGGCGGGGGCGGGGGCGGGGGCGGGGGGCGGGGGGCGGGGGCGGGGGCGGGGGGCGGGGGCGGGGGGCGGGGGCGGGGGCGGGGGGGGGGGGGGGGGAGGGGGGAGGGGGAGGGGGGAGGGGGGAGGGGGAGGGGGGAGGGGGGAGGGGGAGGGGGGAGGGGGGGGGGGGGGGGGGGGGGGGGAGGGGGGAGGGGGAGGGGGGAGGGGGGAGGGGGAGGGGGGAGGGGGGAGGGGGAGGGGGAGGCGGGAGGGGGAGGCGGGAGGGGGAGGCGGGAGGCGGGAGGGGGGGGGGAGGCGGGAGGCGGGAGGCGGGAGGGGGAGGCGGGAGGCGGGAGGCGGGAGGGGGGAGGCGGGAGGGGGGAGGCGGGAGGCGGGAGGCGGGAGGGGGAGGGGGAGGCGGGAGGGGGGAGGGGGGAGGGGGGAGGCGGGAGGGGGGAGGGGGGAGGGACGTCCTGATGTCCTGATGGGTGTGGTGGGCCGGTGTGCGGGTGAGTGAGTGGGGTGAGAGGGTTGGTGGGAGCAGGGCAGGTCACACAACACGACACAACACAACAGAACAGAACACAATACAACAAAACGTGCAGCGCAGAATGCACCGCAAGTATGGCAAATAAATCACCGCCCCTTGGACGCCTCCCGTGTGTGTACCACCCCCCTCCATATGTACGGCAGGATCAACCTCTTCGACCCAACGGTCAACTGCTGCCCGCTCTTCTCGGCATCGACCTCCTTCTAAGACCCCCCGCTCTTCGACATCTCCCTCCTCCGCCGCCGCTTACCATCATAAGTCGACATTATGACGCCAGGGAGGGGCTCTGGCTCCCGATCCTTCTTAAGCTCTGGTGACGGTACGGCAGCGGGGGCGAGGGTACGGCAGCTGGGGCGAGGTTGAGCTGGGGGGTGAGGGTGCCATCCCACACGGTCCTCCTCCCTCGAGTTGTCTGTCCCGCGGCTCCCGCTTTTGCCTTGTGCGGAAGAAAGGGAAGGGAAGGTCCGGAAGGCGATGGACGGCCTCCGCGCACTTGCCGCCCGCCGTCATGTGGAATGTCTGGCACCGGGGTTGGTGTGGTGGTGGTTGCTGATGATGTGGTGGGGGTTTAGGGTTTTAGTTTGAGGCTGCCGCCGTGACCACCCCCACACAGATTCACGCAACACACACACACAAATTGGGAAAATTCTCTCTATCTGTCAGGCATGCCATAGGCGTGCCGTTGCTCCGTGGCAGCGTGCTATGTGTGTGTCATGCCGTACAGGTGGGGTGCAGGACACGGTCTGAAGGGTCCGAGGGTTCAGTGACAGTGGATTGTCGTACGCTCATTGTCGTACTTGTACAAACCGTCCGCGGCGCGAGCCTGCGGCGATCAACCTTAGTTTGACTGCCCGGCGCGGTTGGGGGGGGGGGTGTGAGGCAGGGAGGGAGGTATGGGAAAGAGCTATGGGTGACGGCGCGCGCGCTCCCCTCATAATGCATCGCCCGCCCGTCCGCCCCGAGCGGCTTTCGCTACCTTGGCGTGTTTCATGCCGTGCTCCCAGTGGCCTCCCAGTGCCCTGCGGTGTGGTCAGGTCGTGATGTGGGGCGTGGGGCGTTGCCGATGACGTGGCATGACGTGACGCGCGGACTCCGACTACAGAACAGGGAACGAGGGCAGGCCGCACGCATATGCCGTACTTTCCGCCGTGCTCTCGTCCCATGACACGCAGAACGTCGTGGGCCGCGGGCGTGACAGACGTACCTCCCGTGACCTGACCCTGGGTTTGGTGTTTGCACCGTGTCTTGACCTGACACGGGGGCGTGTGGGTATGTGCGCACACATCCAACTCCCCGCACCCCCGCCCCACCACCACGCGCGCCCTCCCCCCCTCCCCCAACACACACACACACCAACATTGATGTGTATTGGCGTCGCGTCCCGTCGGGATGGATGGATTGATATTTGGGGCCGCCGCGAGGCGCGTCCCGCAACAAGACTACCGTACTTTGTTGTTCATTATATACATAGTGCGTCGTGACGTTGTGACCGTTGACGTTGACCGTTGGCTGTTGACGTTAACCAACCCGGGGACAACAGCGTCGGCGTCGTTTGTGATAGCGGTTGCTGTGACTGAGCAGCAGACACCGTGCCGTCCGGAGCCCCTTGCCGCCGCGGGTGTGTCGTTGCGGCGGATCCGGGGGTGCCTCCCCCGTGCTTTCTGACCTGGGACACAGACGGCTGTTACCGACACATTCACACACATACACACACGCACACGCACGTGTTTTTTGGTTGGACGGCTTGGACTGAGACCGTGACCGTCACCCTATGACCATGACCGTGACGATTTGTGTGGTTGGCGAGGGTGATTCTGTGCCGACGACATCGGTCACGTGCACAGCTAAGCTGCGGCCCGTCGGCCTCCCCAGGATGGGGTTTTGGGTAGCGAGGGTCACCCCGGGTGGCGCCGGTCCCGGTACCGTTGGGTGTCGGTTGGCGGTTGTGTCCGGCGTTGTCTGATTTTATATTGGCCGAGACAGGCGGAGCAGGATGAGCAATGAGTGCAGGCAGGAATGTGTGTAACAACAGAATGTCCCCTACAGCCGTCCCCTACAGAATGTCCCCTACAGCCGTCCCCTACAGAATGTCCCCTACAGCCGTCCCCTACAGAATGTCCCCTACAGGATGTCCCCACCAGTCGTTCCCTTTCAGTCGTCTCCTCTTCGGCTTCCCGCGTAACTACAGAACTGCGGCACACGCAGCATGGACGCAGTACGGCCATGGGTTGTACGGCCACGGTTATCTCGATACGGCACTGGTTGGGGGACTACCCCAGCAGCAACCCCTGCGCGAGCTAAACGATCAGATCATCCTGTTCAGCCCTTCTGGGTTTGCTCAAGTACTAAATGATTACAGGTACGGTGCCTGGCAGCCCGGGTGGCGGGCCTGGGCCACGCCACCCTGCCAGTGAGGCAACATGTGCTGCAGCGAGACAGGCCCGCCCGGGGGGCTTCACTCGCCCCCCTTGACAAAATACGGTGGAGAAATTCTGAGGCCGCGGGGGTTTAGACTTGAACGCTGGAACGCCGGAAGCACAGCTCGCGGGAGGGGGATCCTACCGCCGCCGCGGGGCAGTGTGGAAAGGCCCGGTTGCTGAAAGGAATCCAGAGGGGCCGGCCGACCAGCCGAGGCCCGCGCGGCACGGGTGCTGCGGTGGATCCCAGCGACGGAATGGCTGAGACGGAATGGCTGCAAGTCCGTGTGCGCTACTGCCGTGCTCGCTCCTCCGTCAGAGCGCGTCGTTTCTCAACGAAATGGGGCACGGCATCGGCCCATCGGAGCGTTCAGGGGCTGCGCTCCGTAGCCCTTGGATAGCGTGCCGGGGTGTCGTCCCTACCTGTCAGACACGGGATGACGGTGCACAGGGTCTATGGGGCCTCCGGCTCGTCCCGACATCGCGTGGTCTATCTGGCTGGCGATGCCCGGAGGGGCTCCTCCAACCTGCAGACTGTGACTACAGATAGGTACGTCACACAAAACACACACACACACTCGCACACACGCGGGGGCCGTACACACCGGCCTTTCCCGTGTCAGCGCGCCGAAGTCCCGCGTGTGAGAGTACGGCAGCAGCTGTGCGACTTGACAAGGGCTCCCCTGAGAGACTTCGAAACGTCTTGGAAACGAGACGATAGTCTGCTAGAAGGATCGTGTTTTTCCAGGGGCTCGGCAATTGCTCTTTCAGGACATCTTGTGCGGGAACGCTGACCGCGCGAAGGAAGGCCTCAAGGCGAGTGACTCTGCCAATGGATTTCGAGAGCTCATAATCATTCCAGTGCGGCATAAATCGGAGTCAAGTGCGCGCACATTTATCCACCATTGCGCTAAAAGGGCGGGAACATACAACTGCACTGAACAAAACTGCACGCCTTGGCAACCTTGATTGCAGTGTACATTAACAACAGGGCATTCAATAGAACTGGCCCGCTCTGTTTGCATGACCATACTATCGATTATTTTGCCACAGGTTGAGTCTGGCGCGTGGTAAGAACAAGAGTACGGCACCGCAACGGGCACCCTCCTTCCACCGAACCCCGTTTGCATACACACACTTATGTTTAATGAAAACCCGCCCACGCACTTGTATAACACCCCCGCCCCCCCTTTCCGGTAATTACACACCCGAAGAGATGAGCCCCGGATACATGGGCCCACATGCCGCTATGTTGCCCTGTGTACGACAATATCCGCGCGGAGGAGGGCTTTCCTCAGTTCACTACCATGCTGGAAGCCATGGCCTGGGACCCGGCTCGGTTAGCAAGACTCTTGGAGCGCATGTGGGCCCATTGTAACTCGTTTGTCCCCTTCGGACGGTAGTACTCTCCTACTTCTTCTGCTAGTGCATGGTCATGCGCGTGCTTTATGGCGTTTTTGCGTGCCCTTGGGCCAACGGCCAACCATGTATGGGTTCAGCCGACCCACCTCCCTTTTGGGGAAGAGACGACGGGGAAGAGCGAGAACGGGGGGGGGGGGAATCCATGCCCCCCTACGGAGGAACCTGAACGCGGAACGGAAACCCCTTGGCAGAAACCCGCTGCCCTGTCGGCTCATCGGTCGGCTCATCGGTCCGGGTACCACCCCTTCCCTGGATGAACCCCTCGCCCCCCAACCTGCCCCCCCGCAAGGACCCCCACATCCTGCCCGCCGGGGTGGCCAAGCAGGCAATCGGCCGAGCAGGCATACTGATGCTCCCACCGACCCACCGACCCACTGCACGGGGCCAGGGCAGTGAAGCTGCAGTGCACCTGTACGGGGGGACGGCAGCGTCTGTCGGCCCCCGGGGTGTCTTCACATCAGCTGCAGGCCCCGGTCAGACCCCGGTCAGACAGATGGCTCTCGCCCTCAAGCACCACATAGGGCCCTCGGCGGTCGGCTGCAACGGATCTTGCCGCTCCCGCAGCCCGCCCCAACTCGCCACACGCCCTCGCAGTTGCGGCCGCAGCCCGCCCCGTCTCGTTCCAGGCGGCCAACGACACCGACACCAACAGCCGCGCAACCCCCTAGAAAGGCAGCCCCCCCTCTAGCTCTCCCTCCTAAGCACCAAAAGCGCTGCTGCACATAGGGGCTGCCCCTCCCCTCCCCTCCCGCGAACACCTAGGCTAGGCTCACTCACTTGCACCTGCTCTCACACACACACAAACCCAGCCAAGTTACGGCCCCTTGTTCTAGGGGGGTTGCGGAAAGCCGCCCCCGCCCCCGCCCTTATTACGGTACCATGCCGCCGCGCCAGTACCACCCGTGCGGGGCGTGCATGTGTGCATCGCGTGCACGTGCACATCTCTTGAGGCCCGTGAGGCCGCTGCCGCTGCGCTCAACACAACAAGAAAAAACAAGCCAAAAATAAACATCCGGTACACTGACGGTGGCCCCCTTGTTGTCACAAAAGTCCCCCCCACCCGAGGGTGACGACTGCAGCACCCACCTCTCTCTCTCTCTCTTCTCCGCATTAGCGAACCCCTGCTTGATGCTCCAACCCCCCGCGCGTGTCTCGACCCGTCACGCCCTCTCGTCGGCCTCCCTCACGGGAAATCCGGGACGGCATGCCTATGTACGACGATGTACGGTACCCTCCATTGTGAACGGGGCTGGCTGGGCTGTGGTCCCGGCCCCGGCCATTGTATTGTATTGTGTGTGTGTGTGGGGGGGGGGGGTGCTCGCGTGAACCCCGTAAATCCGCGGCGTGAGTCACACCCTCCCCACCACCGCCACAACATGGCCTACCAAAGGCCGCTCGTCAAATGCCCATAAGGCCCGCAGGGGCCTTCCTGGCCTCCCAGCCCAGGCGCCCGCCGCTGCTGTCCGTCGCTTCCGAGACGCCCTCACCCCCAACCCCACTGCACACCCCGGACGAGGCGGCCAATAGGACGGTGAGCTTCTGCTCCTCCTCCTCCTCTCCTCCTCCTCTGCATCATCTCGCCTCCTCCCTCTCCTCCTCTTCTCCATCGTCTCCTCCGCCTCCCTCTCCTCACCGTCACCCACTTCCCTGACAGACACACACGCGGAACGAGGTGCGGGGCTGGCCCCCCCCCGGCCCCCCTCACACGCGGAACGAGGTGCGGGGCTGGCCCCCCCCCGGCCCCCCTCACACGCGGAACGAGGTGCGGGGCTGGCCCCCCCCCCGGCCCCCCTCACACGCGGAACGAGGTGCGGGGCTGGGCCCCCCCCCGGCCCCCCTCACACGCGGAACGATGTGATGGTGTGCTCGATGATGTCGCAGCACTCCCGCAGCTGCGCCTCCGTCATCACCAGCGGCGGCGCGAAGCGGATGATGTTCTTCTGCGTGGGCTTGGCCAGCAGCCCGTTGTCGCGCAGCCGCATGCACACGTCGTAGGCGCTCACGCCGTGGGACTCGTCGATCACCAGCGCGTCCAGGAGGCCCTTGCCGCGGACCTGGACGCCGGTGAAGTGGGGTGGGGTGGAGTGGGGTAGGGTGGGGTGGGGTGAAGTGGGGTGGGGTGCAGTGGGGCGGGTAAATTAGGGGCGGGGCGGGGTGAGGTGGGGCGGGATGGAGCGGATTGCGAAGGGCCCATGGGACGTGGAGGAGCCGGGGTTGGGGTTTCAATTCCAGTACCAGCGGCAAGCGGCAAGCGGGCGGAGGGAGGGGGCCCAGTCGGCAATGCGACGGTCGTACAGGTTGTGTTCGCACAGCGGCTCCCGAGCACATCTCCCCTTCCACCCACTTTTATTTTCCCCATCTTCCACGCTTCTTCTTTGCGGTCGCATCCCCCATGGGGCATGTTGGCACTGAGCACCGCTCGAGACCTCATCCACACACACTCCCTCAGCCCCATACCGGTTTCCCGCCTTGCCTGCAGACCTCCCGGCCCACCCCACTCGACCCGACCCACCCCAACCGGCCCGACCCAGCCCACCCCACCCCACCCCACCCCACCCCACCCCACCCACCGACTTGACCATCCTGGAGGGGATGGCCGCCAGTCGCTGCCTCAGGATCTCGCCCAGCCGGTCGCTGTTCTCTGCCAGCCTCTCCTCCTGGAGCACCTGAGGTGGGGGATTTCGCCGAGAAGGGTACGGGTGCAAGTAGTACGGAATTGCAGTACTAGTCGCAGTACTAGTACACTAGTACGGCTGCTGCGCGGAGATGCGCGGAGATGCGACTGGATGTCACCGGACGGGCACCCGACCGCCGCGAGAACAGCAGTCCGAGAGGACTTAAACCGAAAGCAGCACACGAAAAAGGACGATGGTGGGAGGCACGGTTGAGCACTTTCCGCCCTGCCCCCTGCCAGGCCGTGTCGTAGCAGTACGCTGCCACCTGCTCCGCCCGACAGACAGACACCCTCCCACAGTCCGCACCGCTTCCTTCCGGAACACACGCACGAGCAGCCTCACAAATACGGCACCCTGCGCCACACAGCTGCTGCTCACCAAACCAAACCCCCATCCAACCAACGACGGCGCTCCTGCCCCTCTGGCCCCTGGGACGCCCACCCACCCACACCCATCCACCCACCCACACCCACCCACCCACACCCACCCACCCACACCCACCCCCCCACACCTGGGACAGCCCTCCCCCCTCCCTCCTCCCCTCCCCGGACGCACCTGCAGCGCCGCCATGGCCACCCGCGCCGCCAGCGGGTTGCCGCCGTACGTGGAGCCGTGCTGCCCTCGCCCGATCGTGAGCATGATCTCGTCGCGCGCCAGGGTGGCGGCCACCGGGTAGGTCCCGCCGCTGAGGGCCTTACCCAGGACCAGGATGTCGGGGCGGACGCCGTCCCAGTCGCTGCACAGCATGCGGCCCGTGCGGCACAGACCCGTCTGGACCTGTGTGTGTATGCGGGGAAGGGGTGAGAGGAGGGTTAGGGCGGGCCGGAGGTGGAGCGCGTTGGGGCTGGTCGGTTGGGGTTTTGCATTGGCGGGGGGGTTGGGGTTTGGTGGGTGGGTGGGTGAGGTGACTGAGGGTGCAGGCGCTTGGTGGTGCAGCACAGGCGAGGAAGTGAGGAACTCCGAGGCCGGCCGGCCTGTGCCCGGTGTGTTCAGGAAAGGAACCCGCCCGCCCGGTGTGTGCCCGATGTGTGCTCGTCGGTGGTCAACGATGCCCCGGGGGGGGGCCCGGGCGCGGGAGCTGCTCTGACGGCCGCCGGCACGACGTGCCTGTGCCCATCCGCATCCTCGTACCTGTTCTCATCTCCTCCCAATCCCCAAACCCCCAAGCCCCCAGCCACCGCCACACCACCACCGTCCCCACAAGCACATCCGGTGCCCCCAGGTGCCTCCATCCCCCCCACCCCGTGTGAGGGGCGGTTTCCGTATCCCCCTCCTCGTCTCCAGCAGGCAGCCCGCATCTCCTCACCCTTAGCCCCGGCCCTCACCCTTAACCCCGGCCCTCACCCTCAACTTGCTCTGGCAGCAGCGCATTACGTACTATGTCCACCAATTTCCCATAAACCCCTCACCTCCCGCCCTCGGCCAACCCAGCCCGGCCCCCCCACCTCGTCGGCGATGAGCAGCGCGTTGTGCTTCCTCAGCAGCCGGTGCGCCGCCGACAGGTAGCCGGGGTCCGGCACCACCACACCCGCCTCGCCCTGCGCGAGCGGGGACAACGACACCAAGCCGCCGCGGGTTGCGACGGTTAAAAGTTGATGCAACCGTGACAAGGTGGACCTACAGTTAGTCCCGACCGGGGGATGCAACGGACCGGGGTTGTGTCGGGGCTGCCAAGGCTCGTGGGAAGAGACCGGCCAAGGAGAAGCCGTAACCAAGGACGGCGCAAGGAGGGTTGGGGCTGGGGCTGGGGTTGACCAAGGGATGAGAACGAAAACCCCCTCGGGCGCACACAGGAGAGGTTTGGAGCGCTAAACGCGGTAGATGCCGGGCCTTGTACGGCCAGGCGAGGGGCCGCCCCTGGCCATACGCGACAAGCATCCATCCGCAGCGGAGCTTGGTTGTTAGTTGCAACTTTGTTTGTATGTTTGTTTAATCCCGGACCCCACCCGGACCCCACCCGCCCCCACCTGGATGGGCTCCACCATGAACGCCACAATGTGGGGATCCGATTCGAGCTTCTCCTGCGGGAGGGGGGGGTGTGAGAGGAAGGTGACGCGGGCTCCCGGGGAAACGACAAGAAGCATTAAGGAGCCCCCGGTCAGGACGAGGACGAGGGCCCCCCGGATGGGTCGACGCCGTCCGGCTCGGGAGGGGCCAGGCAGGGGGTGGCCTCCATTCCCTCCTTCCTTCCTTCCTTCCTTCCTACCCTCCCTTAGCCCGGCCGTGGAGACGGACCTGAAGCGCCGCCAGGTCATTGTACGGAATCACCTCGAAGCCCGGCATGAAGGGGCCTGCCGGGGGCGGGGCGGGGCGGGGGGGGGGCTGGGTTAGGAAATTGGTAGACATATTTTATCGGGTGGGGCGGGGGATTCGGCGGGTCGCGACAGGGACAGGCGGCGGCGACTTGTCAGGCAACGCGGCCAGTGGCGCAGCAGCGGCGGCAAGCCTGTGCGTGACGATGCGAATGTAGAATGTAGTAGTCATGGATGTAGATGACGATTGACGATGGATGTGGAATCTGCCTATCCCGGGGGGCGCATGCCTCCCGACACGCTCACCTTGGTGCGGCGGTCCACTGCCCCACCCACAGATCGGATTCCCCGGACCCGTCCCAGCCCTGGCGCCCCCCGTGCTTTGGCCCTCCTCCCCCCTCTCCCCCTCTCCCCCTCTCCCCATCCGCGCACCCTGTCGACGGACCTTCGGAGTTTCGGAGCCGCCCTTTGCACTGCCCTTGACCCCGCTTCCCCGGACTTGTCCCTCAGACATGCCCCTCCCCCAACCTGTCCCCACCGCCGCCTTCCCGCGTCCCATCCAAGCGCCCCTCGATGTCATCCTCGCCTCCCCCACACATTACTTGCCCCCCGCCCCACAGCATCAGCAACACAGCCCCCACCAAAGCTCCCCCCCGCGGGGCCCCCACATGCCCGTCCCTCCCTTCCCGTCCCGCGCCGCTGCGCGTCGTCGTCGATGTCCCTCCCTCCCTCACCGAAGCCGCCGTAGCTGGAGGGGTCGGTGGACGTGGAGATGGCCGACATGGTGCGGCCCCAGAAGTTGCCCCGCGCGAACAGCACCTTGGCGCAGTTGGCGGGGACCCCCTTGACGTCGTAGCCCCACCGCCTGGCGGCCGCCCCGAACGGGTGGGCGGGCGAGTGGGTGGGTGGGTGGGTGGTAACGGTCAGTGAACTGGTTGGTGGGTGGATGGGTGGGCACCGCGTGCGCGAGGACGCCCTGGCTACCTCGGTGGTGCGTGGGTGGGTGGACTCTAGGGTTGCGTGTGTATGCGTTACACGATTGAGGGTGCATAGCCCATACCTGTACACCTACTTACTACCCATATGAGCCGCAGGTCCAAGCGCACAGGCACAGAGCGGCCTTGAAGACGGGTTGGACTGGAGGCGGACAAAAAAGGTCCCCGTTCGATGGTTTCTTTTCAGTCCATTCAGCCCACTTCCATGGTCGGGGAAGGACGGGTGCCGCGTCGCGGGAGGGGGGGATGCCCACTTGAGGGAGAGGTCACGGCAGGATTGGCTGGCCAGGTGGGCTGGTGGGCCCACAGCCCACCAGCGGACCCAGCCGCCAGCAGCCCTGGATTCCCCTAGCGTGATCACCCCCAGAAGCAACCAACCAACCAACCATCCACCCGCCCATCCCGCTTACCCGACCATCCACCCACCCATCCCGCTCGCTCACCCAGCCACCCCACCCGCCCACCCACCTGGCCAGCTTAATCGCCGTCTCGCCTCCCTCCACGCCCGTGTTCATAGGCAGCACTTTGTCGTACCCGAACAGACGCGTGATATACTCCTCGTACTCACCCAGCACGTCTGGCCGAAGAGGCGCGGGGGGGAAGATCCGTCCGAATTCGGGAGGCACAAGGGGAACGGGGTTCGAGGAAAGAGGTACTGTATGAGGCCGTCAATGGCCGCGACCCCCAGGCCGGCAGTCCAACCGCATCGCCCGCCGCCGGCCGTCTCCGAGCCTTGCCCGACTCAAATCGCAGCCCGACGCACTTCGCAGCCCGACCCAGATCGCAGCCCGACGCAGATCGCAGTTCGACCCGGGCCCTGGCAGCCCGACGCAGATCGCAGCCCGACCCAGATCGCAGCCCGACCCAGATCGCAGCCCGACCCAGATCGCAGCCCGACGCAGATCGCAGCCCGACCCAGATCGCAGCCCGACCCAGATCGCAGCCCGACGCAGATCGCAGCCCGACCCAGATCGCAGTTCGATCCGGGCCCTGGCAGCCCGACCCCCGACCCCTCCCCTGCCCCACCATTGAAGAAGGCGCGGGAGGTGAGTGTGAGCTTGCGGGCTTGCTCCGTGAGGGCTGCAACGATCTGCGGTGCGGTGGGGGGGGGGACAGCAGGAGGCCGCACGGCGGGATCGCTGTCGCTGCGGCGGGAAGGCTGGGGGCTGAGGGCGGGTGGGATGCCCGGAGGAGCAGGGCTTGGCTGGCGGTCACGGAGGGGAAATCGGGCTGTGATGAGGGCAAGGCCCACACAGCCGGTCATGCCTTGCGACATTGAGTGCAGGCCGCTTGAGGCCGCGAGGACCAGGAGCTTCGTTAGCAGGCTTAGGACGGTCAACGCGCCATGGACAACCCGCATACGGGTTCCCTGTGCGACATCCGATGGTGTTGGCTGCTGTGCACGGCGGGGGCCGGACCGGGGAGGGGCGGCGGCCCCGTACTGGAGGCCATCGGGAGACCGTTTCCCGGGCCGGTCAATACTACACCTAGGACATGGTGCTCGTTATGCGAGAGAGGTCGCGTTATCACGGGTGCACCTGCGCAGCCCCGGTGCCGCGGCAGATGACCCGTAAGTCTGTACGACGATGCCGTACACGACCCCCGTCTGTCATCACTTTGATACAGTTGTCCGCACAGTGCGACACAGAACACGCAGCAGGAGCTCAAAGGAAGTTGTGGTACCTGAGCGGCATTCAAGCGACGTGGTGTGCAGCTGTTGTGCCGCACGCAACGAGTGGAAGGGCCAGGTCGCGAATGAGGCCTTATCGGCCCCGAGGCCAGCTGGAGACCTTGTCTCGCACCTTTGGATGGCAGTGCCCCTGGTTCACAGCCGAGTATGCCGACAGGAAATCGTAGTAGCGCTTGCCGTCCACGTCCCAAAGGAAGACGCCCTCGCCACGGTCCAGCACAACCGGAATCGGCGCATAGTTATGAGCGCCGTAGGTGTCTTCGCGCTCGATGAACTGAGATAGGTTGTTGATCATGCAAATAGTAAAGCGCAAAAGTGTGCAGGTGTCATGGGCTTCCGGTTCAGAGGTGGTTGCACTTTTCTGTCCCGTGTGACGACTCGCATACCTACTGCAACATGCACTGTCACCTTCCCACCTTTTGCTGGCGATCAGACAGGAAAGACTCCTCTACTGCTGGCACCGCTGAGCTCGCGAAACGCCGGGCAGCTGCCTGAGTCGACAAAGCTAGAGCTCCCTGGGCCAGCGCCCGGCCGCTGGTCATGAGCAGGTTGGCATACTGAGACAGCATTCTGGACGGGCTGATCTAAACTTGCTCCCCGGTGGGCCAACCACTCTAGCAGTTGACTTGGATTGTCGAATGGTCTGTTCACGTGAGTACAATTCCGCGCCAAAGATCTCAGCAGTCAAGGTTTTATCTTCATACAACTTCATGCAACGTTTCATGTCTATGTACAAGGTGAATTGGCCAACGTGGACCCATGTGGCGGCTGACACCGTACACACATTTGTACCTTCATCTTTCACGGACGGACGTCCCAGCAAAGATTTAAAACAATGATTTAATTACCTGAGTATACCAATTCCGGCAGGCAGAGCTCTGGTTAGGAGCAGGTTGCGAGTCATCTTTCGTTTGATGCGGGACCATGCATGATTAATCACTGTGCGTAATACATCTTGCCGAGCTTGCTGGTGCCTGCGTGTCTGTGTGACACTCAGAGCCGCTCTTGTCACTTAGGAAACGCGGAAACTAAGCTGGCTCCTGGTTGTACCATCTGTCCATCACCATTTCGGCTAGCTGCTTGCCGTTGAAAGAGGCATGCGGAAATGTTTTAGAAGTCTCATGCGCTGGCAAGGACTGGCAAGGCCACCGCAGCTGTCCCACACCCTACGCCCCCGTCAGCCCCACCCTTCGGCGCATTGCGTGTGCCCATCGGCGATTGGTCCGTTCCTTCGCGCAGTTCCTACCGTGGTTGCCAGGGGTTGCCCTTCTGGCCAGCGCCATGCCCGAGTGGAGGCACCCCATCACCCAGCTACCACCACCCCTGAAGCACCCAGCCTCGCACCCTCGCGAGGTCTTGGAAAACCCAAGCATGGCTTGTGGCAGTGCCCAGCGACCGCTGGTGGAGCAACAGCCCTCACCCAGCGAAACACCGATGCCTCCCAGAACGGGGCTAGCGGAATGCCGGTCCCCCTACAGCAGCTGAGGGTGGGCCAAGCCGACTCATTGTGCTATTAGTCGCAGGGTGCCTGTGTGCGGTAAGCGCGGAGGCACCGGCTGTCACCCGCGGGGTCACTGTCACCATTTGGATTGACCATAACAAATCTTACAGTGCCATAAACGCGCATCAGCGACTGCTTCAACTTTTGCAACTTGCGAGCACGCGCACCGGCAGCCACAACCGCAGATGTTTGCATGCGCCGTTTGCGATGTGTCGGGTATCGGTATCCCCCGAGATGGCGGATCGAAGCATATCGATCAATCACCGCAATCACAGGTTCGCATCGGTGTCGCATTATTATTCTCACACGCACACGCGCGCAGAGTCAGTGCCCTCCAAAATCCCAGGTACGGCACCCAAACTACGGGTACACATCGCATGGTCTGTATAGCACAGCCGAGGCATATCGCACCCCACGCGCATCACACGAATATCGAATCAGCCGGCGCACGTCTACTAGGGTATGTATATAGCAGTTATTGCAGGTCCGCTCGCTCGCTCACAGCGCATGCGGACCATATTCAGACATACGCATACACCAGCTTCGAGGGTTAGAGCGATATCATGGATGTGTTATGGTGAACCGCTAACCACACACTGCAAAAGTGAACCCGCGCCGCCTTGGCGCACCCAACGGTATGTTGCGTCTGGCTTTCAAAACGGTATGTTTCCATCTGGCTTCTAAACGACGTGTTGCGTCTGGCTCCTGATACCCACTGAGGCGCTCACACGCCATGCGGGCAAGCACCCGCCTGCGCACATGCGGTACATAGCAGCATCCGCATTCGCATTCGCACGAGCATCCCCCGACCCCTCCACCCCCACGTCTACATGGCTGCGCTCCGCGACATCACTGTCCCAACCCAACCCAACAGCTCACCCGTGCTCTCCGCCTCCTGTGCTGGGTTCCCGTTCCGAAATCCGAATCCTCCACCGTCCCTGTAAGAAGATACTCGGCCCCCCACCCACCCGGCCATCCATCCATCCATCCATCCATCCATCCATCCATCCATCCATCCATCCATCCATCCATCCATCCATATTCCGCAGCACCTTACGTGCTGCGCTGGACGAACTTTAATCTACTTCTCAAAATCCACCGCCCCATCCAAGGGGCGCACAGGGCGGAAGAGCCGGCCACAGCGGCGTCGGGCAGGGCCGCGGGCGCCTCACATCGTGCGCGGCCTCCCCTCCCCCGGCCCCATCCATCCCGCCTCCCCACTCTCCCTCGCCCGGCCCCCCTCGCCGCGCCTCTCCCTTTCCTCCTTCTCCTTCCCCAACACCCCCCCTCCTGTCTACCAAATTCCTCTACCCCCTCCTGCCCTCACTTGAGCGGCGGGCAGCTCTGCGACGGCGTGAAGTTGCCGTAGCAGGCCCAGTTGCAGTACCGCTCCTCCAGCACGCCCTGGTTGTACCAGGTGCCGTTGGTGGACGCGACGATGCCCGCGATGGCGGTCTCGAAGGAGGGGCAGGCCGGTTCGTTCGACAGGAAGTACCGCTCGTGCACCGCGAGGCAGGTGGTGCAGGTCTTGGTGGCCTTGTTGCAGTTGGTGTTCGAGGTCGAAAAGACCCAGCCGAGCACGACGATGGCGCCCACGGCGAGGATGCCGAACAGCTGGACCAGGGTCAGAAACCTGGCGGGGTGAGGTGGGGGAGAGGAGGGAGAGAGAAGGGAGAGAGAGGAGGGAGAGGGGTGTCCGGGGGGAGGGGAGGGTTGGGGGAGAGGTGGAGGCGAGGTGGGGGAGAGGAGGCGGAGAGGAGGCGGAGCAGAGGCGGAGAGGAGGCGGAGCGGAGGCGGAGAGGTCAGGGGAAAGGTGGGGGATCCAGAAGGTCGGGGAGAGACCGGCAATCAACCCCCCCCCCTTCCGGGTGGCCGGGTTCATTGCTTTCGGCTTCAGGCCCCTGCCTGGCTGCCCCCTCGTGACAGCGCGGCATGGCGACATGCGCAAAAAAACACCAACCAGTCCCGGCAGATAGATGATCAGAACGAATATACGAACATATATCGATACATGGCCCGCGCCGTACCGGAAGTACGGAATGTCGGGCCTGAAGGGCCAGCTGTGGAAGCTGTGCATCACGCTGACGTGCAGCGAGTGCAGCGACGCGTAGCAGTGGTTGTAGGCCCAGCGGAGGGGCCTGCAGCCGCACAGCGACAGAGGCTCCCGCCCAAAGTCCGGCCGGGGCGGCTGGGTGTCGTCCTCGGGGTCACTGCGGCGGCAGCAGCAGGCACAGACAGACAAAAGGCACGACGTGAACACTGATGATGGGAGCAAGGCGGCTGTGACGCAAGGCGGCTGTGACCTGAGGACTAGGGCGGTAACCGTGCTCCTGCGGTCGGCAGCAACGCGCACGCGTTGCTCTGAATCCTGCCCCACCCACTCCACCACCCGCCCGCCCGCCACCACCCACTCCACCACCTACACGACGGGCGGCTTCCCCCCTTTCCCCCAGGCCCGCTGCGTTTGAACGCTGCGTGTCGTGACAAAGTTCACCAATGAGAGCTGGGGGCCTTCCTCCTCCGCCTACCTGCAGACACACAGCCGTCACATGGCCCAACCCCCCGCCCTGTCCGCTGCTCCGCCGCGACAAGCGCGTCAGCCCGCCTCGCCTCTTCCTCCCCCTTTGCCCTGCCTCCCGTGTCTCCCGTGGAGACCCTCGTGCAGTCCATTCTCCACCGGCGCCCTGCCCTGGCGGTCAGCGCAGCAGTCCATCGGTGCCCACCGATTCGCCCGTCCCACACCTCCCGCTCCCGTGCCAGAGATGCAGACACCCCTCGACTTCTGGGTGACCCGGGTTCGTTTGGGGTTTTCTCCTCTTTTCGACTTAACCCCTCCATCTTCCCACCCCCACACCGCATCGGCGTACCTGGTGTTGGTGCGGCCCTGATCCACCTCCAGGCGCATCTGCTCCGGAGCCAGCATGGAGCCCTCCTTGGTCGCCCCCGCCTTGTCCGCTGCTGGTACCGTACGTACGTACGTACGTACAGGTCACCGCGAGGCGGAGAGGAGGCGGAGAGGGAGACAGCACATAATGATACAGGAGGACCAGCGATGTGAGCGGGGGGTAGCACGAGAAAGGGGAAGGCATATGGCATTTGCGCTAGCTGGGAATGGAGTTCCCAGGTCGCTTTGACGGAGGGCGGTGACGAGGCAAAGGCAAATCATCATCGCGGTAGGATGAGTACGGTTGATACTGCGGTGCAACCTCCGCAGTTGCCAGTTGCCTGTTTTGAGATACACATACCCGCATCCCAGCGTAGATCATCGTAGGGACATCTTCCTTTCCCTCTTTGCGACGGCGGACAGCCCTCAGCGGTTCTGCGAGAGCCGACTACCTGTGCCGCACCGCACCGCACCCCGCCCAGCCACCCACCGTGGCCCCCGCCCGCCTTCAGCTCCTCCTCGCGCAGCTCCCTCGCGTTGCGCTCAACCTGGACACGAGTCATAAAACGGGGCCGGCGCCGGGGCAGCACATCAAAAATGACCACCATGACGTCGAGCACAGGTCGCGGACGAGATCGGGATGGGGGAAACGCGGGGATGCAAGAGGGCGGCGGTAATGAGCCAGCCTGTGTCGCCACGGTACGGTGTGCGTGCGCATGACCCCACCTGCGCCCTGCAACCGCCCGCCCCCCTCCCTCCCCCTGCACTCTGGACTTCTCGTGCACTCCCCAAGAGCACACGTCCCGCCATTCCTTGCCCCTTATTGCAGAGATCCACGAGGCCGGCGCGCGATATCACAACCAGGCCAGAGCGCCCTGTAGCTGCTCTCCGCCGACCGGCGTCCCGAAGCCGCCCTGTGATGTGGCCGGCGGACGCCTTAGAACCCCTTCAGGGTTCCCAAGGGGGGGGCCGCTGACCTCCTCCTCCCCCCGGTGTGCAGTGACTGTGGTTGCGCGTGTGGACCCGGGTCCGCTTCAATCGCCCGGTCCCGAGGGATCCCGAAACTGCATGGGCTCCTGGGACGTCCCTCTGACCTCCTGCCCGTCAGGGCCACCACCGCGACCCATGGGTCACAACGGCACCCACTCACCACCACCGGGCCCGGGTGTGATTCGTTCGCGAGGGACCCGTGTCGAGAGGCCCGTCGTGTGTTTAGAGAAGAGGCCCGTCGTGTGTTTAGAAGAAGAGGCCCGTCGTGTGTTTAGAGAAGAGACCCGTCGTGTGTTTAGAGAAGAGGCCCGTCGTGTGTTTAGAAGAAGAGGCCCGTCGTGTTTTTAGAAGAAAAGACCCGTCGTGTGTTTAGAAATGTAACCCGCCCGCCCGAACCCGGTTACCCGTCGTGTGTATTATCCCGTCGTGGAGGTCCTTCCTTGCCCCTCCCCCCCGCCGCCAGTTGGCTCTCACGACTCACCTCCTTGTAGTTGGGCGCCCGCCGCTTCAGGCGCTCAATGTCGAAGTAGACCTTCTTCTCCGACTCCCGCCAGTTCTGGCGTTGCACAGAGGGCGGTGCACCCCACCACCACCACCAAGAGGGAGGGCCGCGAGGATCGGTTTCACCGTTTCGCATCGTTAAACGTCGTTGAATGCCAGAGCATGGGTCTCCACTGATGGGTCTGCTTCCAAGGCAGACCTCCGTTGTTAAGGACAGTATACCAGACAGATCTTATGAAGCCATAATTATGGATGACGGCATAAATGAGGAGTAATTCACTGACACGGTTGGATCGAATGGATGTGCGCCCCAAGCACCACCCACGGGTCCAGTTTGGAAAATCATCGACATGCAAACCCTAGGGCCCCACACACCTTGGCCAGGCAGCAGCAGCTGATGATGTTGAGCATGCGCCGCAAAAAGACCTTCTGCATCTTGAGCGCGAAGCCGTAGCACTCGTCCACGAGGTCCTCCTCTTCGATGACGTAACTGCGCAGTACGGCACGGCAGTACAGGTGCACGGCGCCGTAGATATAGCCGTTACGCCCCCAGGGAAAACGAAACGGACACGTGGGCCCCGGGCGGGCAGGCTCAACACCATAGCACGCAGGGCACTGTGGGTGTCGAGGAGAACGAAGCCAATCAACAGTCACTATAGATGATAACACCCCGGAACGCATAACCTTGGCCGATATGGCGGTCCCGGTTATGTAGAATATGTCCGAGATCCGAGCCGCGGCAGCTCTGCCGAGCGACAAAGGACCGACATGTGTGTGTTCATGTGTGCTGCCGCCGCACTTCCACCTCCACCTCCACCCCCAACTCTACCACTCCACCATTCCAACCATTGCACCCGCCCCCGCCATCACTCACGTGAACTCCAGCAGTCGCTGCGCCTCGACGGGCGCCCGTTCAAAGATCTGGTTGAGGGAGACCAGCCGAGACTCGGTGGAGAGCAGCTTGAAGTAGTAGAGGAGCAGCTGGATGGTCTGCAGGAGGGCAGGGCAAGGGGAGGGGGGCCGGGGAGAGCGGGGCCCGGGGAGAGCGGGGCCGAGGGTCGTGGGGTTGTCGTTTGGGTGGGTGGGGGGGTCGGGTTGGAGTTGGGGTAATGCTATCTTCAAGGGGGTTGAAGCTGTCTGATCTCGACACACGCGTCATGTGGTCGTTTTTCCTAAACACCCACGCACACAGCCCGGCCCCCAGTTTGATCGTGCAGGTTCATTCTCTGGTAAGTACGCCGCTACCACGGCTGGGTTACGCGGGTTCTTTTCGGAACACACACCCTCCGCTGGGTCTATCGCTAATCACACCGGCATCCACCCACCCACCCATCCACCCACCCATCCACAAGGTGGTTATGGGTGGGCTTCTCATTGAACACACAGACAGCTCCCGCGCGATAACCAGGCCCCCCCCTTTGCGGTGGCCCGCGCACCTGCAGGTTGACGACGACAAACGTGCCGAATGAGACGGGGTCGACTCCCTGCACAACCCATCCATCCACACGGACGGGGCAGTCACCAGTCAGTTCCGTGGTTGGGAGCCGGTCAGGGGCTGGTTGGGTCGCAGGGCACACGGCAACGCGCATGATGCCTGCCAGGGCGACGGCGGCCGCGCAGGGGTATACGCCCCCGCACCCCGCACCCACGCCGATGCAGCGACAACACCCATACCCACGTCATTTCCGTCCTTCTTGTAGTACTTGGCGACTCCGTAAATGGCCCAGGCGTTCATGATGCCCCAGGTCGCCACGAAGTACCAGAAAAACACCGTACCCAAGGGCTTCGGGGGCCAGGGGAGGGGCGATGTCGACAGAGGAGGGCGGGGCAGAGAGGAGGGGATGCGGGTGGCACGCGGGATGGGGGTCCGCGGCAAGAGGGGTACAAGGGAAGAAAGTCAAGAATTGGAGGTGAGGACAAAGGGGGGCTTCAACCACGGTCAAAGTTGATGACAAAGGGATATATTAGTCGGCGACACCGGGGACACCAGCCTGGTCCGCCAGCGCAACCAAACCCGGGCTCTTCCGCAAACCCTCCAGCCAGCCTCCTAGCCTTGCCCTACCCCCTGCCCCCACCTCGTTGTTCTTCCAGTCCACCAGAATCCGCATGGACAGCAGCCGGAAGTACCTGATCAGGTAGGGAGCATAAAACCGGAACATATTGAAGAAAAAAGCGAACCCAGAAACGAACCCGGGCACAATCAGCGCACTTTGGAATACTGACGTGACGTAGTACGGAGCGGGTGAGGAGCAGGTGAGGAGTGGGCCCCCACCCCCCGGACTAAGACTTAAGTCTCTCTTAAGCACCGCCCTAGAGCCCCTGGGCCGGGTGAGGAGTTAAGCTAGGCAAGGGTGTCTGATCGAGTGTATGATTTCCCTCGCTTCGGTACCAATTACACAAGTCTCAGCCCAATGCCTGGCACCCCAATTAATCAAGGTACTACATCACACAAGTCTCTCCGAATGCCTGGTTCCCCTTCCCTCAGGCAACGCCGCCCTTCAGTCGGCGGAAGTCCCTTCCCTTCCTTCCGCACTCACATGAACTTGCGGATGGCGTAGTCGACTGTGAACGACACCAGGATGATGAGGGTGACCAGCGGGTAGATGATGATGAGCGCCTTCACCAGCGGCTGCCAGTGGGAGGTGTACTTGCCGCCGCTCTTCCAGGCGCGCTCCTGGTTCTCGACGTCTAGGGAGGGTCCAGGGGGTTGAGCAAGGTGTGCATGTGGGGGGATTCGAGGGCACCGGGTTGTGGGGTCCAGGGTGTGTGTGTGTGTGTGGGGGGGGGGATGTCCGCTTGCGTGGGACGAGCGTGAGACACGCCGGTGTGGCCACTGGTCAGGCAGGGCGGAGCAGGCAGGCTGCTGACCCAGGTCGCGGAACCGCAGCCGCGCAGCCCGCGGACATCCCCCCCGCCGTGTCCTTACGGCCCCTCGCTCGACTCCAGCCCCTCAGCCCCAATCGTTCGTTTCTGGGGCCAGCCGCCCGATGCCTTCACGTGGCCGTTGGCTGGCTGTTGTACACCCCCCAACCCCTGCATTCTCTCTCTCCGTGGGCCGTCTCCGCCACGGACGGGAGCCCCGCGCAAGCCCTGCGCAGACCTCCTCACTCTCCCACCACTCACCTCCGCGCGCACCTGTCCTTGCTGCCTGTCTGCCTGCCTGCCAGCTTGCATGTCTTCCTCCCGGCATTGTGTTTGATAATCATGGAAATCGTCTGCAGTCCGCCCAACACCGACTGACCCACCCCCTTCCGTGGGCCTTTCCCCCCCGAAACCGGCTCCCCAAGACCGCCCACACATCCGTTTCCCGTCTTTCTTTCCCGGGACTACTTACAGATGGCGATAAACATGACGATGGTGGCCTGGGCCACCAGGTAGACCCCGCTGAGGATCTCCACCAGGTATGCATGCCACTGACGGCGGTGGGACGAGGGAGGGGAGGACGAGAGGGCGGGTGTAGCAGTTTGGGAGGGAGCGTGGTGGAATTTAGGGCGGAGAGGGAGTTAAGAGGGAGGCGCAATGCGAACGGGTTGCGAAGCGGGCGGGCGGACAGGGCGGAGACACGGGCGACAGGGATGGGGATGCGGCGGTGGGATGACGGTGAACCCACATCGGGAAATGGATCTGGCAAGCCTTTGTACTCTTGTATGATATGGCTACGATAATTATCATATGCGATACAATAGGATTGGATGCGATGTTCAATACGTTAATGGGATTGATGTCTGACAATAGAATACCCCTGGGTGTCAACAACGACGCGCGGATGCAACAGTGAGCAGTAGCGTTCCTGCACCGCACAAAAGCATATCCAGGGGGTCAGTCCACCGCCGTAGAGCCTTTTGCCGTGCCGCTCATCTCGCAGGCAGTCAGCGCAATTCGTCTGTAGCTTACCTATTCTGCTTTACCCCCTCCCTCAAATTCCCCCCAAATCACCGGTCCTAAATCAGTGCATCGCTGGTTCGCATTCCATCCAGGCGTGCTTGTGCGACCAACCCCTAACCGCAAAAACCGCCAACAGACTCGGGCGCGGCCGCCGTGACCGCACCATGGGTACGTCAAACGGCAGCGGTACGAGCTCTTCCTTCTCCAGGCCGTACGTGCCGTCTCTGTCCACGGGGTTTGTGACGTTGCGCCTGTGTACGGCAGGCAGCGGAGTTACGGCGGCTCATTACACGACCTGCATGCTCAACCCCTCCGCTTTTCGCACCACACACACACACATACACAACAGTTCTCTCTTACACACACAACAGCGCGCCAAATCGACAGCGTTCTTCCGACACCGCAGCCTTTTATTACTTATATGGGTCGGGCAATTGGGTCTGATACGGGCAAACTATTGGGCGCCACTTGGCCCCTCGCATGTCACGCACTCTTGTTCTGCCTGCTTCAATAACACGCAACAGCTCCCCCGCCCCGGGGGCTCCCATAAGGCCCATGTGCGCCGTCTCAGTGGCCGCGACCTCCCCCTCTAGGGCCCCAGCGGGTGACCGCGGCAGCCACGAAACCCATGGAAACACCGTGCCATGGGAAATCTCTTACCCACCGAGAAGCAACCCCCTAGCGCCTCAGCGAGCGCCTCAGTGCCTGCTGTTGCAGGGACCGGCACTGCGCCGTCCCGTCGTGCCGTCGCTGTAAATCATTAGGCGATACCATTCCGACAACCCTCGACATTGCCACTTCCGGATTACCTTTCGCAATCCGAGACCCACAATTCCCTCACGCCTCCTCCTTGGGCGCCCCCCTCATCTGTCCGCCCCCGTGCTTAATCCCCCCTTCACCCAAGCAGCCAAGTTATGGCCCACGACCTCTTGCCCCTTTGACTGCCCCCCCCCCCGCCCGTGCTTACTTGAGCTTCCCAAGGTAGTCGTTCCCGGTGGCGTCATGCTGCTGCTGCTCCTCCTCCAGGGCCTTCTTGCCGCCCGCCGCGTGATGGGCCATGCGCTCATACTGTTTCGGGATGATCTCGAAGTACGGACCCGATAAAAAGCGCTTGAAGGCGCTCTCTGAGGGATAATCAGTAGTTGGATGGCATCCAAGCGGGTCAATGGGTTCCGGAGCGAAGGCAGCGAATGCGGGTGCTGAGATGGAGGGAGGAAAGAAAGAGCACAGGCTGAGGAGGGGGAGAGACGCTGCCATGGGGGTTGGTTGCACGCAGTGGGTTGCTGCAACCTACACATGTGACGGGGCAGGGTCACGTATGTGTATGTGAAAGAGGGAGTATGTTTGTGTTTGTGTGTTGGTTGGAATGACTGACCAGCGCCCAGAGTGGAGAAGCGTGCGGGTACTAGGGGTGGTAGGGGCTGAACCACCCCTCGTGACAATATGTAACGGTTACTATGTTGATGTGGAACCCTGATGTGGTTCGAGCAGATACCAGGATGGTGAAATTCTGGGGCTCAAGGCAAGCACGGTGGAATCGGGAGCAAGGGCCCGACGCCTCATGCCAGGCTCGCAGCGCGCGCGGGGCTACTGTTGCGAGGCGCCGGTCTGGACGGCTACGGTTGGGTGCGACCAGCACACCAACGCTTCGCACAAAAAATGAGAAATATTCAGTCATGATTGAGATCGCAGATCACTGATGGTTTAGCGTCAAGTAACTTGGCGGGGGGGGGGACTTACAACGGAAGCTGCCGTTGCGGCAGCTGGAAACCGGAACAGGAAACAAGCCCGCGACACACCTTTCGGCGCCTCGGCATTCTTTGGAGCGCCGTTTGCGACAGCAGATGTTTTCGTCGCCTGAACGCCGGCCGGCTGTTGCTCCTCAACGTCACCACCGGACGCCATGGCTACGGAGTTGTCCACGGGGAGCACCGCGCCCGCACCACGACCGCTTCCAACTTTCAGTGGAGCCAGGAGAAGGATGTTAACGCCTGTGTTGACTCCGTTTTCGCCGTTGCAGGAGATGCGTCTGTGTTGGTTTTACGAACCGGTCAACAGCGCCACGGCGACGAAGCAAACCACCTGAGCCAAGCGTAAGGGGGTAATATCCTCTGGCGCAGATCAATATACTTCACAAGACTTTGACAAAGAAGGAAGGAAGGGGCGCGCCGTACCGTACGCTTTCAAGTTCCAAATTCCAATTACTTGTCAATTGTCTGCATGCCATCCATCCGGTGTTCCTAAGCATGGTTGCGCCCCGTTATCATGATGTATAAAAATTTTAACAAACAAGCGGAAAGAATGTAACCTGATAGTTAGTACAAAGTGCTGTTCTTTGAGTTGACAGACCCTTCGTGATGCAAGCAAATGCAGCTAAGAAGCTTCTTAAGATAACATTGAAGAATGGGCTCATCTCGGATCATTGTCGCCGCTCACGGTTCCAGTCGCTTTCCTGGCTGAGCTCACCCGCAGGCCACAGCGCTCAGCCTTTCTTCCCAACTCACTTCCCGCCGACCCGCCGCCAACCCACTCCAGCGCCCATGGCTGCCCCCACGACGCCCACAACAACAACAGCAGCAGCAGCGCTCAGCACCCATACCGGCCGAGCTCCTCAGGACCCCGAACAACCTCCCCTTCCAGGTCCCGCCGCCGACCTTTCCGCCGCCGACCTTCCCGCAGCCGCCGCCGCCGCCACCTCTGCCGCCCACGTTGCCGCTGGTTCTGCCCATGGCGGCGTCCTCCCCACCATCCCTACCGCGGCCTCCCCTCCCTCCTCCCCGCCGCCCCGGCCGTCCTCACCCCCCAAGGACACCCGCTACCCCTTCCCGCTGCCCACCCTGGAGCGGGCGCTGCAGATCCCCCCCCTGGACCACATGGTGGGCTCCCACGTGGCGCACCTGGTGGCGCACCGGTCGGGACCCGCCGCTGAGGTGCTGGCGGAGCTGCTGCGGGTGCCGCAGGCAGGTGCCGGAGGGTGGGCAGCAGGGAGCAAGTGACGGGTAGCGGGTAACGGGTGGCAGGTAACGGGTGGCAGGTAGCGGGTAGGGGGCAGAGGGCAGCAGCATCCCTTTGGGGAAGATAGGAAGGGCCAGAGGGAAAGCGGGAGGGCGCAGGGTGGGGGGCGGCAGCGTTCCGGCCAGCCTAGGCGGTTGGGGATGTGGCTGTTCGTGAACGGGGGCAGCACCCCTCGGGGGCCAGCAGGAAGGGAGCGGACAGGGGGGAAGGGGAGGGGAGAGAGAGATCGTAGAGGGGCGGGCACGGTCGAGTCGGGCAGGAGGGCTTGGCTGACTGGATGGCAGCACACGAAGGTACGCGGCCGGCGGGTTGGCCGCGTGTTGCCTGCAGGGAGGGTGTGTGTGTGTGTGTTTAGAATTGCAACCCGCCCGCCCGCCCGATCCCGGTGTGTGTGTGTGTGTGTGTGTGTGTGTGTGTGTGTGTGTGTGTGTGTGGACGGTGGTCCCCGTGGGCTGGCAGGATCTGGGTTTCGGAGCGCCAGGGAGCCCACAGTCCCGGATCTGCCGCCGTCGGCTTCGCGCCGCGGCCCCGGCCCCTGATGGCAATAAAGACAGCGCCACCGCAAAAGAGCCGCCTCCCTCCCTCCCTATCTCCCTCCCTATCTCCCTCCCTCCCTATCTCCCTCCCTCACTATCTCCCTCCCTCCCTATCTCCCTCCCTCCCTCCCTCCCTATCTCCCTCCTCCCTATCTCCCTCCCTCACTATCTCCCTCCCTCCCTCCCTATCTCCCTCCCTCCCCATCTCCCTCCCTCCCTCCCTCCCTCCCTCACTATCTCCCTCCCTCCCTCCCTCCCTCCCTATCTCCCTCCCTCACTATCTCCCTCCCTCACTATCTCCCTCCCTCCCTATCTCCCTCCCTCACTATCTCCCTCCCTCCCTATCTCCCTCCCTCCCTATCTCCCTCCCTCACTATCTCCCTCCCTCCCTATCTCCCTCCCTCACTATCTCCCTCCCTCCCTCCCTCCCTCCCTATCTCCCTCACTATCTCCCTCCCTATCTCCCTCCCTATCTCCCTCCCTCCCTCAGGAGCTCCTGGACAGGCTCATCTGGTTTGGCGCCGTGTACTACTGTCCCGTGCCGCCCTTGCCGCCACCCGCCAAGGGCAGCGGGGGTGGGAGTGCCGGCGGCGGCGGCGGCGGGGCCGGCGACGGCGGGGGGGCGCCCTCCCTGCCGGCCGAGCAGCTCGCCAGCATCAAGTCCCTGCGGCAGGCGGCGATCGCCAAGTGGGGCAAGCACGTGAGTCGTACCGCGCACCTTATCAAAGGTTGTCTACATGTGCTCTACAGCTGTCGTATTTGGCTCCGCAAATCTGTCGTGCATCCGGGGCTGTCGTTAAATGAGCGCGCAGCCCGGTAGGATTATTAGGCGCTGGTGGGGCGTAACGCCGCGGAGGGCGAGCGGGCACGGCCGTCGTGGTGCAGTGGCCACGGGACCAGTAAGCCTCTCGCGTGTGTTCCTGCGAAGCCTGCCGTGTGTAGTGCGTTTGAACCCGTCGTGGGAAAGCGGCCGATCGGTGCCATCGTGCGGTGCACCTTCACCGCCTGCGCACACAGGTGCACACGCCTCACTGCATCCCTCCCATCCACCAGCACACCACCATCGCCCCCCCCAGTGCGCACCAGTCCAACAGCCCTCCACAGCGCCCTCCCCCCAACATACACACTCACACATACACCGGCTCTGGGTGGGTTCCTCATTAAACACACACACACACACACACACACACACACACACACCGGGCGGGTCTCTTATCTATACACACCCCGGCTTCCACCTGGTTGACCTCTTCGGCGTTCGGCCGCTTGTCTTTGCGCTTCCTCGCTCTCTTCCACCTTATCCACCTCTCCCCCACCCGTCCCCCTCTCTCCCAGATTCGATTCTGGGTCTGATGCTTGCTTCTTAACCCCCCTCCCCTCTCACGCCGCTCCCACATCCCTCCCACGCCCCTCCCACAACCCTCCCACAACCCTCCCACACCCCTCCCACACCCCCTTCACACGCACAACGGCCGGCTTGGGTCGTGTAGGTTCCTCGCTAGCTAACAGCAACGCACACGCTCCTCCCCCCCTTCCCCCTAACCCCCCCTCCCTGCAGTCCCGGCACCAGACCCCCCGCCGCCTGGCGAGCCCCGACCAGCCGGTGAGCGAGGGCGGCTACCTGCGCGCCCACCTGCACCCCAAGCGCTTCCCGGTCGCCCACCAGCTGGGGCCCCGGGACTGGGAGCGGCGCCTGCTGGCGGTGGCGGCCGACCATGTGGTGGTCAACAAGCCGCCGGGGCTGCAGGTGGGGTGGGGGGTTGGCGGGGAGGGAAGGCTGTGTGGGCTGGGAGGGGGGAAGGGCTGGGAGGAGAGAAGGGCTGGGAGGGGGGCTGGGAGGGGAGCTGGGCAGGTCGATCTGGGGGTTTGGAGCACCGGGGGACATGGAAAACTGGGGAGGGGGTGGGCTCCTAGGGTTGGGGCACGTTCATATGTGGGCCCGCAGGGGGTCACCGCAGGGGGTTGAGCCGGAGGGGGTCACCGCAGGGGGTTGAGCCGGAGGGGGTCACCGCAGGGGGTTGAGCCGGAGGGGGTCACCGCAGGAGGTTGAGCCGGGGGGGGGCCGGAGGGCAGGCGGTGACGAAGGGCGTTCTTGGAGTGGTGGGCGCGGTGGAAGGCCAGAGGGGGGAAGGTGTGTAGGGGAGTTGAGCCATAACCCATACGCGATCGTGTAAGGAAGAAGACGGCTAGATGCGACCCCACCCCACCCCACCTCATCCCACACCACACCACCGACCACACAGCCCCCCCCGCTCCCCCTCCCCTCCCACCATTTGCTATACCCTCCCTGTACCTTATACCTTCCTGTACCAATTTCCTATACCCGGCCCCCCTCCGATACAGGTGCCCCCCACGGTGGACAACGTGCAGGAGTCTCTGCTGGCATGTGTGGAGAAGGTGGGCAGGCCGGGGCCCAGGGCAGGGGCCCAGGGCAGGGGCCCAGGGCAGAGGGCTAGGGCAGGGGCCCAAGGCGGGAAGGGGAGGGGCTTCAAGGTCTGCCAGGCTGAAGAGGTCTGCGCACGGCTGGCGGGGGGAGGGGGGATGTGGGGAGGGCGGGGTGTGGGGCCGGGGTGTGGGGCCGGGCCATGACGCGACGCAGTCACTGGTCGAGCGAACACGTGGGGCGCTCGCTGGGCAGGAATGTGGGCATGACCATGGGCCGGCGTGTGTGTTTAACGAGAAGCCCGCCCGACCCGAACCAGTTACCATAATGCTCGCCAGAGTAACCTGCCGGCGTGTCCCGTCCCCGCGTCTGCACACGCGAAGAAAGCCCATGCGGCGGCTGGGCGGGGGCCGGGAGGTCTGGAGGTTGGAGGACCGTGCCAGCGGATAGGCAAACCGGCGGCCGGATTACACGGTAGTTGAAGGGCGTGAGCCACGTCGTACATTTGCCGTACATTCATCTGTCGCGCGCGCTACCTTCGCCCCTCAGGCCCCCTCACCCCTGCCCCAAATTTCCTTTCCCCCCTGCCCCTCCCCCCAAGGCGCTCTCCCTGGAGCCGGGCTGCCTCCACCCTGCGCATCGGCTGGACGCCGGCACGGAGGGCGTGGTCGTACTGTCACGTGACTCAGCCTTCGCGTCGTACTTTCGGGGCCTTATGGGCGACCAAGGGGGCAAGGTGTGTGTGTGTGTGTGGGTGGGTAGGTGGGGGTGTGTGGGAGACGCGCGACACGCCACCCCCGCCCGCCTACGTCATACCACGCCGCACCGCCCCTGCACGGGGACAGCCCTTCTTGTTGACAGATTCAGAGTTGCGGTTCTCTCGGTCCCGGTTTCGGAGCGGCTCTGGGTTTCGATGTCCATTGGAGACCGAAGCCCTTCCCGCCATCCGCCGCCACCTCCACGAACCGCCCCCGCCCCCTCCCTCACCCCAAACCCAACCCCGCTCCGCCCCGCGTCCCGCGACGCGCCCCCTTTCCCTCTTTCCCCCCCCCCGGACCCGCGGGTCATTGGCTGCCGCCGCCGCACCCTCCAGCGCGCCGTGCGCAAGCAGTATCGCTGCCTCCTAGGCGCCCCCCTCCCCGAGGAGCTGTTGCCGCCAGCGGCCCGTGACGCCGTCCTTGTGGACGGCGGCAGTAGCTGTGGCAATGGCAGTAGCAGTGGCATCCACAGCAGTGGCGCCGACGGCCGGGAGGAGTCGGGGAAGGAGGAGCAGGAGGAGGACGAGGAGGAGGAGGGGCGCCGCTGCGGAGGCGGAGACGGGGTGGGGGGCGGTGTGCCGCTGGTTCACTGGGTGCTGGAGGACCAGCGGCAGCCGGGGGAGGCGGCTCACTCGGTGGTGGTGGCGGAGGGGACCCCGGGGGCGCAGCGGTGCGAGCTGCGGATCGATCAGGTGTGTGGGCGGAGGCGGCTAGGGGGGAGGGGGGGTGGAGGGGGAGGCGGGCGGAGGGGCTAGGGGGAGGGGGCTGGGGGGAGAGGGAGGCGGGCGGAGGGGGCTAGGGAGGAGGCGGATAAGGCCGGGGGAGGAGAACGGCGGAGGGGGAGGTTGCGGAGGGGAAGGGGGCGGGGAAGCAAGGCGGAAGGGGGCGAAGAAGGGGAGGGACCTGGGATGAGGGGGGGCGAGTGCGGGCGGGGGCGGGGCAGGCTGGGGCCGGGGGAGCTGCCCACCTTGGTTTGCTTCTCCCTGATGTCGAGCACAAGGACATAATAAACCGCAAAAGCGCACCAAACCAATTACGGCCGATGCCGAGTTGACCGTTGCTTCCTCTCCTCCCTCTTCAATATGTCCACCAATTTCCTATTTCCCCTCCCCATTTCCTATACCCCCCCACCCACCGACAACCCCACACACACCCAGGTGGAGCGGGTGCGGCTGGGGCCCTCGGCGGAGGCGATGTGGGGCCTGCGGGAGGCGCACGAGGTCACACTGACGCTGGTCACCGGCCGTACACACCAGGTGGGTCGGCGCCTGCCCACACCCCTTGCCATGTTGTGGTTTTTGGAAGCGCCCGCGCGAAAACAACCAACTGGCCGCCTTTCCCTTTTCAGTTAACACCTAACCACCACCACCAACCACCATTACGGTGATCGTGACCAACCGCCACCGGCCCTTGCCCCCTCCCCTTCACCGGACCTTTGCTCTCTGGCAGCAGCAGCGCAGTGTGAATATGTCCACCAATTTCCTATAACCCCCTCCCCCCGCTCTACCTATATCGTTCCCCCCCTCCCTCCTCCCATCTGGACCCGCACCTGTACGGCAGGTGCGGGTCCAGATGGCGGCCATCGGGCGGCCCCTGCTCGGAGACCGTTTGTACGGCGCGCTGGTCAGCAGGCAGCAGCAGCGGCAGCAGCAGCAGCAGCAGCAGCAGCAGCAGGAAGGGCAGCCGGGGCCCGAGCCGGAGGCCGAGGAGCGGCAGAGCGCTCCCGGGAGGGCGCTGCAGTGGTGCCTGCCCGCATTGATGGATCCGCTCGCGCCGCTCGCGCTGCAGGTGGGGGCTTCAAGGGGGGGGGCGGTAGGGGGGTTAGGGGGTGGCACTTGGGGACGAGAAGCCCGAACCCACAGATGTGATGTGCGTATGAGTGTATACAATGTGTGTACGTGCTCGCGGGGGCGTCTTGAGGGATATGGCTTAGAACGGAGACCCGCACTGGAATTATCTGATATGATGTTTTATGGAATAGTTCGAAATGGCAACGTTTACACGTAATTAGCTTAGGGTAGCTGCTTGTCTTTTTTCGTGTAAAGAAATTTTTCGCGAGATGGTCAGAGGGTGCCATGGCGAGTGGAGCCGCTGCACGGGGGCCCGGCGGCCGCATGGCCCGCTGAAAGGTGTGTCCGGGTGGCGGTGATGGGCGGTACGGGCGGTACGGCAGATTGGGTCCGAGCGACGTACACATGACGTACACAGGGGCGCTTAAGAGTGGGGACTGTAAGGCGCGACAGTCTCGTGCGACAAATGAGATCCGTACTTGCGGTACACCACTGTACGATGTGTGTGTGTGGCACTTGGCCGCTCCCCCGCCCGCAGGCTCACTCCCTGACCATCCTGGAGGACGGCCGGATGGGCCCCGCGCCCGCCCGCTTCTGTGCGGGGGAGCCCTGGTGGCGGCGGTGACCGGACCCCGACCCCGACCCCGACCCGGGGGGTCCGCTGTAACATCCTTAATAATAATAACCCGGGTGGCGGGTGTGAGATTGACCCCGAACCCGAACCCGACCCGGGTGGCGGCGGTGAGACCGACCCCGAACCGGGGTGACGCCTAGGGGTCGGTTGTAACGGCAAACCTGGTAGCGGCAAACCTGGTAGCGGCAAACCTGGTAGCGGTTACATTACACAACGCACACAGGACCGGCGACATATCTGACAGTAACTGACTGGGGGAGTCCAAGGCAACAGAGGAGCCGGAGGCAACAAACAATGCGCATACACAGACATACAGTGTCACACAGGGCGTGGCAGGGCAGGGCAGGGCATCACAGGGTATTGACCCATGGGTCGCGATACAACTGCCAACTATACATATGCGGCTTCGTTGTCCTCGTGTATTTAGAGAAGATACCCGCCCCACCAAAACCTTGTACCAAAATACGTACGACATCCGATTGACAGGCTAACGCGGCAAGAGGCACCAAACAATCGCGGAGGGTGGGCTGCCTCGGTTGTACGGCATACCCGGCCGTACAACGCACCCGCGCACGCAGCGCATCGGACATATGTGAAGCATAGCTAGCTGGCTACGGCAATCGGAGTTGTATGGGGCCGACGAAACCATAGCGCTGACTTTCGGTTTGGGCTACACCGACGCCACGTCCCGGCGACTGCGGGCGAGGCGATGCAAATAGTGCGGATAGTGTACCGTAAGTTTCCAACCGGTTGCGACGCACGCACTTCGGAGCATTCGAGCCCGCTAGCATCACCCTTGGTATCGGTTTACGGCACCCGTTTACGGCGTGTTCTTCTGCGCGGACTGGATGCGGCCGAGGCGTCTCACAAAACCCTTTGGCTAATTACTCTTTGTATGATTAATTTAATCAAGGAGGTTAGGTGAGCTCGTTACAGTGGACCCCGCTAGGGTCATCGGTGACAGCCGTAGCCTCCTCGCTAACCACGCGCTCTTTAAAAAACGAATCCGCGCAACCTTGGCGCACCCGGAATGCTCACGAACACGGGAAGCCGCCAGTCGACGCAACCGGTCACGCACACACATATACATATAAATGAATGACCGTTACAGCGGACCCCAAAGGGATCACCGGTGTATACCAGGGCAAGCCCCAGCCCAGCCCATACATGTTTGAAGGAACTATCCGGCGAGCAGCAGGTCAGTGGGTCGCGACCAGCACTGCAGCCGATGGGGTGAGTGAGCACTGAGGCTGTTGGAGCTTGGAAGTACCGTAACTGCTTTAAAGTATCATGAACCGTGGCTGTACTACCGTACTCCAGGGCAGAAGGCAAAGGCTGCCTCGGACACCCGCTCGCCGTCGTATTGGTGGCTGGGCTATTTGCTTGGCCCGGGAGCCCCGCCAACAGGTCTGGGTAGGTTGCGTCGCGCCTGGGTAGCTGGGTTACACGGCTTGGGGTCTGCTTGGGGGCCACTTGGCCGTGGTCGGTTGCGTCTGGGGCGCGGCAATCCCTCCGTCCGTCCAGGTAGCTGGAGTGGGCCGCGGCTGGGGTGTTCCAACAGCCATGCTTGATTCGCCGCCGGCCCCACCTCTCGGCGGCGGCGGGTTTGCAGCAGAGTAATGAATGAACGTTACAGCGGACCCCGAAAAGGGATCAACGGTACTATATACCAGGGCAAGCCCCAGCAGGCCCCATCGACAAGGCGGCAACACACCTCCAGACGCAGAGAGTAGCGGCGTGTGTACGGCGCGCCGAGATGGATCATGGATGATGTCAGGTGCGTGGTGCGGCACCGGCGGCCTGAAATGTATGTAGCTCCTTATAACTCAACTGATTGGACGGGGTTTTTGTGCTGATGTGCCTGTCATCCAAGGGTGAGTGAGGCTTGGGGAGCCCGCCGCGTCTGATTGCCGTACGTACCGTAATGGTGGCCACTTCATTCGGCCCGGGACCCCACAGCCCCACGTTGCGTGGCGCATGGGTTATTTCAAGGCGTGGGCCGCTTGGCCGGGGTCGGTTGCGTCTGGGACGCGGCAATCCGTCCGTCTGCCCGTCCGTCTGTCTGCATTTTGGCCTCAATGGAACTCTCCCTTCGCTTTCTTTGGGCAACAGATCCATACACAGCGATCACCAGTGCTTCATAACTAAAAACATTGCCATAGATTGCATCGGAGCTTGCCGTCTGAGTACGGCAATGCACCTGTGCCGGAGTGGTCTAACGGGTGGGTCTCAAGCTTTGAGAAGTGAGCTTTCCCATAGCGAAAGCTGCGTGAGTTCAAACCTCACCGGGTGCACATTTTGTGTTTATGCCCATAATTCGTTAAATGATTGCGTTACCAGGGTCATCAGTGCTGTCTGCTCAGCGGCTGGGTCGCCGAGCTGCGACCCTGGGGGGTGGGTACGGCATGCCTATGTGTGGGCTGTGGGGGTTGCTCGGTAACGTGCCCAACACCAGAACGCGCCACTGTCAAGTTGACTGCCACCCGCAGACGGACGTCGGCGTCCCCGAGTCGATGACCTCGGTCTCACGCGGCGATGAACAGGGTGGAACGTGGCGCAGTCGGCTCTGTGGCCTGCGTGTCATGCCGGCTGCCATGCGAGATGTGGCGCCTCCGCCGCGGGCTGTGTCATCAGCGGCAGCGAAGGTCGGGGTTCTGGTGTTTGTGCGGAGTGTACATGGGGCTATATTGTGGTGCTGCGCAAGCCCACGACCCACGAACCCGATGATGATGATGACGACGCACAGCTACCGTGGCAGGGCCCAAGCTGGAGGAGCCGCGTCGCAGACGGCGGCCTGCCCCTGCCTGCCCGTGGGGGTCCAGGGGAGGGGTCCCGGCAACATCGCGACACAGGTTTTGGGGGTTGGGGCCGCACACTGCGGCCCCACACACAGTCACCGTACGTGGTGCTGGGTGTGGCTGTAACAGCTGACGGTGACACAGTCAGAGCCCTTGCACGCCGGTCCGTCCCGTCAGGTCCCGCAGCACACCCGCCTCTCTATCTGTGGGGGCCTGGGGTCTCTCTCTCTGTGGGGGCCTGGGGACCGGCCCTGGTACCGAATGCGTCCGGTCCGGCGTGTGACTAATCGGAAGACCAAGGGATGCGTGCGACGGTCGTGTAAGACGGTGTCGTGACTTGCCTGCGTGCGACTCAAGACCGCACCTGGCAAGTAACGACACCGTCTTACACGACGGTCACACGACGGTCACACGACCGTCACACGACGCCTTCGTGGGGGGTAAGGGCCGTTACACGATATCTGGAGGAGTTGGGGCCGGGCGGTGGTTTGTAGTGCCGTCACAGGGCCGCGATGGGGACGGCGGGGTGGTGCGGGGACGGGGGAAGCGCCTGTGGGGGCCACGGCGTCACGGCGTCACTCTCAAGCACCGGGAACTCGAGGCCCGCCACTGCACCCCCCTACCTACCTACCTACCTACCTACCTACCTACCTACCTACCTACCTACCTACCTACCTACCTACCTACCCACCCACCTACCTACTTACCCAACCCCCGCTCCGCTAGCACCATTTGCCACACCATGCTGCAACAGCAAAGGACAAGAACCCGTTCCCCCTCTGCCAGATGACCCAGATACGGTACCCCGGACACCTCGTCACACCGCCCCCACGCGGGCCTCGCCCCCACGTGGACCCTATCGTTGAACAGACAACACCCCCTTACCCCCCTCCCCCTCCCTGGACCCCTCCCGTCCCCCCCTCCCCCTCCCTGGACGCTCTCCAGGCCTCCTTCCGGCGCTGCCGTGCCCCAACTGGTCAACTTGGGCTGCTCCCCTCTCAAACTGCGGCACTGCGGCACTGCAACTCTCGGTCCGATCCGTCATAACCCGGTGACCCTGTAACCCTGCCCCTGGCCTGGCCTGAGCGACCTCGCACCTGCGCACACGCGCCCCCCTCTGCCGCAACCGCAACCGCAACCGCAACCGCAACGCACCCTCAACCGCACCCGCCCTTTCCCGCCCATAACAGAAGGCCTCTGTTGAGCCCCAGAGCGGGAGGCCCTCGCGCCATCTTCTCGCCCTCCTCCCGCGCCTACTCTGAGCCGGCCATTTGTGTGTCCGGGTTCGATTCTCCGCTCGATCGTTTCTTCCATCACCCCTCGGCCACCCACTCGCGTCTGCCTGCCTGCCGGCCGCCCTCCCAACCTCCCAGCCCCCAACAACGCCATCCCTCCCTTCCAAGGAGGACTGAAAAGCCCAGACCTGAACGCGGCATCTGACGACGACAACGCGCCCCCGCGTGTCCTACCTCACACCCACCGCCGCGCGCACCTCACTCCGCCTCACACCCACCGCGCCTCTCTTACCCACTGCATCTCATTGCACCACACAACGCAGCCTCACCCTCACAGCACTGCTGCATGGCGGTGATCGCGGTGACGGCCCCACCGCGATTCAGCGCGCCACATGACCCAACGGCCGTCTGTACTGCATTGTACTGCACTGACCTGCGCCGCACTGGTAACATGTACGGTGTTACGGCATGTGTGTACGGGTTGCATTCACTTGCATCGGAGCACACTTGACACGCCAAGGGAACTGCACCTGGACCTGCACCTGCATCTACACACGCATCTGCTGCTCAAGTCCGTACCGCCGTACATGGCACCTGCCCAACCCACCCGGGTCCCGCCCCGCCCCGCCCCGTCGCTTAGCCCACGGGGCGGCTTGCGCCCTGGGGCCGGGGGGGGCCCTGTAGGGTGCCGTCGGCCGTCCTGGCGGGTGGTGGTTGGTTCTTTGCAGTTCTGTGCTGTTTGGGTTGCGGTTTGGGGGCGGGAGGGCGCGTAGGGCCTCGATACCGAGAACGCGGGGCTGCACCCCGCGCCCTCCCTCCCCGGCAGTACGCGCCCCTCGCGGAATCCCTTGGGGGAAGGGATAACATGAGCACTCGAGGTCAGAGAGACGGCGCGTCACCGCCGGCGGCGGCGCCGCCGCCGCTGGCGGCGGCGGCTGCCGCGGCCGCCGTGGCGCTCACCAGGTGGGGCGTCCGTACGGAAATCGCCGACACCAGCCCCGCGCCCGCAAGCGGGCCGCTGACGGTGCTGCTGTCGTACAACCCGCTGCCGGTGCCCGTCCACGTCCCCGCCGCCGCCGACCGCGCGGCTTGTCGCAGGACCGCGGCGGCGACGGGGTGCACGGCAGCCGCGAAGGACACCGCCCCGCTGGACCCACTGGCAGCTTTGCCGGACGATGCCGTACCAACGGGCGGCGGCGCCGCCGCCAACTTGGCTTCGATGCCCGACTCGCCGAGGACCGCCGCGACCACGTGCAGACATTGTACGACAGGCAACGGACAGGCCTGGAGCTTGCCGCCGCCGCCGCCCGCCGCCGCCGTCGCGACAGCGGGTGCGGTCCGTCCGGCCCCGCTGGCGGCGGCCCCCGTCGTCGCCGCCGGCGCCAGGGCCGCGACGAAGCCCGTGGTGAACGGCACCGTCGCTGCTGTACCTGATGACCCACGGGTCTCCAGCCACGTCATGATGGCCTGTGTGGCGCGCAGCGCCCAAGAAACGTCCCGTGGGTCGGCCGCCGGCGCGAGCCGCATGATAGCCTGCCATGCTACCATGCTGAACGCGCCAGGGCCGCTGCCAGGAAGGGACGCGAACAGCGCCCCGCCGGCGGCGGCGGCCGCCGCCGGGCCCGGCGGCGGCGGCGGCGTCATCACGGCAGCTTGGTACGCCGCCAGCGCGTCTGCCTCGTGGTGAAGCCGCTCCGCCAGCAGCCCCCGCCGGAGCCACTCGACGCACTGCAGGGAGGGAAGCGGCGGCGGCGGCGGCGGTTTCGAGCCGTCGGCGGCGGCGTCGCCGCCGCTGCCGTCAGCGGCGTCCTTGGCGGGCCGCTGGTAGTCGGCGGCGGTGGGGCCGGGCGCCAGGCCTGCCACGATCTCGGCGTGGCTCCGGAACCCGGCTTCCGCCAGCTCCGAATCCAGCGCCTTCCAGTCCAGG
The DNA here is from genome assembly GCA_003117195.1 of Eudorina sp. 2006-703-Eu-15. Lineage (NCBI taxonomy): Eukaryota > Viridiplantae > Chlorophyta > Chlorophyceae > Chlamydomonadales > Volvocaceae > Eudorina > Eudorina sp. 2006-703-Eu-15. Next base: position 3,808 of record BDSI01000068.1, on the reverse strand, counting down.
AAAGCCTGTAGTACGGCACGGCGCGGAGTGTGCAGAGCGCGTAGGTGAGGAATGCTTAGGGCGGCGGTGTTTTTGGTTGCGTCATTTGTACGGCACCGTACATCACCCCTATCCAGCGCACCAAGAGAACACCACCACGCGACGACACTCAACCAGCGGACGTCGTACGAGCGCGAGCACGAGTACAAACACGAGTACGAGCGCGTGTGTTTGTCGTACCTGCAGGTCATGCCATAGCGCTACGATGAGCTCGTCCAACCACCTGTACGGCAACCAGTCAGCGGCGGGAAGCGGCAAGGACGTGGGTGAGACGACGGTTTCACATCTTGGATCCGTACGTCAACGTCCCCGGCACAGAAACATGCTCTGTACGGGCAGTACAGTACGTAGGTACAACATACCCTCGGAGGAAGTCATATGACCCGCATTCTGACCGTTACAGCGACTAGAAAGCTGATCCCTCCCGTCGTGAAACGTTCGCGGCCTCCCCACTCCCAAAAAAGCTTCAGAACACAACGCACCTGGCGCACAGCCGCTTGGCGCCCAGCTCCGTCACATTCAGTCCCTCCAGCACCATCTGGCGGTCCGCGTCGTGGTTCTGGAGCATCAGCGGGAACCCCTCCTCGTCATCGTGTACGACAGCTCTGGCGGCGGCAGCCCTGACGGCGCCGCTGTCAAGCTCGACGCTGGGTTCGGTCGCCGCCGCCGCCACCGCCGCCGCGGCCGCGGTCGCACCGTTGAAGGCCGATGCCAACGGCGGCGCGACGGCGGCGGCGGTTGGGTCGCCCATACCGTCCGCGCTGCCGGATTCCGCCACAGGTCCCGGCCTGCATCGCGAGATCTGCCGTACAGATTGACAAGTGTCGTACAATCGGAGCGTTGCGTCTGACGCCGCTACGAGTGTCTCTGATCGCGTAGCAGCACCTGCTGCTCGCACACGGAACCTCCCGCCGCCGTCGCCGCTAACGCCTTCCTTGTACGGAATGAGCGGGCTCCGGGGGCTGTACGGCGTCAGCGGACACCGCTGCGGCTGGTGCCGCCGCCAGCGACGCCACCACCGCCGCCGTTGACAGCTTTGCAGTCGGTACACGCTGCGGCTGTCGGCGTCGGCGTCGGCGGCGGGGCTAACGACGCGGCCGCTTGCGGCCGCCTTGAGTTTGGTCTTACACCCCACGACCTTGAAGACACCGAGGGCAACCACCACTGCCGCTGCCGCCGCGGTTCCCGCCCTCCCCGCGCCGCCAGGTTTCGCTGACGGAGCGGTCCCACAGCCGCACGACCCACGGGTCGGCGCCAGTGAGGACTTTGTCGCGCTGCCGCGCGACAGGTGCAGCGTGCCGCCGCCGGCGTCAGCTGTGACGGCGGCGGCGGCGGCGGCGGCGGCGGTCGCGACCCGCCGTCCCCGCCCCGCCAGCGGCGCCAGTGCTGAGCACACGACAAGCCCTGCCCCCGGCTCCAGGGGTACCACGTCCGCTGCGGCAGGCGCTGCGGTCGTACCGCACCTACGCACCCCCGGCTCCCACCACCACCTTTCGGCCCCGTCGTCGACCTCCGCCGGCGCCGGGTCTCTCAACTCTGGGGCAGCGGCGGCGGCGCCGCCGCCAGGACACCTACCCGCCAGCTGCCGTACGGAGCGTCCTCCAGTGGCCGCTGTGGCGGCTGGGGTAGATGCGGCGGCGGCGGCGGCGGCCGCGGCGGCGGCGCAGGACAGGCCGTCGACGAGGCGGTGGCGCTCCGACGCTACGCGGCGCGCGTCGGCGAAGGTCGGGTGCCCCACGCTACCAGTCGTACACCCCTCCCGCTCAACCGCCTCCCCCAGCGGCCCGGGCTCCTGCCGCTGCGCCGCCGCCGCGGTCCCGGGCGCCCCGCCGCCGCCGCCGCCGCCGCCGAACAGCGCGCCCCACCAACCGCCGCCGCCGGCGGTGGCGGCAGTGGCGGCCGCCGATGGGGCGGCCGGCGGTGCGCTGCTGTCGCCTTCCCCGTCAGACCCGGGGCCACTCGTTGGCCCAGCATTCGACGAGTCTGGCGGCAGCGGCTCCTCCCCTGGACGTGACGGGGCGCCGACGGAGCCCGGCTGTACGAGCATTGCCTCCGCCGCCGCTTCCCGCCGTACGAACTCCCTCGCGTCCACCACGCCGCCGTCGCCGATCGACAGCTCCGCCGGTGCCGGCCCCGCCGCCGCCGGTGCCGGCCCCGCCGCCGCCGCCGCGCCACCCTCCCTGCCGCCTCCCGCCGTGCCCTCCTCCCCCTCCTCCTCCGCTCCCTCTCCCCGCAAGCCTGCGCCGCCCGGCGGCTGCGTCAGCTGTTGCTGCTCCTGCTGCAACGGCGGCTGGGAGTTCCGCCGCCGGCCACCCGGCGTGCGGCGGCCCTTGTGCCGTCCGCGCCGCGACCGACCCGTGGTGCTGCGCGGCGCGCCGCCGCCGCCGCCGCCGCCGGCGCTGTCCCCCGAGGAGCCATCCCACTCGTCGTCCGCGTACGCGCCGCCCTCTGCGGCCTCCAGCCGCGCCTGGCGCTCCGCGATCTCCCGGAGGTGGCGGCGGTGCGCCTCGCGAGCGGCCGCGACCCGTGGGTCGTCGTACTCGTCCTGTCCCGGCGGTGAGGGAGATTTGAGAGAAAGGCACGATTGGGTCGGGTCGGGTCGGGTCGGGTCGGATTGGGGATGTTAGGGTGTGTGGTCAAGTTGAGGCGGAGTCCCTCAGATCCGATGCATTCATGACACGAGGTGCCGGCAGTGCGAGGATTCCCCTTTCGCCGATCTCGGATCTCCGTACAGATGCCCGGTTTGGGGGCTCTGGGGATCTACCTAGCTGGTTCCCCAATCAATCAAGATCGCTGCATCCCAGACCGCCCATCCCTACCTTGCAAACTTTCATATTTATATATACGTAATATATGTAATATATAATACGTGTATATAAATATGAAAGTTGCATGTATATATATTAAATACACATTCACACCTGTAGGTGCTCTGGGTACTCGGCCAGGCCCATCAGCGCCGCCTCATCCAGCGCCGAATGGAAGTCCACACCTGGGTGGGGTGGGGTGGGGTGGGGTGGGGTGGGGTGGGGTGGGGTGGGGTGGGGTGGGGTGGGGTGGGGTGGGGTGGGGTGGGGTGGGGTGGGGTGGGGTGGGGTGGGGTGGGGTGGGGTGGGGTGGGGTGGGGTGGGGTGGGGTGGGGTGGGGTGGGGTGGGGTGGGTGGGGTGGTGGGTGTGTGGGGTGGGGTGGGGTGGGTGGGGGGTGGGGTGGGGTGGGGTGGGTGTGTGGGTGGTTTGGATGGGGTGGGTGTGTGGGTGGTTTAGATGGGGTGGGTGTGTGGGTGGTTTGGATGGGGTGGGTGTGTGGGTGGTTTAGATGGGGTGTGTGTGTGTGGGTGGTTTGGATGGGGTGGGTGTGTGGGTGGTTTAGATGGGGTGGGTGTGTGGGTGGTTTGGATGGGTGGGTGTGTGGGTGGTTTGGATGGGTGGGTGTGTGGGTGGTTTGGATGGGGTGGGTGTGTGGGTGGTTTAGATGGGGTGGGTGTGTGGGTGGTTGGATGGGGTGGGTGTGTGGGTGGTTTAGATGGGGTGGGTGTGTGGGTGGTTTGGATGGGGTGGGTGTGTGGGTGGTTAGATGGGGTGGGTGTGTGGGTGGTTTGGATGGGGTGTGTGTGTGGGTGGTTTGGATGGGTGGGTGTGTGGGTGGTTTGGATGGGGTGGGTGTGTGGGTGGTTTGGATGGGGTGGGTGTGTGGGTGGTTTGGATGGGGTGGGTGTGTGGGTGGTGGGTATAAAGAAAGTTGGTAGACAATCTGTTACTGCGCTGCTGC